>JACGDI010005455.1:669543-745332 GCA_014898725.1 Jacaranda copaia | reverse complement strand
CCCCCCCCCCCCCCCTCTTCCTTAAAATTGATAAATCTACCAATGTTGATTCTAAAACCATTTCAAAAAGACCAAATGCATTTTCTGAATAATTTCTCGTTGACAGACCTTAAATACCTTTCTGAGTTTTTTCCCCCCTCTTCCTCTCTTCCCCTTTTTCTTTCTTTCTTTTTTTCTAATTCTGATTGGACATATTGAATACGGTGTGAACTGGATTTCTATACCAGTCATAACATTTATCCTTAAGCTAAGAGATTCACACTCGCATTTCAAATGTGTTTCTTCCTTTCTTGAATTTATTGACCTCACATTCCACTCAAATTTTTAGTTTTGCTTTTGCTGCAAAAATTCTCATTTTTATTCTTTTTCTTTTTCCTGAATTCCAGAATTGTATCAGATATTAACTGTTCATTACTTGCGTGACACGCTTATATGCTCTTGGAGTTCAAGTGATGCGTAACAATCGATGGTATCTGAAATTCTTTTCCTTTGTGCTTTTTTTGGGACCCAGGATCATTTCTCATTATCAGACTTGTTCCAATCAGCCTGAAAATTGCCTATGGACAGACAAATACCAGCCTCAGAATTCCAAGCAGGTTAAATATCTATTATCAAGCATTATGTTGTCAATTAACTCTATTGGTGCCCAAGGGCAATATTTTGAGAACAAGGCAAATCTGGAGATTAGTTTCTATATCAATTGTAAAACAAATTGAGCTCTAGCTAACATATCTGCTGCTTCATATGATTTTCTTGTCAGATATGTGGTAATGGTGAATCAGTGAAATTTTTAAGTGAGTGGCTTCATCTTTGGCACAAAAGGGGTTCTGTAACCAATAGAAGTTGCATGGGTGAAGAAAATTCTATTGTGCAAGTTACTGATCATGATTATCAGCTAGGCGACTCTGATTATGATAGTATCGATGATGAAGAAAGCTTGAAGAATGTTCTCTTAATCACTGGACCAGTTGGGGTGTGTAGTGCAATTTTTCGTCTCCGGGCTTTCCGTTTGCAAATTTAATTCTGATATCTGCTTAGTGAGAACTTGGATGTGCCGTGTTTTCTCTAGTGGTAGTAAGTTGGTGCTACCATTGCTTGGATAAGGGAATCAGTAGTTCAGAACTAAGCAGACGCAATATGTTTTCTTTCCTAAAATTACCATTACTAAATGCCGTCCTTTATAGCTGCTTCATTGAAAAAAGTCTTTCCTTGTAATCTTAGTTCTTTCTAGTTAATGAATGGAGTAAAAAATAACATATCCTTGATTTACTTTTATAATAGTTCAATTATAAGAGCAATGCGATTTTTGGTGACTGAAGGTGCTTGCTTTACATTGCAGAGTGGGAAATCTGCTTCCATCTATGCTTGTGCTAGAGATCAAGGATTTCAGGTTATTGAGGTACTGCTTATATTGGAAAAAATCAGCTAAAAGTTCACCTTATTTAATTGATATTTTCTGTTGCCGAGTTACATTTTTCCTTTCTGGCCTATTGTGCAACAAAATAACCATCTTTAGTTGATATACACAGACAGGTACATCTTTTGACAGTAAATAGGAACCATCCCCCTAGTGCCCATTTAATGAAAATTTAGCCATCAAAGAAGAGCATACCAGAAACCAACTTCTGAGAAGAGTTCATGGCGAATGAACTACAACTGAATTGAGCTGACATTAGGGGCATGTTTATTAGTTTAATTTGATTGAATTACTCACGTTTTTATTACATATTTTAATTTTTTGCTTCAGTAGATACCCTCTGTTTGATCCAGAAAGAATTTCACAAATTCTTTATTGGCTGAATATTTCCAAATTGGGGTTGTGCAAAAATTGTGGGTTTGTATTGTTTAGACCTTCTTCTGGTTCATGAAGTATATCTAATTTGTTTTCTTTTTTCCTAGATAAATGCATCAGATTGGCGTAATGGAGCTCTAATAAGGCAAAAGTTTGGCGAGGCTGTGGAATCTCATTGGCTTCAGCGGTTTGTCTAAAATCAATCATCGGTTCTGCTTCAAGAGCCAGTCTGCCAAAGCATGCACTTTTTTTTTTTTGTTACCTTTTTTTTTTGTTGCTAATGAATGCTTGGGCCCCTCTACTAATTAGTATAACTGTTAGAAGTTTAAGCAATGACCGAATAACTAAACAATGATACCATCGAGATTATGCTGATATAAAAATTAGTAAGACATGAGAATCCAATTCAAAGATTCCTGGCCAAAGTCAAGAACCACCACTCTTATTTCGCTTTATCATGCTGAACAGGAAACCTTCTTAATAGAATTCCTAGTGTCACTTAGAAAATGCGCTTGTGGGTCAATAATATTCACATGGAAGACCTCCAGTTAGTGATATATAAGGCTAACTAAAATGCTCATTCTGGTCCTGTGGTCAAAATGGGGATGAAATCAGCACTAAAAAATGTGTGAGAACTTGTATGTATCATTAATAGCTGACCTCTCCTTCGTGTTGTCTCATTCATGCTTGTCTACTGCCTTTTGTATCAATAGTCTGGAAGGTTTGTTAATAATATTGGCAGATGAAGACGGGGTGAATGATGGGAATCTGGAAAAGTGTTTTTTTATTATGTGTATGTTATTCTGCTGACCTTGTAATGTGACTTTGTTGATTGGCCAAATGAATTTGACAAGAATAGTTCTCATATAATTACTAATTGTATTTTGTGCTGAAAAATTGCTTTAAGTTGGGAAGTTACCAAACTATCTTCAAACATGTATACTTAAACTATCATAATTATTCGGAATTATTGGCATGAAAGTATTAATGGTTGTTACTTTAAGGTATGTCACATTAAATTGTTTTAACTCTCTGAGTGGAATTTAACTGTGAGATATCCATGATACAAATTTTTAATTTCATGTCTGAAATGGACTTTTGGTGGCTGAAGGTCACATAATTCAAATCACTAACATACCTTACATGCCTATTTTTGTTTCAGCACAGTAGAAAATGGGGCACAATCAGACAACAAATCCCTATCAAAGTTCTCTAAGGCTGTTGATGCAGAGAAGCATTGCTCTGACAATGAAGTAATTGAACTGGTACATTTATCGGATGAGGAGGATTCTCAGGAAGCTGGTGCATGGCTGAAGGCATCAGTTTCTGGGGAGAACAGAACTGCTAATTATCAAAATGAGATTAAAACCTTGATTCTTTTTGAGGATGTGGATGCTACACTATATGAAGATCATGGGTTTATAACAACTATACAACAACTAGCAGAGACTGCAAAAAGGCCCATGATATTGACTAGCAATAGTAAGAATCCATTTTGCTTATATTGTCATCTTTTGCAATCTTCCTACCAGCCAACTAATTTTCTAATTAATTCTTAGGTGACAATCCTGTCCTCCCAAAGAATCTGGACAGGTTGGAGTTGAGTTTTGTTGTACCATCAATGGCGGAGCTGCTTGGACTTGTGCATATGGTATGGGTTCCCAGCGAATTTTTTCATCAGATTCTCATTTAATTATTTCTTTATAGACAATATTGTAATACCCCTCTAGATTTGTGCTTCAGAAAAGACTAAAATTCATCCTTGCTTAGTAGAAAGATTTGTGGATTATTGTCAACGAGACATTCGCAAAACCATTATGCTTCTCCAGTTTTGGTGCCAGGGTCGAACTCTTGAGAAAGGTAATTAATCATCATGTAGTTGCTACTTGTTACTTGTTGGCAATTACTTTATGTATGGTGCAAATGAAGGGAGGTAGCAAAGACAAACTTAGACCTGCCTTAGCAAAAGCTGAATTGTTAAGGCATATATTATATCTCTGCTAGTAAGTCTTTGCATCTTTGCAATTTCTCTAAAGAAGTGATATCATTCTTTGATGGCTTCTTCCCTTATATTGATTCAAACAGATATTCTTTTTCTTTTAAAATTTACTCACTTATGGGAAAATGAAGTTACAATTGTGGTTTCCTTGACATCTCTATTTTCACTGTTGATTGGAATATATTCAAGGAAAACTTGCTGCTTGAGGCTCAATTTTCATGTGTATATAGAATTAGCGTATCAGAAAATTGTAATCCTCTTTTATCCTGTACTTGAGAAATCAATTTTGCATTCAATGCCAATTTTTTTTGTTCCTTATATTTTTTGAAGTTGATGACAATACTTGGATATATTTTTTCTACTAAGATATTTACTTTCTTATATTGTAATATGTCTTGGTTCTAATCTTTTCTTTATGTTTATCCCATTTCCTTTTTGTGTTCACACTCCTGTAGACTGCAGAGTGCATAAATCTTAATAATTGCTTTATTTTGATTTTGCAACTGTTTCTATTCAATTTGTCTCACCATTTGCAATATTTCATTCTTACAATGAATATATTATTTTTCATTGTCCAGGTAATGAATTTCATAAAACACATTGGCCAGTTCTATTCAGTCTTGATGCTGGGCATCACATCCTACCGAAAGTGATCCATTGGGATTACCCTTCGAAGCTTTCTGAGTCTGTGGCAGAGGAGGTTGTTAAGTCTTTGAGTTTGGTGGACAGAATCCATGGGGACAGAAGCAAGGATGAGGTCCAAAATTACACTAGTGCAGATGCTGAACCAGACCCTGTTGAGGTGAAAAAGGAGGCAATGTTAAGCTTGCATTCTTCACTTCTTGATGAAGTTGAATGTGCACAATTTGATACCAATCATGAGCTTTCTGACCTCTCTTGCTCCCCATTTGCATTTGCTCGGGAAAACCGTAGGAGAAAGAACTATGCGGTTGTTTCTTCTGATTCTGAAGATGAGTTCTCAGGGAGCAATGTTCCCTTAGTTTCAGCTGGAGTAGATATTAATGCTGAAGTTCTTGACATGAAAAACATACCAATCTCTTATTGTTTATCTCCTGAAATACATCGCCATCCAACTGGGCCAATCTATCATTCTGAAGTAGACAAATCGGAAGATCATTGTCAGCTTTGGGAAAGAGTCTATCATTCTCACACAGGGGATACCTGCAAATCACATGACATGTCAATTGTGCCGGAATCATCATTTGTCCCTGAGACACAGATTATCGATGAAACAGAACTATATTCTACAACAGTGTCTTATGGTGATATTGTCAATGAAATAGGAGCTAATTTTATAATCCAAGACCAAGATTCAATACCAATCCTCGAACCTGCTCCTGATGTCCAGTCTGGCAAATCTTTGCATATACTCCACAATGTCCAAGAAACATTAGGAAATAATTCTGGTACTAGTACAGCAAGTGTTTGTCAAGAGGAGGTAGGGGACTCTCTTTCAAAATCTGAGACAGATGTTCTAAGAGGGTATCTGGATGAGTGTAGTCGTGTGGACTTTACGAGGGGATTGAAGTCCTTAAGCAATCCTGATGATGATCAGGCGATTGATTTTGTAAAAGAAACATGGAACAGGCTGCGTGTTCAAGGCAACGATTTAAGGAATTATGTTACTGCAGAAGAGAAAACTGCTACCCAAGCTTTAACATTTGCCCATGGAATGAGTAATTTAATCTCAGAGGCTGATCTATTACTCAAAGACTGCCAGATTCTAGCATCTGTAAGTACTATATGCACTTTGCGAATGCTTGCCATTCATGATTGTGACCTGCATAATAAAATGATGTTTTTATGCAGGATTCTTTGGACTCATTAATGATTCCTAGTGAGGAAATACATTCATGTACTTACTATGACAATCAATTAGAGATGTCATCAATTCTTGCCCAGCATGGAATATGCTTCTATGCTAAGGAAATTGCTTCTTTAGGGTCAATTCTGGGGTCCACAAACAGCTTGGATCTGGCCTCAGAAATGTTGTCATCCTCAGCAAGCTCTGTTGCATTGGGAAAACTGGCTAGCCAGGACCAAATAAAGTTTGATAAATCAGATACAAAAACAACCAAAAATTTTGATACTTTGACTAGGTACAAGATTTAACCCATGTTCTTTCAGTTGTGGTTATGCTTTTAGTGCTGCTTTCCTCTTTAATTCATGGCAATCAGAGTGATTATTTGACAAGCTATTCATTAATGTACAATGATATCTTGCTGATTTTCAGCCTTGCCCTAGTTTTCATGCGATCGTTATTCCTTGATACAACTAATATTGTCTTTTTATCTTTCTTCCTGAGAAGCAGCAAATCAGACTCCTGTCTTAGCAATATACTTCAGAGTGTAGTCCCCTCAAGGTCATATCTAGCAGCAAAGGGTGATGCATTTCATGAGTACATGTCAACGTTGAGCCAGATTTCAAAATTTGAAACCTCCCGTTTATCTGAATGCACTGACAATAGAAAGCAAGGAAGGTATGTGCTCTCTGTCTTGCATTCTTAAGTAGTCAACATTGGA
The DNA here is from genome assembly GCA_014898725.1 of Jacaranda copaia. Lineage (NCBI taxonomy): Eukaryota > Viridiplantae > Streptophyta > Magnoliopsida > Lamiales > Bignoniaceae > Jacaranda > Jacaranda copaia. Next base: position 738,998 of record JACGDI010005455.1, on the reverse strand, counting down.
TTTACAGTCGTGAAAGATATGCTAATAATATTATCCTGATTTACCACAGAGCACGTACTCCACGACATTATTTGAGTTCTGGTTCGTTTGCAATGTCATTAGAAGAAATATCTTTGCTGGGTCGATACAATAGCTTGTCCAAATGCTCCTTCTCTTCTTAGGTTCCAGATTTGGAGATAATTTGTGCAAATTAATGGAAGTGTACAGCCTGGACGTAGTTAACATATCCTAATTTCATTTCATTTCATTTCTCTGGTTCATCACACCTTTTTGGGGAAAAAATTTAAAAAATGAAACAACTTCTCAAGTAGGATTGAGAACCAGAAATACATTGATCATTCACTAAAGCTTACGGCTGCCCGTCATTCATTTTCTTTGTTATCGTGGCAGATTCTTAATTACCAGACAGAGGGATTTGAAACCAATAGGTTGAGTGTTAGTATTTCTAGACTGCAAAACTCGCATTTATCTCTCTGTAACTCCAGATGAAGTTCATCGCATTGTTTGAATGGTACATTTGGAAGTAGTCAATAAATTAAAGCTGCATTCATTTTGAAATTTTTTTCTCATTTTAAAGTTTGCCTTTCCCCATTCTCATTTATACATGCAACCCATGTAATATTTTCTAGGTTTTCTCTTTAAATACAAATTTCATGCTATTTTTATGTCATTTTGATTTTACATACAGAGTTCTTGGGCAAAAATTTCCTCCCCCCAATGCTCAAAAATCTTATGGTCTTACCATAGGAGATCTAAAAACATAAGAAAAATATATTTTATTTTCCACCGTCCATGTAGAGAATTCAAAATAGTATAATTGGAAGATTCCTGACTTGCTGTGTATGATGATGGTACAATGCAGAAAGAAGTAAAGTTAGGTACGATTTGCAGAATAAAAGTGGGAATGGTTCTGATAATTTGTAGTGTCTGAAAAACAATAGTATAATAATGTGTTGTTCACGGGACGCAAGGAAGTGGCTGCTGAACACTAATTCGTCGGTACTCTACTAAAGTTCCAACTAACGTTCAATAAATTTGAAAGTATAGACCAATCATAGTTGGAAAGCAGCATAGTCTTACTCTAAATTTTTAATTTCTTAGTTAATTCCCAAGAAATTTTATACCATCCACTTCAACACGTATTTATGTAAATTTTGAATCATTTTATGGGAATACGATGATGTTATTGAATCAAATATTGATGTTGTTATGATCTGACAATTTATATATTAATTAGGTATTTTTTAATTGAATGACATGATATGAGTTGGATGTGAAACTGAATGTGTTGGAAAAATATAATAGTGGGACTTCATAAAAATATTATTAAAGTATATGGGTATGTGGAGTTATCGTGAATTAGAGTGAAAGAACAATTAGTTGCACTTCTTCTTACCAACATAAACAACTTTGAATGTTTGAAAAACACACACGCACTAAACACCAACACTTGCACACACCACAAGGCCAACAAGCTAGTGAGCAATTGGAGTATTCTTCTTTGCTTTGGGTGGAAGGGGCCAAATATATAGTACATTGTAATACATTGTGTCATGTAAGAGAGATCACTTTTTGGGATTATTTTAAGGGAATTCTTATTTCCTATGCTCTATATTTTTTCCAACTAATAGCATTTTTTGTTAATTGAAAATTGAAAAAATAGTATATATATATAATAAAAATTATTAATTTAACATACGATACCATGTGTTAATTGGAACTCAACAGGGCCCCAAATATTAATTCGACTCTATGTTGCATTGCATGGCAAACAAAGAAATTACCAAACAATTGGAGGACAAATTAGTAAATAAACAAGTAAGAAGATTTGGGGTTGTAGACTTATAGGGCTCGGCGAATTAAACGGGAGCAATAATTTGAGTGTACGACTTGTATTTCCTCTGACTGGAAGACTCCAAAAGGGCCAACTATCCAGGGCCCATTTCCGACATTTTATCTGTTGAATCAATGCACTTTGGCCTTTCTGACTTGTCCAATTATGACTCTCCGTGAATTTCTGTACTCCAAACGGTATTCAAATTACAATACTACCCCTTTGACAAAAAGCATTTTTAAATCATACTTTTTTGTGGTAGTTTTTTTTTAAAAAAAATATTTTGCTCTTAGTATAAATGAGATTAATTGAAAATATAAATGAAAATGTATTTGAATTATTTGAGTGAAACTATATATTATACAGGTATAAGAATGAGACTATATTTTGTTTCTGATTTTTTTATGAGTAAAAATACTTTTTTATTTTAATAATCTTAAAGTGATTTATGGGCCATTAATGATAGGTACATTTTTCAGTTAGTAGTTATGATTTAAATTAAATATTTTATGAAAATTTCTATATCATCTTCAAGAAGAATTACTATGCTGAATGTCTCTCCACTGTCTTTATTTATATTTTTAAAAAAAATCTAATAATAAGGCAGGTGTGGAAAAAATTAAAAATAAAAATACATTAAATATTACTTTCTTTTTTAAGGAAAAAAGTTAGTAAAGATAATCATATCATAGTTGCTCGTTTATATTGACATTTACATGTAAAAAACTTAGTTTGGCTGTTTGGGCAAGAATTTTTTTGGAGACTAACAGGTTGTTTAAATGAATATATTGGCCTTTTTCACTAGTAATACCAGACAGAAAAAATTTAGGTGGGCTGCAAAATGTTGCCAAAAATATGAAGAGATGAATTATTAGGACACTGGCAAATATTGTGTAATGAAAGATGCATTTCAACTACTGCAGTAAATATTTGGTCAGAAAAAATTGCCTTCATTGGAAATGGTGATGAGGCCACACTGAGGCCCATTTGGATTTATTTTCAGAGCTATTTTTAATTTTTAGTTATTTTTAAAGTTAATTATAAATTTGAAATGAAAATAAAAATTTATTTAGATGATTTGTTGGAAAATAATGATTAAAATATGTATAGAATTGAAAAGATAGTTGATTAACTTGATTTATATTTTTTTATGTTTAGAAAGATTTATTTTTTAAAAATATATGTATATTTTATTAATTTTAAAATGATAGTTGATATTTTATGTTAAATCAAGTATAATTTGATTAATGTAATAATAGAATAATAGGGTATGTTTAAAAAAAATTAAAAATAAAAATAAAAATAGTTTAAATAAAAATAGAAAGAATGTAATAATTTTTAATTTTATTTTTGGATAAAAATAAAAAGGAGTTGTGAAAACAAAACCAAACAGGCTATAAGGTCCCTAGCCGGAAACATATTTCATCGTCATCCTCTTCATGTTGTACCATTCATTTGGTATCATTATTGAATCTTATTTAGGTATTATTGTTTTTCCTTTGACTTACATTATATCATTCACGTTAAAATTATTTATACTTGAGTGAATTATGAACTGTTAAATCATATATTATTGTGTTTACTATTATTTTTTATTGGATTCATTGTATATAAGGTGGATTATGAACTTTATTCAAATGTTACCATTTTTCATCCTATTCATATAGTATCATCCCCTTGAATATATATAATTAAGTGGATTATGAGCTGTTGGATCATAAACCCAACATATCACTCTTTAATTATCATATTTCAATTCAGCAGTTTACAAGTACATATATGAATAGGTGGTATAAAATTTCTTGATTCATCTAAATTTTTTTTACCTATGTAGATATTTATATTAAATGATAAGACATTGAAATACCCACCATAGAACTAATGTGGTCATGGTCACCTGGGGTTGTGCAACTAAAATAGGAAAGTTTTAATCTTTTTCCAATCGTGCAACTGGTTAAAGTAGCAAGATAAGAGAAAAGAAAATAGAAGAAAAACCCAAACAAAAAGGAAAAAGAGAAAAGAAAAGCATTAAAAATGGTACAATAAAAGAATCCACCCAGGGCTGACTCTCCATTGATTTGTTTAGTATTTCAGTTCACCATAGCCAGAGATTCCCGTGACCTTAATCCACACAAAAACATTGAAAGATAATAAAGTCTCGACCTTTACATCAATCCCATCTCCTCTTCGCATCTTTTGCTCCCCATTTTTGTCCCTTTCCCTCAAAAAAAACACATACAGGCACATATAGTGTGTGACAAACTTAAACACAAAGCATATATAGTACATAGTGCAAGAAAAAAACCTAGTTCAAGTGGTGGAGGTTCTAAAAAGAAGAAAAGAAGAAAAAATGGCAAGTTCAGATTCATTTCTGAGGCAGCTAAGTAGCAAAGAGGGATGGAAATCAACTTCTAAGAGATGGGGTGGGGGTGGGGGATGGGGGGCTAGCTTGAAGCAAATGGAAGGGATGAACAATATGTATGGGGGTGAAAATGGGAATATTTTTGCGATGAAGAAAAGAGTAATGGTTGTTGTGGATCAATCTTCACATTCTAAGCATGCAATGATGTGGGCTCTCACTCATGTCACTAATAAGGGTGATATCCTAACTCTTCTCCACGTTGTCTCTTCTTCTTGTAAGGCCTCTGACAGTTCTTCTTCTTCTCCTTATCTTGCTTCCTCACTTGGCTCCCTCTGTAAGGCCTGTAAGCCTGAGGTGAGTTTGCTTTTGGGCTTCACGTTTATGTTGTATATTAATGTAAAATGAACAAGATTTGGATTTTGGACATTGTGAGATTCTTGATTTGGTGTTTTTCCTGCATTCTCTTCCACTGTTACTAAGGAGAGAGATCTGCAGTCATTTTTGTACTTTTGCAAACAGCTTTTCTGGTGCTTTTTAAGTATCTAACTATATGTTTTAATCAGTGAAGTGAAAAAAGTGAAGAAAGGTTATTATAACAAGTTATATTATAACAAAGCTTTGTGGAAGTTTTGATTTTGCTTTTCATCTAATCTGGTTGGAGTAGAGTGTGTTTTCGTAGGTTGATTGGATTGTGTTGTGGATGTGGTCAGGTTGAAGTGGAAGCACTAGTGATCCAAGGACCAAAGATGGCTACTGTGATGAGCCAAGTGAAGAAGCTGGAGGTCTCTGTGCTGGTCTTAGGTCAGAAGAAGCTCTCTCCATTCCTCAATTGGTAAGCACATCACTTCTTGTTTGTCTTCTCCATATTGATGTGCGCAAATCAATCTCCCACCCTAGGATAGGGATGAATACCGGGCGAATTTGGCTCAACCCACACCACACCCTGCTTCTGCCAGAACCCACTTTGTTGTGCACCCAGACGCTTCCCAAGAAAATGGGCGCAAACTCCATCCCGTCCTGCCTCACCAGGTTGACAGGCTGTATCAAAACGGGCCATATCAAAATATATATTATCATACACATTTTATATGGGTCCGGATTTGAGGTGGTAAGGTAAAGCCAATATCCCGCCCTGAAACTTTTGGGTTTGAATAGCATGCTCCATACCTCCTGACCTACCCCAAACGTAACACTTGTAGACAATTTGAATTCGGATTTGGTTCAAATTTTAACCCATTTCATTGTCATCCCGTTCCGAAGATCCTGAATTGTTACCTAGCTATCCAACAGTTGAAAGCTGCTGAATCACTAGGTTGGTCGTGTGACTAAGAAAAAGTTCCCATATTTATCACAGAACAATGCTTCTTTTGTGGGATGCATCCACAAGTCTATTGTAATATTCATAATTCAACTAACATGTTTTCAATCTCATAGTATAGCCTTGAATGATGTGATAATGTTTATGGGTTTCCAACTTGGGCAGCCTGTGTTTGAAAAGCAGCACTGAGGAATTTGTGGAACAATGCATCAACAGTTTGGAATGCTTGACAATAGGAGTCAGAAAGCAGAGCAAGGGAGTAAGCGGGTACCTTATCAGCACCAGATGGCATAAGAACTTCTGGCTCTTGGCTTAGCTTATTAGTGTTTTCCAGAGTAAGAATAGGAAAATAATGTATTGTAGAAACTAATTTGTAGAATATTTCCATTTCCTCTATGAATCAATCCTCATAAACAATGACTGTAATTTCACCTTCTAATTAAAATCATTCTACATATGTGTAGGTTATCCTAACAAATGGCCAATTCATCAGCCTCAAAATCAATATAAAATAGCCCAAAATTCAGGATAGGCATTGAACAAGCAATCTTGCAAGTATCAGGAAAAATGCTAATATGGCATCATATAACTTAGTCAAACGGGCCTTTTTTCTCCGTCTAGTCTGGTGCTGTTTCTTTTGTTGATTTACCTGTAAACAACCGGTGGGCTCGCAGCTGTGGACAGTTGATTTCTTTTGTTCAGTAATATATTTCATTCTATTGATAGTAATTGAGAAATAAGAGAGAGAGAGGAAGAAGAAGAAAGCAATCTTGCAACTGGTAAACTAAATTCTGAGAGCAAGTATATAAGCATCAAACAACTCTCATTTCCCCAAGAAGTGTGGTGCTATTAGGATTACTGATGTCTTGCATTCACCACTTCATACAAGAATAAATATATTTGATCACCATGGGTCAATAGAAGGCTGTAATATATATTTGATCAGAAAAGTATGTGGGGCATAAGGGTGAAATCTTGCTAGATACCGATGAAACTACTCTTTCATTTCTACAAGTAATCAAAATATTACCGTTTCCCAGCTTGGCATTGTTCATCAGGCATGAGTCAGACCTTATCGTCTAATTTCTCAGTAACTAATGGAACCAACTCCATTTTGCTCCGTGGAGTCCGAGGTGTACGAGGTGTTCCTGGTGCTTGGTTTGAGAGCAGGTGCCTTACATATCCATAGAAGGTGCATCCAACGAGTGTTATAGCACATCCAATGGCATTCATCATGGAGATTGGATTCCGGAAAATAAGCCACGAGCATGTAACAGCAACTGCAACCTGAGATGAAACAAGAAATAACATTTCAATAATACCAAAATGATACCAAGTTTTTCAAAAATTTATGACTCCCATACGTTCTCTACTTTAATAACAAATTCTAATCATGGCACATGAAGATTATGCCGAGATTAGGTAGTCCCTTCTAGCCATTTGATTTTAGAGATTAAGGAGGAATTTCTAATCCACCGTAATCTTGGATTTTCATTTGATTTGCGTGATTGTACTATATAATTATACATGTTTTCTAATTTGCCACCAATGTATCGATATTCAATCCAAAACAAGGACATAACAATAATTTAATATCTAATTTCACCTAGTGATTATCTAATCTCACCTCATACCTCAAAATTTGGTAGGAGGTTAATCTTGTGAAAAATGCGGGCCATGAGCGAGCTTGGATATAATTTTACTTCACCCCATCACCATAATTGTCAATATCAAAGATGTTATTACACACTATTAAGAAGTCTTATCTAACCTAATAATGAATCAAATTTGGCCAGAAAGTACAAGACAATATTCAAGAAGAGATTGACTAGTCCTTGAGAAGGAGATGGACTCATTACCTTAAGATTTCCAGCAACATTAAAGGTCACAGCAGTTGTTGAGTGAATGACATAGAAAATAGAGAAATTCAGGCAAAAGGCTGATACTCCAGAGCCAAATATGATGAGGAGGGATGAGAAAAGTGAGGGACATGTATGAATCCATTGCATAACACCCGATCCTTCCAGCAGCATGGCTGGTACAGCCAAGATCATAGTTGCAAATGGTGCCATGTAGTATACTGTGTTTATACTGCAGCCAGCGCAAAACACATTAATTTATTAGAAATATAAGAAAAGAAATTTTGATGTCAAACAAAAAATAAAATAAATTATTAACACTTCTAATATGTTTGATATCAGTGAATTCTTTTAATATGCTAGAATAACCGGGGCAGATCAAGCAGCAGCAAACAGGTCATTCCCCTTAAATAAGATTCCCTTACTATGAAGGAACATAAATAACTTCTTGGGGAAGAATAAAAAAGGGCGTCCTAAAGCTTCTTCACTTCAGATAGAACTTATTATCCAGGGTTATTTATATAATGGATAAGTTTGGTTGAAACTGATTATCTTCCGGGAATGCGTTTGCCCATCACTTGTACTTTGCTTGCGTCCTTTTTCTCCTCATATAACTACTTATACATACAAAACATCCAACAAAAGCATCAATTCAATGACAAAAAAACTATTCTCAGAGACATGTACTCTTGAAATAAATCTCTTCTTCAGCAGACAACAGTGGTGAAGTAGATGGCAGAATAATGATAAGCCCTCACCTGGTATTCACTGCAAAAATGATAAGATACTAGCTGAAATATTTTTGGGAGTTTTTCCATGCCAGACACCCCATAATGGGAAGCGATAACCTTCTAAAAGGACCCAAGAAGGCAAAAATAAACGAAGCTATATGATTAAAATAATCACTTTCAGTTAAGAAGACACTTGGAAGATGGGCCACACCACCAATGGCCATTAGCCTAGCGGCGTAAGTCTTACACATAAGGTATGAGATATAAATTTAAAAAATAAAAATAAAAAAAATGAGATAAAATGAATATCCTAACCAATTTATTCAATAAGAAAGTCAGGAAACAAATAATTATAGAAAAGGAAATAGAAAGCTTGAAACATCCTGCAAGTTAGCATTCAATTATGCGAGTACAAGGAAACATGAGGAAACTTGACCCATTTAGTACAAAGAATAACAAAATTGGACTTGAGATATTGTTATAATCATAGTGTGAAAATTATTCTTGGTATGATTTACAGATTTAAGGAAGCTGCGGGGCAATGGACTGTTACCTGTCAAATTTGTACCCATGCAACAGAGACTCTGCAAGAATGGTTTTTGTGGAAGTAGCAAGACAGCCAAATAAAGCAGCACAGAACCCCAGCATGTTAAAACTGAGTTCCGTGATAGAAGCAAGCAGAATCCCACCAACAATGGGAATCAGAGAAGCCCAAATTCGCCCGTCAAAGTACTTTTTCCAGATTAGCCACTGCAAGAAAACTGTTTCAAAAGCAGGAAAAGAGATTCAGTATATTCTCGATGATTTCACTTACACACAGAAGAAAGAGAGAAAGTGAATAGTTTCTATTGCATGAAATTTATAAAAAGAATCAAAATGATTATAGCTATGACTGGCTTGTGGCTATCATTTAACACATTTAGATTATAATTTTACTCAAAACTCGCCTGTTGTTGCAGGGGTGAAAGACTTGATGGTTTGCATGAAAGACACAGGAATATACCGAAGGCTCACGTTTCCCAAAACTATGTTTATACAAAATATAAATGACATGGGAAAAATCCTCCTCCAGCGATCTTCAGGATCAACTTGAATAAGAGGCTTAAGTTTCAGCACTTTTATGACCAAGTATGCACCGATTGATGAAGAAATAAAATGAATACATGACACTGATAATGGATACTTGAAGTCCAGTTTCTGTGGAGGAAAAAAAAAGGTAAATTTTTGTCAGCAAAAAAATATAAAGCAAACAAGATAACACTGACAAATATTCAATTGAATGATGCTAACATAAATCACAACCTCAAAGATATCGGTCATATGCTATTTAACTTGATAAACAGACTAAAATTGAAATGAGTTTAGAATATAACTAGATTGCTGAAATATCATCCATATGGAAATTCATTTAACAAGGAAAGCAAGCACATTCCTTCACATCCATCATCCTTCATCGTCAAGGTTTCAGCCATGGATTATTATACTAACTACAAAATGAAATAAATAAATAAATAGACCTAAAACAACAAGCTGTTGCACAGTTACATAATGCAATCGCATATATATGTTTTAGCAAAGATCTAAAGAAATTGCAGCAGATATAGATGTACAACCATTGTCCCCACCTATCAGCTCAAATAATTCAATTTGCAAATTGCAACTAAGAAGTTCCACATGGTTTAAATTAACCAAGCTCAGTTTGACCTTTGCAAATACACTGACAGTTAAAGAATCCACATTGCTTACTTCAGAAAGCTTATAGAAGTAAAAGTTCTCTTCAAATTGCAAGAAGCAAACACAAAGGAAGAAAAAGAAAAAGAGTGGCATTATAATTAATATCTGTAATTCATAATAAAGATAAATTTGCTAAATTCGATGTGCACAAAAATCTGATATTTACTAATTTCTTCTTCCACTTTGGAAAATTTTTAGCACACAAGAGCAGCTCATTGTACAGCATACATACAAACAAGGAAACTAACGTCGTATGGCAAATGCTATACTTAAATCTCGATCAAAGTGATCAACAGATTTACTCCACAAGACAGAATCCCATTATCAAGAATCACAATTCAAAGTAAATATCAACATAAACCAAATTTTGGGGGAAAAAAATATAAAAATCGAACTAGAACAAACATCAAAAGGAAAACTTTAACAAAAAAAGAAACGAATCCAGAAAAAAGTAGTGCATGTAGAAAAACATAAAGAAAGGTCTGTAGTATTTAAACTACAAATCTAAATTCCCACCTGAAAGATCCATTTGTTCATGATGATAACAGTCACATTGAAACCCCACCATTGGAGAATAGCCAAAATGGATCGAATTACACTCCACTGGCACAACCTGCTCTCTTCCATGATTTCTTCCACCACCCCAGATCAAAATTTTCAATAAAAATCCAATCTTTACCCGACAGATCAAAGAAAAAAGATCAAACAAACTAAAACAAAAAACCCATATAAGATTTCAGTGCAACGAGCTAACGAATTTTCAGTGGTTGCGTAACGGCGGTGAAGGAGGCAGAGCTGCATTTAGCCTGTTGGAATTGGGCCATTATGTGTTTGGGGCGATTCAATTTCGAGAAAGAGAAGGGAACTTTTCTGTCTGCTTTGTTTTATTTGATTTTGTTACCAAGTTTTTATTTTGATTTTGGAAATAATTTCTAATACGTATCTGGTTTTCTCCCTGCCTTTCATGCCTTCGGGATCTCTTTATTGCCTCACACCAAAACACACGCAGTTTGGGTGGAAGTAGGGGTGGCTGTATTTGGGGTAGTGTCATGTAGAACCCACACTTGATAATATCATATTAAATTTTTAATTATTATTGAATTGGGGTTGAAAAAATCACACTTTTTTCCTAAGATTTTGGATTTCTGATAAATTTAGAAGTATTGAAATAATAATATCAATTTTATTTATTTGTTTTATACATATATGCATCAATAGTTCATTTAATTTAAATCGATAATCTAAATGTATAAATATAAAAACGATATCACTTGACTAATAATTATATGATATTAATTTTATTTAAATTAAATGCATAAAAGTGAGATTTATTTGTTATATGGGATTGTTTGATTTGGGGTTTAGAGCCCAAAATTGCTAAAACAGAAATAAAATGATTGCATGATTTAGAGGCTTTCTTTGTGGAAATACAATAATATGGGCACTTTAACTCATTAGAGTGAAATTCAAGTTTAAAAAAATGGGACCATTTATTACAATAGTGAAAGATATTTAATTCGATAAGGGTGTATGAACAATTTAAAGATAATAAATGTTAACAATAAATAGTCATTTTTTATGGTTCGTATAATGGTATGCAACAAATTGCCAAAAAGAATGCGTTTGAATTATGAAATTTAAATTCATCTGTGTGCTCAATTATTTTATAATTATTGATTTTATTATTTATGTCATGGACACAAAAAAGTAAATATTAAGATAGCATATAAATATATTTTTATGTCTAATAATAATAATAATAAGTAATAATCATTTTCTTTAGGGCCTATATTTGAGAATATATATGTGAACTATAACAATAAAAAAGTTGCATTTGATTTGAGTTTCCATAAATGTAGGAGGAGTGCATTAATAATCAATTAAACATGAATTTTTTTTTAATTGCATTCCCTTGCTAATATGGATTTATTTTAGTTAGACGTGGTGATTAGGTACCTATATCGATAACCCAATATTAGATAACAATGGGTTCGATAAATTTATTTATGGATAAATTTATTAATTTTTTATTAAATATGAGGTAAAAAATCCATTACCCGTTCTCACGTGTAATGGGTAACCCGTGAGTATCCTTAACTTTTTTTTTATAATTTAAAAATAAATTAATATCTAACTTGTAATTTACATGATATCACTCAAATATTAACTAAATAAAAATTTTAAAAAAAGAACTACAAATTTCAATATATATGTAAATATTTATAAATTATATATTTATATATCCGGGTTACCCATGGGTACCCGCGAAAGGGGCTAAAAAGTGACGAGTAAATTAAGTATGAGTAAAATTATTTGTAATTTTTTGAGTTGAATAAATAGAACCCATTATTTGTATTTTTTTTTGGATATCTACAAATATAGATTTAATTTTGTCAGATCTAATTTTAGTGCATCAGAATAACATCTGGAAATATTAATTTCAAACTAAAATATAAAAAAGGAAAAATGTGGGCCCAATTTTGCAGTGGCAATGAAGAATTGCAAGGTGTAATGGTCAAAATTGGTCAGATAATTGCTGCCGACAATGCTATCCAATCTAGTGACTACAAGTATTCCTTTTCAGATCAACTTACATTAAAATTGTAGACATAGTCCATGAACCCCAATAAAAAACTATATTTACATTATCATGTGTATTCATACTAGTTATTACCTATTTGAATATGCATTTAAATAAATTATAAATTATTAAATAAAAATATCGACACCAAAAAATTGAATACATTCTACCATAATATGAACCCATTGTTATAACATCCAATTGGGTATTTAAAAAGCATATCGACTTACAATTTTTTTTTTTGGAGTCAAAGTATCATAATTTTCAACAAGAATTTGTACAAGTCAAGAATTAGGCAGTTTGAATCTTAGGCTATTAATATTCTACACGTTGAACGTCACATTTATTACCCTATTTTAGGTATGCTTTAAATATTGGTTATAGGTGTACAACCTAGTCGAGGGTAATATAGTAAAAAAAAATAGCCATTGAATTTTTTGGATTGAAAAATATTTTGGATATAAAATATATTTTCAAGAGTTTTAAATATTTTTCCCTAAAATAAAAAGCACGAGAAATATGGGCAATATGATCCCAATTTATGTAACAGGGGACGTGATATTGGAATTAGCAAAAATTATAACCATAACATCGCAAAAAACAGAAAGATTAAGAGAGTAACATTCATGGAATATACCTTGGAACATTCCAACTCATTTCTTCCAATTAGGCCAACAAGAAAGTAACCAAACTCTATCTACATGGACAATAGACAAAGGAAAAACACTGGAATCTTGATTACTCAGTTATGTCGAATATAGGCAGTCTTTTCGATCAAATTAATAATATTTCACCCCCTTCAACTTAAGTAAATCCGGGAAAGAGAGGAGATCCCAATGGAAAGGAATTCCTAATTGATGCTAATGTACCAACAAAATCCTAAGTGTTCACAAGAAACAACACAAATAAAGGAGAAAGCAATTCTAACAAAACAAGAATGGAGTATGAGATGACAGATACAAGCCCAAAAGCTAAATGCAATTCAATTTTGACTAACAAAGTAAAACATATTTTGATGTATAATTAATTGATATTAGAATTTTGGCCAACACTTTAGAACTATGATTATAAATGCATCAATTTCCAAAGACTGGTAAGAGAAATTAAAATGCAATATTCAAGCGTGCAAAGTCCACAAAGTTGGCCAATTTGGCTGAGGGATGTAAAAGTTTTACGGACAAGAGGATGAGTTTTTGGTAGAGCAACATGGGAAGATTCAAATATTGTAGCAAGAAAAAATGATGGTGCACATGCGGCCCATATATGAAGGACTAAGAGACTATTTGGAGAATAAATTTTCAGGAACTTGATGTGTCAATTCAGTAAAGGAAAAACATGGAACAGCACATGACAAGATTCAAGCATCTTAGAAATAAGGTTCAATTTTTATCAGAAAAAGAAGTTGAATAATATAAATATCTATGACCCTTTGCATTTGGAATTCTCTAAATTAACCGCCAACCACACAGATCAAAAAGAAAATCATGAATGTATCAGCAGCAGTTCTCTGAGTGCCCCAAATTGCTGTACTTATGTCTTGTGTTGAACTTATTGCCACACCAGCTACAAATAAAATCAACAATCCACAATTACAATACAGCGCACATGCACTTGTAATACACAAAGCGTCACATAATTTAAATGCACGTGAAGAAATACACATATGATGTGGTTTGGTAACTCACCGAGAAAATCAGCCCTATAATATTGCATGCTTCTCAAGCTTTTTATTATGTGAAGTGACAGAATTCTGTGAGTTTCACTGTGAGGCAAAGATACAAGCATTTGGACAATTTTTCAAAGTAATATAACAAATATTTTGTAAATTTTTCACAAAAAATGACAGGATAACATGCTTTCTCCAGTTTCAATCTGCTTCCAGCTAGATGCTAATGATGATAACATACTTGCATATGTTGAAAGCCAAGGTCATCTGTGCTTCTTTCCAAGAGAAAATTTATTTTCTGGATCATGTCATACCTAATGGATCGTCATCTTTGGCACGGATGATTTTCCATCTTGCTTATCATCTCCATCTGCATGCCAAAAACAAGGTGCTAAGAATGTTTGAAGATGAAAATGCTTAAATGGCCTGGAATTGTCTACATCTATATTGGCATAGTTTTCTAAGCAAATCTAAGCAACTGAATACACAATACTGATAATATTTCAACAGCCACTACACAAAACCAAGTAATCCAAAAGCAACTTTCAATCGGTTGCACTTAAATTTAACCATGGGATAGCCTCATAAGTGAAAGTGAAATAATAAAATATCAGCATATTATCAATCAGGAGAAATGGAAAAAAAGACATGCAGATTCTTTTATCGTAGAGTGCACATCAATTTAGCAATGGACTTAAATTGAGCCAATACCAAACTAGAGCATGCAGGTAGAAAATAGAACGGGTGCACGATGTTTGCGAGTGGGTATGATGGGGAAAAATCCCAAGGCAATTTAGCCCAAGTATAAGCAAAACTCAGCTCTGTTCCCAACATGGAAGAACAACGTGAACATGCATAAATAAGACAGGTATCACTTCTTATCAGTTCATATACAAGCCCACAATCTTGTCATCTGTTCATTCAGGAGGGACAAAGAATGGAAGACTTCACTCTGGCGGAGAAAGAATCTTGACATCTTAAAACTTTATGCTCAGATTGGCTCAGGGAAATACCCAAGAACATGAAAAGGAAAAGCAAAAGCATTTAGGACTAAACTTCATTGCATTTTTTCAGACAGAAACACAGCTCAATTTTGAAACCTATAGGCCTGGTGCTTAATAGCAAAAACTGAAGCCTTAGAATTAGAAATGATACCAATCAAATCCTAAACAGATTTCTCATCCATTCCAATTTTTCATGAGCTAAGTTCAATGGTAGATGTAGTAATAAACAAATATCTCCTAAAATCATAAGCATTTGCCTCATGTTTTAATCTATCACATTAACAACTGCAGAAACATATAATCTACATTTGCAATGTTTTAACATAAAATTCATCCATGCTTAAGGTAGCATAGGATACACCTCTTAATGCACAACTCACAAACACACACACAAACAAGGTGCGTAGTTAAATTACCAGAAAGGACAGGGGAAGCAGGGGCGACAACTTCGCCGTAGATAGACTTTAGGGTGGAAAGGGGGACCGAGGCTTTCTGAGGATTTGCTTCGGCCTCCTCGTAGAGCTTCTGCTTCCATTCCCAAATTGCATTCTTCATACCCTTGTTTGTTTTGAGCAGTGAGTACTTCTCCGCCTCCAGCGCCTCGATTATTCGCTCCTGCGCCACCGATCTCGCCGCCAGAGCGCCGAAAGCTCCGACCAAAATCGTGTTAATTACGGCGTTGCTGTTCGCCGCCCGGTTCACTGCGCTCAGTATTTGCTCCATTTTTGCTACGCCCCGGTTCACACCCGGATTTTCCTTTTAACCCCTTTTGTTTTTTCCTAACTTAAGGGTTGTTTGGTAGGGGGAAATACACGAAATTTGTTCTTGTTTCTATTTCCCTCCACTACAAATTTTGGTTTCAATGAATTTACTTCAAATTAATTCTATTTTGATAGTTCATTAATTTTATTGGGTTTGGTTCCTATAATTTTTTTGACAAATGTACTAAAAATTATGACAAAATTCATTTATAATTATTTGAAAAAGCAATTTATTTTTATTATATTTTCTTTAAGTTGGATTTAACAAAAAATGTATCGAGTTGTATTTAATAATTTTTCTTTTAAGTATATAGACGTAATGTTATTGGTGCAAAATTATGAAATTAATATTTTGTAGTAACATAAATTTAATTATGATTATAAAAATGAGGTTATAAAATTAAGATGCTTATTCGATGTGCTAGTTTGCATACATGAAAATTAATATCAAAAATATATTTAGGTTTGGTAATTTCAACTCCACCTATCAATTTGTATGCTTTATATGGAGAGAACATATTTTAATGTGAATTTCATACACATCATAGTAGGATTGAGGGGATGACTAAATTCCCACTCCACTCCCAATAGTTATATAACTATAATATATCATTATATTTTTGACAATTAAAAAAAAAAAAAACTAACTTTACTACATTATTTTTCAAATTTTCGTTTTCAATTGATACATTTGAATATTATTGTATTGATTGGACCTCTATATATTAATTTTTATGAGATTGTATTAAATTATTGTTAGTTGGATATGTTTGTTTAAAATAACAAAACGTTAATAGCGTGGGATTACGTGAGTGGATTATACATATTTAGTTTTGACATTATTTTGAATTTTCAAACCTGAAATTTGTCAAGCAAAAAAAGATTACAATTCTAGAGAATATTTGTCTAGGACCAGGCCTAAGTGTATTATTTTTACATGTTGATGTGTTTGATGTTATATTATTTTTTTTTATACAGACGCATGCAAAGAACTCATTAGTTTCAAATTTTTAACATCACATTTTATGTTTGAAACTTAAACCACTAAATCTAATTAGAACATTTATATTTATGTATTTAGAGGCATAACTTTAATTTAGAAAGCTATTTTTTCATTTATTTTATGTCATACTTAATGATATTTAAAATATATTATCTATATGTTCAACTTATATTAATCATAAAATAAATTACAATGGAATTGCCTCACCCTATTCTATTTCCAATTCTTCTTTTCCTTTCACACTTTGCACCTTCCTTTTTACCCAATCAAACAAACGGACCCTTGCAACAGTAAATTTACCAAACTGCCATTCGCAATTTCACCGAACCGCCTCTGTCACTGTGCAACAATTGCACTGCGCGGGAATCTTCACTCTCACTCTCACTCACTCTCACTCTCACGCTCTCCCCCCTACACACGTCACATGCACAACCCTCCACTGTTTTCCTTCCATCAAACGGCACAAAAGTGCACACAGACACACACTAAAATTGGGAGAGGCGGAGAAGCAGGAGAAGGCCAAGAAAGTGATTGAGCAAATCGGCGAACAACTCGCCGCCTCCAAGACTTGCCCAAACAAAACCAGTATCGTCAAATTACTCAAGGTAAAAAGTAATAAAAAGTATTTTAAGTTTTTTGTTTTTAAATTTTCCTTTCAATCATTTCTTTGTTTGTTGTTGTTTATTTCTTTCCTTTTTTTTTCAAGTGGTTTATTTGTTTATTTGTTGTTTCATATATATATATATATATATATTAATTTTATTATTATTTTTTGCTTGTAGTGTTTGTGGTAGATATTGGTCTTAATGTTGTTTTTTCATTTTTCATTTAATTTTTTGGTTTTGCCACCCTTCTCCTTTGAAGTCTTGATAATTTTGCCCTAACAGTTTATTCAAATGAGGATAAAGAAAAGGGGAGAGATAGGCTAGTGTTGTAGTTGTGGTTTATTTGGCGTATCTTGCTTCGACCAGCTTTTCCTTTTACATGGCATTGCAATCGCTTCAACTCATATGTGGGTGCATTGGTTGAATTAGATTTTAATTTTTTTTGCTTGCATTATGGTATTTCTTATTGGGGTATGTGTGCGCATGATTGGGGTGGGTAGGGGGGGGCTGGTTTTTATGTTTCTCATGCAATGAAGGTTGTGGTTGTTTTTGTTTTTGTTTTTTTTAAATTTGGGCTCTTAAGATTAGGGGCGTAAATAAGCTGAGTTGAGATTGAATTTAGTAAGCTCAAGTTCAATTTGTTTATTAATTCACGAGTTCAAGCTTAAACTTAAATAGCCAAGTTCAAGCTTCAGTTCGGCTCATTGGAATAGATGAAGGCTCGACGAGCCTTACTGAGTTTGACTTGATGAGGTTCGTTACAGAAAATCAGAAAAGCTCGATTTGTTAAGTTTGGATTAGTCGTATAAGTTTGGATTAACTTAAACTCATTTAAAATCAAAACAAAATTTATAATTATAATTTTTTTTAAATAATTTGTTATATATTTTTTTTAAAAATGAAAAATCAAATTATTATTATATGAGCCTAAATTATAATTATATGTGTGTATATATAATAAAAAAGTTCGTTTAAGTTCACGAGCTTTGTGAGCCAAATATCACTAAGTTTGGCTCAGCTCGGCTCGATCTTTTCATCAAGTCGAGCTCGAACTGTTCGCGAATCGTCTTATCTTATTTATACCCTTACTTGAGATTGCACTCTTACTGTTTAGATTTAATATGCAGTTTTTAAGCTGTAAATAATATTACTACTGCAGATATGCACTGTGGTAGGATTATTTTTGTTGTATCTGATGTGTAAATAAGGATGTGTTATTGGTGTTAGATGCATATGAAACCCTTTGAGATGATAAAGTGAGAGCAGAAGCAGTGAATGTGGTATGTGAGGTAGCTAAGACTAACTTCAACTTGAAATCCCTCAGATTTAATAACTCAAGCAACCGAAAGACTCCGTGATAAAAAGTTTTCATTTTCCTCAAGGGTATTCAGCTCTTTGAAGTTCTGTTTGCTCTTTCCACTCTCTGATTTTTCACTTCAATTATCTAGGTTCTCTTCAAAAGTAAAGCCTTGAAAAAGTTGGTAGAACTATACCAGAATACTGCACTAGGTGTGCAGCAGGCATCACTATGCTCAATGAGCATATTGAAGAGATTCCTTGCAAACTTTTGATGCTTTGTTATGAAAAAGACTGTCCGGAGTTCAGGTATGCCCATTAATATGAAAATAATCTTATTAGTTTAGTCCTTTTCAGTAAAGTGTAGTGCTATGGTTTTGCTTGAATTTCAGGCCTCAAAACATGGAGATTGTGCTGGCTGATTTGTTCCCTCGTTCTCTTTCAATAGAGGAAAGAACAAGGCGTTGGGTATTTAAGTTGTGATTGCTTATGAGATTTGTATTCCTAGTGCAGTATTCCTGGTATAGTTCTACCAACTCTTTAGATAAAAAAAGAAAAAAATTAAAGTAATAAAAGGGTTTGGCTCTCACCATGTCCACTATATTTTAGATTATCTTTCTAGTGATGAAGCTGAATAAAAGCACTTGAAGAATTATTATGAGCAATTTCTTTTGGTAAGAGATGTTTCTCAGCAGATTAAATTTATTTCTTTAGAAGCATGCTCATTCTTTCTTGATTAGAGTGTTATGTAGCTTTCAACAGATTAAATTAAGACATCTCACTCTTCACTTTTATATATTTTCCTTTTTCATTCACAAAGCTCCTCTTTATTGATTTGTCTTACATAGACCATCATCAGTGCCTTTCCCTCACTCCTCAGAGGTTCAGAGAAGAAGTTCCAGCTTTTGTTGCTTGAAAGGGAGATTCTTTTTAATGATCAGCTGATTGAGATGTTAGCTAGAGAGGGACACCATATGTCTATTAAACTCAGATAAATACTTCAAGTCAGTTTGTGAATTTTAACAGTTTCATTTGGAGCATGAGCTTTAGAAAGAATTATTGCATGTAGACTGGTTATCCTTTGATTGCCTTTACAATGATTTGCCTATTATTCTGGGGTCAAAACTGCTAGAGGTAATGATTTTGTGCTTGAAGTTTTAACTAATAAAGAAAATCTCTGTAGATCTGAATTTATTCAAACATAATGTGACCATTTTTATAACAAACTTGTAATTTTCTAGTGCCTATTGAGTGAAAGCATGCATCAAGAAGTGTGCTCCACATGTCTGCTGAGATTTTGATCCAACAACAATGCCTAAATCCTTGTCTTCCAATTGCTTTCTCCAAGCGACATACTCAGCATCGATCGTCTCAGTTGCATCTTCAGCATTTGAGGCCATTGTCTTTGGGATGTCTATTGTTGTAATAATGGCTAGCTTTTCCAAAATAAGAAATTAATTTGGTTGGATTTGATTGGCTAGACATATATGAATATTGGGATGCTTTGTAAGATGCAGGAGCAATTATTTGAGAGAGCAAACTGGCATTTTTTCCATTGAAAATTCACATTTTTATTTATATTTCTAATATCATAAACTTTTGGAGTTAATATGGAGAAGAGGGAACTTTGAATGTGAGAGCTCCAAATATAGTTCATTCTATTTATAATATGGTTTCCAATTCACTGTAGTACTTTTCTGCGTTATTATGTTATAAAATGTCACTAAATTAATGCTGCTAAATCTCATTTTTGTTGTGGTGAGCATATTATTATATGCAATTATAGAGTGATTTTAGGCCACATGGCCATCTTCATCTACAAATTTTATGCAATGACTAAAAATGTATAATTTAAGTCATTCCTTGATTGATTTATATGAATAGTGATTTTTGCTAGAAATGGTAATTTTCAACACAACATGATAATTTGATACAAGTTCAATGCAAAAAAATTGAGTTTGGATTGATTTATTTTAGGTTCGGATCCAATAAGGCCGACAAGAATAAGAATTCGAAAAAAATGGGTTGGGTTAGGTTAAATTTTAGACTATACGAACAACCCGAAATTTGACATTGGATAACACGACAATCTGAACTTACTTAAACCAACTAACCTAACTCAAATTAAACAAATAAAATTTAATTTTTTTGAGAGTAAAAATATAAAATAACAAAATAAAACTTGAAATTTTGATCTTTAGCAATATCAAATTTTATACTTTGGTATTTTCCAGTCTTATTTATTTTCATAAACATATTGAATGGATGATTATAATTTTATACTATTTCTAATAGTTATTTTTTAATATCCAAGTGGACATGGAAGTTGTTTTGCAAAAAGTTGACAAAACACTGTTCTGACTACTAAATTATCCTATAAATTTTTCATAAACCTTATGCAATGCAAGATTGTGCGCGCGCGCACACACACACACACATATATAAACAAGAATTCTTTTTGTTGGGAAGTTATAGAAAATTCAAAAGGCTCAAGCAAGTTTTTATAATAAAATAAGTGTCCAATTAAAATACTTATTTATTTATTTGCTTGATGATATATTTTTATTGATTTATATGTTGTTTAATTGAATTAATATAAAGTACAAAAAAAAAATAATGTCATTTTAAGAAGTTAAAAGAGAAAATTTGATTGATACAAAATATACAAAAATTAAAGAAAACAGGTGAATAAAACTTGAAAAAAGTATGTTATTTTTAAAAATAAGATATTTTATGATTTCAATATTTTTATAATGCTGATAGATATTATAAAATGAAAGGAAAAAAAGTTCTAAAATCAATATATTATGTGCCTTCAATAAATTTTTTTTAGAAAGTTGCTATTGTAAATTAATGATGAGAATTTCTTGCTCCTATTTTAATTTATTAACAATTAAGAATAGATAAAATTAAAAAATAAAAATACCAAAACATCTCTAAAAATTAGAACAAATGTTTGAAGAAATTATTTTAAATCAGGTTGGTAGGTTAGATTAAATGGATTTGAGTTGACAAGTTGATCCAATAGAAATCAAATAGATTCGAACCTAACTTAATATAATTCAGGTTGGGTTAAGGTTAATCATTTTAGGTCATCATCAGATTTGATTGAATTCAAATTGAAAAAATTAATATTATATTCCTATTTTAATCCAATTCAAACTCATATGAGCCACCCAAATTGGGACTGTATTTTTTGTTTTGCTCTTCTTCCGTCGTCATGCCTTTAGCCTTACATAATGTTCCTAATTTATGGGCCAATGAAGGATAATCGCATGAAAGAACAAGAAAAATATTGACTTTTTTAGTTGTTTAAAAGAAGTTAATATGATTCTTCAATGGGACAAAAAATAAAAGGTGTATAGCTTAATTGAATAATTAAATAGAATTTTTATTAGATATACTTCATTTGTCCTAAATTTAATCATTCATATTTTATCTTTTGACATTCCAAAAACAAAGCTTTGTTTTCATAAATTACAAATTTTCTTATAAAAGTGTCCTCTTATTTAAAATAATAAT
The DNA here is from genome assembly GCA_014898725.1 of Jacaranda copaia. NCBI lineage: Eukaryota > Viridiplantae > Streptophyta > Magnoliopsida > Lamiales > Bignoniaceae > Jacaranda > Jacaranda copaia. Next base: position 716,722 of record JACGDI010005455.1, on the reverse strand, counting down.
GTCAACTAAATTATGAAATGGAGGCAATATATTACTACAAGAAAATTCAAGGTAATGTTTGTTTACACATTATGTGTTTTGGGAGAATGAATTTTGAGAGTGGGGTTGGAGGATGAGATGTATGTTTGTTTAGGTAGTGTTTGGTTATGTTTTTTGTTTGATTTTATTATGTGTTTTGAGATAATGAATTATTAGATAATGTGAAAGTTATTTTTTGGTATATTTGTTTATGTTTTTTATGAGATATTTTTTACTATAATAGCTAAATCAATGCTTTTTTATTGAGTTTTTGGGTGAAAATGAAATGAAATGATTTTTTAATATTAGAATAATAATAAAATATATAATATATGTATGTATATATTGGAGAATGTGCATTTTGGAGGAAAATGGAGATATGTTTGGTTATATTTCTCCAAAATAAGGTTGTTATAGGGAAACATAACCAAACAAAGCCTTATGATTTGGAAATAGTAAGAAAATTATTTTGGACAAATTTGGTATGTTTGTTTATATTTTGGGAGGAGATAATTCTATTGTAGTAGTCAAATCAATGCATTTTTGTTGTTTTGTGAGGAAACAAATTCTACTGTAGCTGTTAAATCAAAGTGTTTTTATTGAATATTGAGTGTGTAAATGAATTTTAGTAGTATTTTTTATTATGATATAATAATAAAATATTATGATATGTAAATATATGTATATGTAATGGTAATAATTATAATATAAAGAATATGCAATTTTTTATCATTTATCAGTTAAATTATAAGAATAATATGAATATTTTAAAAATAATTTTAGGAGAAAAAATGTATATATTTAATTATATTCTCCCGCAGCAGTTTGGTTACATTCTCCTAACATAATTTTGATTTGGATAAATGTAACCAAACATAGCCAATGGAATAAACTCATCCTATTTTATTTTCCATTATTTTTTTTCTCTTCACACTTCCTACTTCTTCTTCTCCCGATCAAACGGACGGACCCTTGTAGCAGTCAATTTCCCAAACTGCCATTCATATTTCACCCAAGTAAGGGCGTTCAAAACTAAATAAATCCAAATAAAACCAATTAAATTGGTTGAAAAATTGAAAATCGATAAAAAAAATTAATTAAATTAATTTTTTATTTAAACTTTGATAAATCGAATGATTTAGTTTGATTTTCAATTGATAAAGTCAAAACTGAATCGAACAAAATCGAAACAGATAGTATAATATTAAAATACTATTATATTTTTATTTTTTATTTTATTGAAAAAAATACTCTAATTTTTTTATATATTTATCTTCAACCCAAGCTAACCGGTGGTACAACTCAATGTAAAAGGGAAAAAGAAAAATTAAAAAATAATTTAATTTGATTCGATACTTTCGTTAAATCAAATTAAATAATTAATTTTATACCAAAACACATTAATTTGATTTAATTGAAAATTTTCTCAAAATTGAATCTAATCAATCCGTGAAGACCCGACAGGCTACACACCCAACCGCCGTCACTGTGCAGTAATTGCACCGCGCGGGAATCTTCATTCTCAAAAACAAACCCCCCTTTTTCACTCTCGTTCTGAGTCTCTCTCTCCCCCTCCGCACAAAACCCTTCTCTTTTGCTTTCTATCAAACGGCGAGCACGCACTAAAAATGGCGGAGGCAGAGAAGCAGGAGAAGGCCAAGAAAGTGATAGAGCAAATCGGCCAACAACTCGCCGCCTTCAAAACTTGCCCAAACAAAAGCAGTCTCGTTAAATTACTCAAGGTAAAAAGTAATGAAAAATTCAATATCAGTTGAACTATACATACTTGATTTTGTTTTAAGTTATTTTTACTTTTTTTTTCAATACTTTTAATGATTTCTTGGTTGTTGTTGTTTATGTATTTCCTGTTTTTTTTTTTGTTTTTTCAGGTGGGTTCTTTGTTTATTTGTTGTTTTATATATATATATATTATTTTTTACTTGTAGCCTTTGTAGTAGATGCTGGTCTTAATGTTGTTTTTTCATTTTTCATTTAATTTTTTGGTTTTGCCACCCTTCTCCTTTGAAGTCTTGATAATTTTGCTCTAACAGATTATTCAAATGAGGATACAGAAAAGGGAAGAGATAGGCTAGTGTTGTAGTTGTGGTTTATTTGGCGTATCTTGCTTCAACCACCTTTTGTTTTTACATGGCATTGCAGTTGCTTCAACTCATATGTGGGTGCATTGGTTGAATAAGATTTTAATTTTTTTCGCTTGCATTTTGGTATTTTTTATTGGGGTATGTGTGCGCATGATTGGGGTGAGTGGGCCGGGTGGGCTTGTTTTCATGTTTCTCATGCAATGAACCTACACACCAGCGTTCACGGTTATGTAGTTTTGCTTATGGACTCTCGAGACTGTACTCTTCCTGTTTATATTTAGGATGTTGTTTTAGGCTTTTAGTGGTAAATAATATTACTACTGCAGATATGCACTGTGGTAGGATTATCTTTGTTGTTTCTGATGTATAAATAAGGACTTGTTATTGGTGTATAGATGTATATGAATCCCTTTGAGATGTGGGTTCTTGATTAATTTCAATGTAAATCTACTTTCTGACACATACATCCACCTGAAATGCTGCACTCTATTGATAGGTTTTGAGTAAATGTAGAAATATCATCATCATTGGAGAAACTGTTGGGTATTCAGTTGCTATTGTTGTTATAGTTAGACAAACTACCTGATCTAATCAGCTGACTTTTCTCTGTTGGATTATATATGATTGTTGATTTGTTTCATTGGGAAAATTTGTTTGTGCTAAGAGGCTATGACTTTCAGAAAGATGTCTTTCAGTATTGAAGGTGATGCTTGTATATTGTATGCCGATGTAATTATGCTAACTTAAGGGTTGCATCTTAGGGTTGCTTTGCAAAGCAAAAGGTGTACTAAGTGTATGCATGCCTTCAATGCAATTATGCTTTGCAAAGCAAAAGGTTGCATACATTATTCTCTTCAACTCAGTTTTCATTATATTAGAAAGAAGTTAAGCACATTACTTCTACTCCATGGCTGCTTATTTGGCCAATCATGTGAAATTGCTTAGGTATCTGCAGCTTTTCTGCCATTTGATAATAAGCTGTAAGTGGACGCATGCAGTAACCTTTAGCTTGAGTTTGTACATGTGGAGAAGTTATAAGTAGTATGATGCTCCAATGGACATTAATATGAAAGTTTTTGTTTAAATCAATGCTTTCAATGTTTTTGGAGATCACTTCATTTGGATTTACTCTTGAAGTAAACTTTTGTGCTATTTGGGTTGTGACATTAATGAAATCATACAAACGTGAAGATACCACCAAGTAAATACAAATGTTGTGAAGTTAATATTGTGGAGGGATACTCGAGCATAGAATGAAACCAGTCCATGAAATCAGAGCAAAGTAGCCTTTTTCATTCCTTGGTGACTTGGTTTTTATTTTTTTTAATGGTTGGTAGGTTGTTTGAACTTCTCTGGATTTATTTAGCTCTATGATGATATTTATGTTTCAGATTTGCTGAATGTTGCAGTTGACTTCACATCTTTTCTGCAGCAAGCCACAATTGCTTTCCAAGAGTTAAATCAGACAGAATCACTAAAATTTTCAGTCAAACCACTGAGCGATTCTCTCATTAATCATGGCCTGCTTGAACATAAAGATAAAGATGTTAGGCTCCTGGTTGGCATCTGTATCTGTGAAGTTATAAGGGTTCTGGCACCAAATCCTGGTTTTGATGATGCAGTTTCTAGGGTAAAATGTTTAAATTATGGAATATTGCTTTTCAATTTTTTTGTGATTACTTTATTACATTATGATGGATTTTATTTGATGTATAGCCTTCTTTGATGCATGAATTCAGTCAATTCTATCCTTTCACAGGACATTTTTGGATTTCTTTTGAGTATGTTTGAGGAGCTTGGTGACATTGCTAGCCCGTATTTCTTGAGGAGGGCAAAATTATTGGAGACAATTGCTAAACTTAAGTTTTGTTTGGTAATGCTAGATACTGGATGTGAAGATTTGGTTCCCAAAATGTTCAATTGCTTTTTCAGGGTTGTGAGGTTTACTTTTCCTCCTTCAGAGTTCCTCTCTCTGTCTCACCTTTTCTTACCGTTCTATTTCTGCATTTCTTCTTCTATCTTGACTATAAATAGAAAATTTATTACTTACCTTTTGCTATAATTATTTGATTCTTGCATCTGAAATTGTCAAAAGAAGCATAACCTTTAGGAACTGACTTGGAGTAGAAGTTTATCATATATTATTTATAGTATGAAGCATGGATGACTATAATTTAAGCTTTTCTTAATTGCCCATTGTTTGCGATACGCGTTAGTGATGGCATCAGTGAATAGTTGCTCTAGCTACGTTTATGGATTTTTGAGTTCTTTGTTTACTTTTTATATCGGAGTTTAAATGACTTCTATGGACATAACTTGAATAATGTAAGTAGATAACACCTCTTATTATCATCATCTTAAGTTCTACGCACTATGTTGTGCTTGTAAGTGGAAAATGGCTTCATATATTCTAAATGACGACTTTCTCTTCCGAATGTGCTATTTTGTATTTAATGAATTGCAAAAAGAATATTTTTAGTTGTCAGATTCCAGCTGTCAATTTCGATAGAGTTTTAAAGGAAAACTGAGAAGTGAACTCTAAAATACATTTCTTTTCGTCTGCATCCCTTATATTTCTGTTTTCTCAGTGATGTTTTTCCTACATAGCTTTGTTTATTCTTATTGTTCAATGGTTGTTGGTGTACTTCCCTACAAAGTTTTCACTAAATTTATAGTAATGCTGTCTTGTTCTTTCATCCATATGAGGTAATAATCCTTTCAAAGATTCATATTACGTCAACATGGTCTTGTGGCTGAATTATTATTTTATGGTTATGTAATTGGGGCATCAATCATCATTCATTTTTCCTTCTCTTTGAAATGTCCGGAAATTGTGGGTTTGCATTATTTTTGTCTTTTATATGTGTTACATTACTTTTTGTTCTCTTGGCTCTTATTTCTGGACTCTCACTAGTATGCTGAAATGACATGAAAAGGTTGTGACTTTGTGGTGACATTGTTTCTTTACTTATAGGGAAGATCATCCTCAAAGTTTGATCAGTTCAATGTCTTCAATTATAACAAGCATTTTGGAGGAGAAAGTGGGGGCAGATCCTAATCCTCTTGAAAGAAATTCATCTCAGTTACTCTCAGATGTGATTTTGCTGAATGTCATTAAGGAGAGGGATGCAGGTGTTGAAAAGGTCCAGTTTCACTTGTGTCGTTAAGAGCATAAGTTGTTAATTGATTTTCTTATTACACTGATACCATACATGTATGCTGTGCGCATTGATTGCACTATTGCTCTGTGCAACTTTTCCTGTGAGTTCAGCTTTCTATACTACTAAATTTTCTTCCTTGCTCCTATGCTCTTCAGGGGGTAGAGCCTTCTTTTCGACTTGCTGTTTCGGTCATACAAAATTGTGGTGAAAAGCTGGAGCGCTGTATATGCCAGTTCCTGATATCATGTATATTGAATAGAGATTCTGTTGAGAGTGTGATTCGAGAATCTTACCATGAAATTATACTTGAAATATACCAGATTGCTCCTCAAATGCTTCTTTCTGTGATACCTTATTTGACCCATGAATTACTGGTTTGTAATTGCTCCATTTCTCATTCTATCCTGAAAATGTTGTATGCTTGTTAACTTCATCAATTTCATAATTTGCCTATTTCATCACACTTTTATGTGGTTGGGAGCTCAAAAATGAATCCTGACGCTGCATTTTGAGTTATAGAATACATTTTTAGTTTTAATTTTCTCTTGTAGTTATTTCTATTTTGGCTCCTTGGGTAAGTGAAAAGTTAATGCGACTTGCAGACTGATCAGGTTGATGTACGAATTAAAGCTCTCAATTTAATTAGAAAGCTCCTAGCATTGCATGGGCAGCATGTTGCACGGCAATATCCTCACGTCTTCATTGAGTTGCTGAATAGACTCTTAGATAAGTCTGCTGAAGTGAGGCTTACTGCTCTTTCTTGTGCTAAAGCTCTCTACATGAGTAATCCATCAGGGAGAGAATCACTTGAAACTCTCTGTAAGATGTCAGAATACCAATGATACCTCTGCGTTGCAGCATACTTATTTCTTTCAACACTGATTTTTGTTTTATTTAAATGATCTGTGTCATGCAGCTGCCATTCAAAGTCGACTATTAGATCATGATGATAAAGTGAGAGCAGAAGCAGTGAATGTGGTATGTGAGGTAGCTAAGACTAACTTCAACTTGAAATCCTCAGATTTAATAACTCAAGCAGCTGAAAGACTCCGTGATAAGAAGGTTTCATTTTCTTCAAGGGTATTCAACTCTCTGAAGTTATGTTTGCTCTTTCCGCTCTCTGATTTTTCACTTCAATTATCTAGGTTCTCGTCAGAAGTAAAGTCTTGAAAAAGTTGGTAGAACTATACCAGGAATACTGCACTGGATGTGCAGCAGGCATCACTACGCTCAATGAACACGTTGAAGAGATTCCTTGCAAATTTTTGATGCTTTGTTATGAGAAAGACTGTCCAGAGTTCAGGTATGCCGATTAATATGAAAATAAGCTTATTAGTTTAATCCTTTTCAGTAGAATGTAGTGCAATGGTTTTGCTTGAATTTCAGGCCTCAAAGCATGGAGCTTGTGCTAGTTGATTTGTTCCCTTGTTCTCTTTCGATAGAGGAACGGACAAGGCATTGGGTATTTATGTTCTCACTCTTCAAGCCACCTCATCTCAAGGCACTAAAAACTATTCTATCTCAAAAGCGGAGGTATTATTTTCAAACTGTTGATTTGCTTTACTTCAAGTTATGAATCACATGCTCTAAAACTTTTTAGGTTGCTTTTAGGGTAAGAGATGGGCTTAAAGATTACTTGGATCTCTGGAATAGATCAGAGGTATATTCAAATATTGTGATTATTCAGTTCCACGTGACGAGAATTTCTCCTCCATTATTGATCTATTAGAGTTATAATAAGCTTGCAGGGGATTACTAGTAGATGGCTTGTAATTTGCAACATTGCAGTGCATATTATTGTTTTTCGTTCAGTTACAGTGACATGGTGGTTGTCTTGCAGGAGAATGGTTCTGGAGAAGCAGAAAGGAAAATGGAGGCATTGGTTGTGAAAATGTCTTCATGCTTTCCTGATCCTGCTAAAGCAAAAAGTTGCTTTCAGAAACTTAAAGAATTCAAAGATAATGGAATTTTTAATGTGTTACAGCAACTCCTAAGAAAAGAGACAACACTTGATTCTGAGACCACAAGGGTGAGTTTTTTGATCATCCTTCGTAATTATGTAATCTTGTTGTGGAACCTAATCTGAATGCTTTAATATGTAGTTTTATATACATTCCATCTGATCTTTTCTTTCTCCTTTTGTGTGTCCTTATGCCTGTCTGTGTTATGATTTGTGAACTTTGAATTCATACTATTTTTATGGTCCATAGTGCAGGATGTCAGGGTCCATTGTTGCCCTTATACTAACAAAACAATTTACAAGTCAAGAATCATCTTTTCTTATGTATACTTTAGACATCTTGCCAATAGCATCCGCTTTGTTATTTTGAAAAGCATGGCATCATCTGATAGTTTATTTAGGGAAAAGAGTAACTATGGTTTAACATCCTTGACTCTTATGTGAACTATTCCCTCGGTGGTTCCATCTATTAAACTATTGTATCACAGATGTTTTATTTGGATTTATGTGTTCCCTCTTCCTTTCTTTTACAAATTAAAGGTATTTAATTTGCTCTAAAATCATTTTTCAGGACTTGTATTTGAGAGAACTTGGTGATCGGAAAGCACTTTCCGATTTCTTTCATCTACTTTCCGCAAAGTGCTCTTTTAATATGTTTGGCTCTGAGCATGTCCGCTATATTTTAGATTGTCTTTCTAGTGATGAAACTGAGGAAAAGCACTTGAAGATTTATTATATGCAACTTCTTTTGGTAAGAGATGTTTCTCAATAGATTAAACTTATTTCTTTTGAAGCATGCTCATTTTTCTTGATTTGTATGTTATGTAGCTTTCAACAGATTAAATTAAGACACCTCACTCTTTACTGTTATATTTTTTTCCTTTTCATTCACAAATCTTCTCTTTATTGATTTGTCTTACATAGACCGTCATCAGTGCCTTCCCCTCTCTCCTTAGAGGTTTGGAGAAGAAGTTCCAGCTGTTGCTTGAAAGGGAGATTCTTTTTAATGATCAGCTGATTGAGATGTTAGCTAGAGAGGGACACCATATGTCTATTAAACTCAGGTAAATACTTCAAGTTTTTGTTGACTTTAACAGTTTCATTTGGAGCATCAGCTTCAAAAAGAATTATTGCGTGTTGACAGGTTATACTTTGATTGCCTTTACAGATATATTAGGATTATAATATTGATTTGCCTATTAGTTTGGGGTGAAAACTGCTTGTAGTAATGATTTTGAGCTTTAATGTTTTGACTAATAAGGAAAATCTCAGTAGATATAATGCTTCTCCTCCAGTGGAGCAGTAAATGAAACGTGCAGCAGCTACAAGTCATTTGTATTAATATTTAACATGCAACTATTCAATGGAATGAAGAAGTACTACGCAGAAGAATTTATCAGAAAATAAAAACTAAATAGTTACTCATACAGTTTATCTCTCAGTAATTAATTAAGGTAATCTAATAATTTCTGTGTATGTAGCGATACATACTCTTCCTTGGAGAAAGTATGTTTAGAAGGAACTCGTCTGCAGTCTAAACTCGCTGTATCTGCAATTGCTGCATTGGCTGGTACATCTGAGCAGCTCATTTTCTCAAAACTTTGCAAGGTAAATCATCCATTCTGTCTTGCCGAATGTAGATAAATGTTGCTTGATGTTATCACCTCAGTCATATGTTGGGTAGCTCTGCATGTTCACTACAATGGTGTATATATGTTTTAAAAGCATAAATTATGGTTTATTTGTTGATTTCTATTTCTTGGTCTTGGTTATCCCTTTTGCTCTGTAATTGAACATTTTTAGTCTCTAGGTAATCCCCTTTGCTTGTGGAGTGCATGACTGCTTCAGTACTAAATTGTTCACAGCATCATAGTGTCATAGTTAGGTGTGAGATATATTTTGCTTCTCTTGCAAGTTGCTTGAGTGGTTATGTAATTTTTTAGCATAACACTACTAGGTCCAAAAAAGAATTGCACTGAAAAAACAGTACCAATTTCCAAGATGTGGAAGGATTAACAGATTCTCATGAGTCATGACAATTTGGAAATGGTTGTTATTTCTGTTTATTAATTTTGGTCAATGAATTGATTTCTATCAAGTTATCTTATGAGTTTCTTTAGATAGCCTGGGTTTCCACTCATCATTCAACTGAATGTTCATCTTTGTTTCTTACTTGTGTAACTAGACGCTATTGGATTCTCTATGCAACGGACAGAATGCTCCCACTGTTTTGCAGTCCTTAGGCTGTTTGGCACAACATTCAATTTCAACATTTGAAGCCCAAGAAAGAGTGATTACACATTACATTGTTGAGAAAATATTTAAACAAAATGATGTAATTTCCTCCTATATTTTATTTTCTTCTCCCTTTCTCCCTTTACTTGAATAGAGGACTCTCTTTGATTATTTTAGTTCACTCATGCCATTGTCGTTTGGGTTCCATGTGATTAGGCTCTTGCTTCAAAAGATCTTGATCTTTTTGACGAGGCTTCAAACTGTTGCAATTCTTGTAAATTAAAGGTAAGCATGCTTTTGAGAGTTCAAAGTGCATCACAAAATGCTAAACTATTGAATGACCTTTAACACTGACATAGTTGAAGGAATTTTTCCTTTATGGTTATTTAGAATAAGAATTAGAGTCATTAGACTTGCAGCTTTCCAGGACTATATTCCTGCACAAATGATGGTTGATGTTCATAGTGCAGTGTGTTCTAGTAGTGAGAGTTACATGCATACGCTCTTTTGTCTACCCAAGAATAGTATCTTGCACGACTTGTATGCCAATTGTGTATAAGCTTATTTATCCATTATTTGAGTTATTTTTTCTAATTGTACTACACAAATCATTTGTGTTTTCACTCTTTTCTTATTTTAGCCAAATTAGATGTCTCATCAAGTTCAATGAATGTTCTTCTACAGATGTTTGGGCTCAAAACACTTGTAAGGAGCTTTTTACCACATAAACACACAGTTCTAAGTCGTCCAATCAATTTTTTGTTGGATATTATTCAGCGGATGCTACAAAATTGTGGATTTTCTGCTGGTAGCATCTCATGGTGAGATATTGAAAATGGCTTGTGAGTTTCAGCTTGCACTTTACTTTACCTTTAGTGAAGAGTGAATTGCTGTAATTTTACAAGTCTTAGAATGGGAGCTTCTATATACACCGTCAAAGTACCGATCAACTCATCTAAAAATCAATGAATCAATTCCTTTTGGAACACTAGTAATTGTGTTACAGTTCAAGCTACAAAACCCGTCTGAGAAAAATTTAAGAAAAAAAATACTTCACTCCTTTTCTAAACTCTTCTGCTCCTTATAGGCCTTTTCCATTCCATTGTTTTTTACCTCAAGTAAAAATAATACTGTGCTGGCCTTCTCTGTGAAAAAAATGTATGATTAACATTTCATGCTTGAGTGTCTTTCCATAAAGCATCAAAATTTGAGAGTTTGTACAAACAGATTCATAAGTGCTTACATTAGTTGTTTTCTTGCAGTTCTCAGTGGTACGCTTGTTATTGAATTAGATGCATTCTTTGTCATTGGAATGGCAAAGAGGGAAAAGTGGGGACAGTAACTGTTTGTTTTCTTTTGGCCCCCTTATTTTGGAAATATTGTTGGTCATGATAAAGAAAAAAATTACAGGGCCTTGGGGCCAAGGCTATTTCCACACATCCTTAAGAGCCATCATCATTTTGATATTTTGTAGCTCCTGCACTATCTATGAGAGCTTTCGGTTGATTTAATATAGATAGACTGCCTTGCTTTGATAGGCTCTTTTAACACCATAATTTATTTGATATGTTATATAAAATATTTCACACCACATATCAAAGTGACCAACTTTTGTTTGCAATTTCCTGTGATTTGTGTTTTCTATGGATTTCTTGAGGAGTACACTATTCTTCTTAAATGCCATAAACTTTTTTCCTTGCTCTCATAGTTATTTGTGGCTTTCCAATGAGGCATTATCTATTTTTGGTTTTCAGTGAATGTGATGAGGCCTTCATCCGATTAGCTGCAGCCAAGTCCATCCTTCGGCTTTCAAGGAAATGGGATTCACATATTTCTCCTCAGATATTCTGCTTAACAATATCAATGGCCAAGGTTAGTTGACCTTAAGCTGAACACAACATTGGAGATTCTTTTAAAAATGATGATTTTAAATTAGGATGAAAGCCACTGCAGCCAGCGAGTTAATCAAATGGTCTACATTACTTTTTTCCTGTTGTGATTGTTTACTATTTGAGTTTTACTTGAGAAGATAATAGTAGCAAGGAATAGTTGGTTTCTTCTTACTATGTTGAAGTAATAGTTGTCATCTTTGATCTTCTGTGTCAGCCCTAATTATACAAGATGTTGACATAGAGTTGAAGGAAAGATGTTTTCTCCTCCTTTATGCTGTTACATGTGGACTTATTATTGTGAAAACCAGTTTAAAAAGAAACTATGGTTGGTTGTACAACTGTCAACAATTAACTGTCCATACTCCATTGGGTACTGTACCTGAGTGTCTTATCAAGGACTTGTTGATTGAGCTAGAGTTTCATCTTTTAAGCTGATGAACAATCCTATAAAGTTCAAACCAGTGTATTATATGGTAACCAAAATAAATTTTATTCAGGAAGATGCATTATTTATTTATTTATTTATATGTTCTTTTTGGCGGGGAGGGCACTAGTAATGTTGAATGTACTGTTTATCTGACCCTTTCCGGCAGCATGCATTGGTTTACTTTTGAAGTTCTAGAAAATTTACACTTACACTGTATCAATTATATTCAAACTTCTGATTTCATCTAACCACAGTGGGCATGGTGGGCGCTCACAAACAGTGTGGTTTAGTGGCTAATTTTGGATCTATTTGAACTTTTCCAGGATTATTCTCATGCAGTGCGGAGATCATTTGCCAGCAAAATACACAAATTGTTGAATAATCACACTGTGCCTAGTAGATACGCATGTGCCTTTTCATTTGTTATTTTAGATCCTCTTATGGATTTGCGCAATGATGTAGGTTCATGTCTTCATTTACACCATTATCATTTGTGTTACTCTTTCCTGCCAGACTTAAATGTATGGCTTCTGTGGCTCAATGTTCTTTAGGCATTGAAATACTTGGAAGAATTTATCCGAGAATATGGTAAAGGAGCTCAAATACATGAAACCATGACCACAAAAGGAGCAGCTAATCACCCTGTATACATGGTTGTGTTTTTGATCCATGTTCTTGCACATGACTCTAATTTCCCTGCTCCTGACTGTCAAGATGAAAAAATATATGCGCGGTTTCTGAGGTATTGTTTGCTTCTTCCTTGGTTATGTAGTCACTGCTGGTACTCATGAACGAACAGTTCCAGCCTTAATGATGGAAAATATCTATGCAAATTTTTATATTTCTTTTAATTTCCTGCAATCTTTCTTTGGGCAGTCCACTCTTCGTCACTGTGCAGGCATTAGTAAATGAAAATTTAGTTGAGGGAAATTTATGTCTTTCATCTAATGCTTCATCGTACTTGCGAAGTATTTTTAAGGCAATCAAGAGGGCAGAGGATGCTGTTGATGCTCGTATGACTCCAGTAAGTATTCTGCTGTATTTTAATGCATGTATTGTTCTCAAAATGTCATATAACAGGTACTCACATGGTCATTGGCAACAACATTTTCTATGTTTGTAAATCCTTACATATTTATGTTGCCCTCATGCTTGCTGCAATGTAGAAGCTGCATCTTTTAGCAGAAGTGGGAATTTCTATTTTAGATTCTCTGAACACCAATCACACGCCTGTCCAACATACTCCTGGACTAATTCTGCTTCCATCGGCACTCTTTAGGAGTGGCTCTTCTGAGATGAGAGAGGCAAGTCTTGTGCTGATATTTTCAGCATAGCATGTGGAAGTCTATTTTGCCCTCTCTTTTCCCATTCTGATGATCTGTTATTTAACAGGCCAATGTTTATCCTTTGATTGGTAGCAAAGCTGATGCCTGCTTTACTGAAAAATTGGTATCTTGCCTCAGAACTGAGGTTTCTGGGGTGTGTTTACTCTTACTGATTTTTAATTATTCATTTGTCATGATGCTGCTGACTATTATTATTATTTATTAATTATTTATTTCTTTAGATTGGTAGTACTAGTGTGAAGCATAGCCAACAACTTTATGGGAATTCTTTACGACCAAGTGGCACTAGACGAGGCGGATCAAAATCTAAATCCAGCCATACAAATAATTTGTTGAGAAATACAACTAAAGAGCAGACTGATGAGCTGCATGCAGGACAAAAGGAGCACTATGATACTTCCAATTGCGAGGTAGATACCAGAGGACAACAAAACCAGGCCATGTCATTGCATCTTGGATCAGTTGTATTTGATACTAAGTTTTCTGCTCAAAATAAACATGAAAGTGATGCTCATAGAAATTTGGGAGCCAAACCCTCATTCCCTTGTGATTCTGTGACAATAAGACCATTGTCTCGAAATGAAGTCATTGCAAGTTGTTCAAGGGAAGCAGATAAAGTTGCTAAATGTGACAGCATTTGTGCTGAACCATCTAAATTGTCAAGAAATGGCGACCAACTAAATGATTTTGCCCCCAAGGTGAGTGTCGGTTCATGATTAAAATGCTTTTGAAATGTGTCGGTTTCTTTGTTATTGTTCTTTCTCTAATGGTTGTTATTTATTGAGAGGACAGACTATCAAAAGCAATGGTGAAGCATTAGTCGGCAAGCATATTAAATTATGGTCTCCAATTGAAAAATGGTGAGAAAAGCTGTAATTTCAAAATCTGGGTTCTGGAGTGTATTTTTCTCATCATCTTGGACCATGACTTGAACTTTTGTTCAGCTATTATTCAGGTGTTGTGGATAGCTTTGATACCACCCAGAGCACTCACCAGGTAAATGTAACTTCTCAGCAGGCCCCTCTATTTTGAATTGTGAATTCTGACTCATTATCTGGACTCAATAAATTGCAACATCTTCTGGAGACTGCAATTCTGCTCTTTATATACCTAATAGGAAGTAGGTCCTTTCCCACTTCCATGCACCATGGTGGATTGCAGGCTGTAAGTCCATGGCAGGTTTTTTGTTGGAGTTGGCAGTGAATATTCCCAATATGTCTACAGAAAAATCTAAAAGTTGACTGCTTAGGAAACTCAGAATTACTGAAATGCCTTAATAGTTGCCAGTTCTAAAGAGGAAAAAAATGGACATATGGAGTAAGAGATAGTTTAATAAACTTTATTCAAAAGAAGCCGGTATTTGATAGAATGATGGGTTTCCTACAGTTTAATCAATATAGAATTGCCTTTTCTTTTCGGGGGGTGGAATTGATGAAGATGGCTTTAATCCTATGTATTTCATAAAGCATGTTTAATGTTAATATTTGTCTGAACATTGGTTCCTGTTGTCTAATACCATATACTGTTTCTAGATTACCTACAAGACTGGGGAAGTTGACATTCTATGCTTGGACAGTGAGAAGTGGGAAATTGTAAGTAACTGCTTCCCCTAAATGAAGTGCAATGAGAGTATTTTAAATTATTGGTCTATTAATCCTTCTGGACTGGTATTACTTTCATTCATCTTTACTTGGTTTCAGATCTTATATTAACATGGTAGAACTGGGTGAAAATGATTAGAACTTTTGATACTATCATTTTTTAGACTTTCTGAATTCTCAAGTTTTTCTCAGATTCTTCTCTCTCTCTCTCTCTCTCTCTCTCTGCCAAAGCTGTTTGAAAAAGAATTCAAATTCATTTGGTTATCAATTGATTTCTGTTCAAAAGTCTTCAATCCATTGTCCTGATATAACAATGTGCAAAAATAACGATACATGTATTTTCTTACTTGTCTCTTTTAATATCATTTTATAGTGTAGTGGATGTCTCTTCACTTGAATCACTAACATGCTTTCTAAGTGACTATTCTCCTGATTGCAAACCTTGATGCCACATTGCTCCGTTAAATGCTGCTAATTCTGTATGCAACTGTGCATTGTTAAGCATGTTGCTTTTTGAATAGAACATAGTGCTTACAAGGACTTAATGCAACAGGATTTGGATGATCTCCAAGAAAGACATCAGTAAGTTCTTAAAACTTGTGAAAGTTTCTTGCATGACAATGTGCTTTTGTGTTATTTCATTTTTTATTTTGAATGACTTTGTTTGTTATGATGCCACTACAATTTTCCCCCCCTTCTTGTTATTTGTAAATTATAAGATTCTTCTTTCCCCTGAATTGGGTAACTTCTCTGGCAAGACTGATAAGAGATAACTGATCTAGTCATTTTCAGTGAACTACAAAATCATAACTGGAAGTCTGGAATAGGTGAAATGATCTAGTCATTGCTGTGAACTGGCCCTCATCATCCTCAAATTTACGTACTGTTGTCCGTTTCAGTTTTTGGGCTATTTGAAAGAAAACACATTGAGAAACTTCCAATATTGTATCACTTCTTCCAATACAGCTGATATAGGATGTGATTTGAATTCCAAAATTTGAATATTTACAGTTATGATGTGTTGCATTGTTTTGATCACTTTCATTCCCATAAAGTGGGGAAGCTGAAGTTGAAAACAAAAAAATAAAAGAAATTTTGAAATATTTTGGTGCATCTGCATTTCATTACAAAATATTGATTATCCAAGATTATATCAATAATTTTGCGTTGAGAGTTTTCAAATGAAACTTGCTCATGTTGGAATCTGCTGGATTGTTGAATGGAAGTCTTTGATTTTATCGCACAGCACCCTGTGGCACTCTCTTCATTCAGTGTTCCACTCTTTTTAATTGAAAATGGAGGTTTCTCTTTGGGGAATTTGATTTAGGAAGTTATAGAGCTATTTGATGGAAAGAGTAGTGAACAATCAAGTAAATCCAGGTTTTACTCATTGTTGTCTGCCTTTTTCTTAAGCTTGTGAATACTGCTGAATAAATGCAAAAGACTTGGAGGCCTGTCAAATATAAACATCCCGATTCAGTGAATATGCGGAATTCCATTTTCTTTGACTTCACTCTGTACCCATTTCCTTCCTCTTTTATGGATACTATTCTGTTCCTGTTATCCATCTACTTTTGCTTTAGTAGGATACTTAACATGGAATTTTGCAGTGATGGTAGTGGTGAATCCTCTGCTAACGATCAAGCAAAAACTGTTGATGCACATGGATATGATTCCAAGCAAGAGAACTTGCCTAAGAACAGAGACATCTGCATCAGAAAGGCTTCTCAGGCTGGTAATATTATACTCAAGCTTAACAAGATTAACATCTTGTTATTCTATTTCATGTTTCATAATTTGTTTATGTGAGATATCCTTTTGTGTGTGTGTGTGTAGAATCTTGAATTGCATAATTGGTAAGAAAGACTTTAGCTTTAACAGTTATTATGGTATGGACTTATTATGTGGGGTGCTTAGAGGAATTTCTGAATATATTGTTGCACCTTTAGAGCATTCTAGATTGAAAGAACTCCTCATCCCCTAAGACTCATTCTTCTCTTTGGTTGCAGTGAAAAGAAGCAAAAGATGTGAAGATGCTATTGGCATGTCGACGTCTGAAGTCACTGATATGAATGGCAATGATGTAAGCTACATTGTTCAAGTTCTCCTTGTTTTCGTTCTTGGAAAAAATATTCAAGTATTTCTCAAGATGTCATGATGAAAATCCTACCTTCTTTTTTTTCCCAGATAGCGCGGAGGAGGACTAGAAGACAGAAAGTTTGATGGTAAAGTGTTCCTTATTTTTCTGAAACAAGAAGATAGTACTAAAGGACAGCCCACCATGCAGACAAATCTATGGGGTGGGACTCAATAGATCCTCTTTTTTTCTCAGTTGTATGTATAAGGATGGCTGGATGGTGTTAGTAAACATTTAGGTGTTTGTTTTGCTTATTTGCTGATGGTTGTTGCTAATTATCCTCTGTTTCTGGTCCTTCGTGGACTATTTGTCTACTGAGTAGTGAAACATGATATTTCCTAATTTTATTTTCATAGTAGATGTTCTCAAAGCATTTTATGCTTTATTTTCGTGCATTATTATGTATATCTTTTGCTGAAAATTTTGCTGCTCATAATTTGACTAAATGGGCATATGCTTTTGATCGTTCAGGAATAATTTGTTTTGAAGATGTTCCGGTCGATGTTTTGTGTGATAGAGATTTTTCATCTTTTGATTGTAATAAACTTATTTTAAATGAACGAATTTTTAATTTAAAAAAATATATATGTATATCTTTTTTAAAAGTACTTGATGAAGGGTGTTTTTATATGTATTTTTCAAGTGGAGATAAGACTACAAAGAAATTCACTATTTGTAAACTTGTATAATTACTATTTGCAAACTTGTAATTGTGTTTACATATTTTTACACAATTTATCAAGTATTTAATTCCAACCTAATATAAGATATCGTTATAGTGTCTATAATCAAACATCTTATTTAGGAAAATTTTGAGGAATAGATGAACTCAATAGTATGTAAGTAGCAATTTATTCTCTCAAAATATGCTTTTTATATTATCATAATGTTTGAAAATTTTTGAATTGAATTATTTGAATTCTATAATATAGTCATAGATTTAAAATTTATTAGCTATAGAATGGCATCATTGAACTTTATATCAAAGATGTTTTTACTTATAATTATAATAGAGAAAATTGTGAAAGCTCTTTAAATAATATAATAAATTTACTTAAAGTTGATGCAGGTTAATAGATGGAAAATATTTTAGGGACGTATGTTATTATAACTTTGAAAGAAAACATGTTTCTTTTCAATGATTAATATGATATAATCTTATACCAAATAGACATGTTTAACCAAATTTTAATAATAATTTAAAATTATAATAACGAATTAAATCAAATGACCATAGTTCTCGGTTTATTGTTTATTCCTACAAAACAACACAAATACTTCATTTACCTTTTTAGAAATTTAAATAAATTAATGATGTAAGTAAGTGATGTTTTCGTGTATTAAATTTTTATCCTCTAAAATGAAAATATTCACACTACTTTGTCTAAGAATACAATATTTGTATTATTTTCCTATAATTCTACAATTATAATTTATAATGTTCCCATTTTACAAATCGTCAGTTAATAAAAATTGAATATTCTTATCTTTTTATTATCTAAATTTTAGACTATTCTGCTCAGACCATTTCTCTATTTTGCAATTTATATTCATTTAGTTCTAATTTAAATTAGTTATTTTATGTAGTTAAATTATAAATTTTCAATTTTTTTTTTCAAATACTTTCCAAATAGGTGTAAATTTAAAAATATAAATTATATTTTCTTGTGGAGAAAAGTGTGATATGTACATACTTGAGGGACGAATGAAGTCACCCCAAAGAAAAGAATAATTTTGCTCGTAGCACCTTATTGGCCGTAGTGCGCACCGGCCGCGGTCATCCATGGCGAATCTGAAAATCGACTCCCCTCTCTCCCGCCGCATAGCTCGCTCTTTCCTCCATTTCCTTAACTCTGGTAATTACTGATCACTCTATACGAGCGTATATATATACGTATATACGTGTATTTGCTGAGTGTAACTGTACTTGTTTTGATTTTTGGTGTAAAGCCCTACCTCCTAACAACACGTTAATTGTTAACTGAAATGATCATGAGTAATTGATTGAAGTTCTGAATAATTCACTTGACTGAAAGTTAATAAATTGGACTAATTTAGGGTGCCTGAAGTTGTTTTCTTCCCCCCCACTCCCCCTCCCTCTCCCCCTTTTTTTAACTGGTGATGTATACTGGAAAGATTTTTTAAGTTTTTTCTTTTATTGTATATACACAGTTGAACCTTCAGCTGGAGTTGATAGTGAAGCTCTTGATGTTGCTAAGGAATGCTTAGCGGCGGTTTTTAAGATTGATCAGTCTTCGCTCAATAATCAGTCGAATTGTGATTCATTAGTCGATATTTTCAGCTCCCGTGAAGGGATTGCTTCCCATGTTGTTGATAATGAGAGAGTTTCTGTTGCACCGAGTTTGTCTTTGGGCAAGAATGCTGAAGTTTCGGAGGCATACCGATCAGTAGTTCTTTCTCACTTTACTACTCTGTTATTTTGCGGTGTTGTAGTTTTTTGTTGGATTATGATTGTTTTGGTGTTTGGCTTGTAATTATTCTATTTAAACTGCATTGTTTGTGTGCTTGAATTTTTTGTTTCATATGAAATCATGAAAGACACGCCCTTTCTTTTTTGATTTCTAACTTATATGTATTGGTCAACTTGTTGGAAAGTAGAAACTGATGTGTTTGGTTCGGTTGATAAAGCTTTTCTGGGTGAAACAAAATGCAAATCTTGCCAGAATTGGAGATTTGCATATGATGTTTATTGTCTCCCAATATCTCTTCTTTTAGTTTTGTTCTTTTCCTATTTTCTTCTTTATTGGTTGGGAACAGGCGTGATTGGAGGATGGCTCTCTTGTCTGTTCTTATGCAGTTTTGCAATTAAATTGACTTTAGTTCTGTTTTGTTCAACATCAGGATCAGGACAAGACAAGAGAGCCGCAGTTGCCTGGTGAGGCTGGACACTTTTTTCTATGGTGCTTACACATGAAGTCTCATATGTAGTTCTTTTTGATGATTTTCCATGCTTATGACTCTTTGATAGGAGATCGGCATTCTTCTTGTTGTTTAGATATGATTAAAGGTCCTTAAGTCCTTTTGTTTTCCTTAACACTGGTACTAGTATGGTTAGCACGATTAGCTCACAAGTGTAAAACAAGAGGTTACCGGCATTTCTTAAAATAAACAACCTTTTCATTTCAAATGCAGCGGATCCAGTGCTTACTTATTTCTTCCATAAGTTTTCTCCAATTGGTATACATGTGAGCTTTTTGCTAAAGTCGGACTGTTGTTGGACGTTGGGTAGTTCTCTTGGGCAGATCACTGAAGGGTCACAATTACCTGGGCAAAAAAGATAACCAAAGCATTGCAAGAGGGTGAGGGTGAGGCGGCCTAGGCAGCCGAATCTGACTCATGCAAAGATGTAGTATTAACCATATAGAGCAAATTGTCTTGATTTTTGACTAAGACCTGCTGGATTAGCCAATTTTCCATCCTACGAAAAACCATTCCTTGAGATTTTTAGCATAAAAATCATGATACTTGTAGATGGCAGATATGGAATAAGCCATGCTTCTCTAGGCCTGACCGAGTTGATTTTGATAAAGGGGATGAGGCAAAGATGGAATAAATGACAGCTGCGTGCTTGTTTACACTTGTATAGATGGAATTTTCTTCTTGCCAGGACTTGAGCCAGGGCATCTCATGGAAGGCTACTTATTAGTTAATATTTTGCCCATATGTTAACGGTCTTTTATTTCTTGTATAGTCATACTTTTATAACTTAATTGGCAGGGAGAGACGAACTTTTTGGGCAATTTTTTGGTGCTCTTGAAAAGATCCACTATTTCAGAAGAATGCCTGATGGCAATGATGATCAGATCCAGCTGGATAGAGCCATATATTTATTTCATAATGCTGTGGAGGTGAGAAGTGCCTCACAGGATAAGGCTGAACTCTTTCTGCATTTGAGGAATTTGTAGTTTTGATCTAGTAATACAAAGTAATTTACTGTGACATATTAATGTGGGATATACAAAAACCATTATGACTTATTTATCACAAAATTTATACATGTCATTTTGATTCAATTGTTATTGATGTACTCCTATATGAGAAGAATGGGTTAGCACTAATATTTCAACATCCAAAAACAATATAGAATTACTTGACTTCAATTGGTCTAATTACCCCTTCTTATGCTATGGCAATTGTTTGAGACATGCCAAACTTCTGTAAGTGAATTCGAATTTCTGATGAAGTTAGGTTGGTAAACATTGGAGGACCACTCCATCTTAAACCCCAAGCTGTTAGAGAGGAGAGGCATTTAGTGTTTAAAATATTTAACACACTCTCACTAGAAACAATATTCTTTTTGTAAAGCTTAGAACGTGAGTTTGTTTTTTTTTGCCCATAAATGGGTGGCAGCGATATTCAAACTCAGAATTCTATTACCATATTGAATGACCGCTTCATCTAAAAGTTTAAGCTATTAAGAGGAGTGGCATTTAATATTTGATATCTCTAGTAATAAACATCAGTCTCTGATTAGAGATATCGTTATTTTCCTTTAATTTGTTGACTATATTCTTGCCAGGTTTGGGGAAAATGAAACTATAGAGTAATGGCCTTCTGACAAAAATTGTAACTGTTAGTCACTGTTTTTTGCTTTCATTTTGTCGTTTGATTGTTGATTTATATCTTTACTTTTTAACCATTTTTTGGATTGAATATTTACATATTCAATGTGTGCCTCCTTTCCTTGTGGGGGTCGTGGTGGCTGGTTTGAATTTTCAGATGGAGGGAGTGGGATGACGCTCAAAACTGTTTTTGTTTGACTTTGCAGCCTGGAACAACCAAAAAGGGGGAAAAGAAAAGGAAAAATTACCACCACCATCTTGCTTCAAAAGGCCACACTACATCGAACTGCATTATGAAAATATGAAATGCAGAATGTTCCTACAGCCTTATTGAGGTTTTTAGTATGACATAACTGGATATATAGCTCAATTATATTTTTTACACTAATTAGTCAAGTGGGTCCAATTGCCTAAAATGTTAAGAAAGTAAAAAAAGAATGTAGCATTTCTCATTCAGCTGCCTTCCATACAACTTCAGTGTCCATTAACATCCAAAATTTGATTTCACCCCACCACAATCTTTGTCCTATTCATATCCTATCTAGTGAGACCAAATTGAAAAATTAATGAAGGAGATCATATACTTATTACTTCATTGATGCCGCTTTATTGGGTGGGATGGACATTATTCTACTCCATTAAGACACTCAGTGAAAAAGTATCTGTTGGTGTGGCGGCTACAATAACCTTGGGACAATGTTGTCGGAATTGTTTCAGAAGGCTAATTACTAGTGGAAGTAATGCTTGGCAAACAAAGAATTCTAGAGGCATCATTGATGGGACCAACAACTTGGTGAGTCCGGGAATGTATTTTGGAATTGTTTATGGGGTTTGTGCTGTCATGCTGCAAACTTTTTTATCAGGACTTCACCCTGGGATGTGAGCTTCAATGTTTAATACCTAAATATCTTTGGGCAAGGCTCGTAGTATTTTGTGGACATTGCCCAATAACTTGGTTGTTTTGATGTGCCGCAGATATTACATGCACCGGATATTTGATTAATATCAAGTTGTTTTCTTCCTATTAGATTATTTAAGTCTCTGCAGATTTTGTGATTCTGATTCAATATTTTTTGCTTACATTAAGATCCTTTGTGTACTTGTTCATCTTTATGAAGTGTAAATTAATGACAACAGGAAATGCAGATAGCAGGGTGTCAAACATTTGATCAAAAAATCCTAGCAGACACCTTCAAATCACAAGGTACTTCTTCCTGCAATATCTTTCTCCAAATTGGAGATCTTTCATGTTTTTTATTTGTCTTATATTGCAGCATGGAATATGCATGTGAAAATTTTCTTCTATTTGCACATTTTCTAGATAAATTCTCCTGGGTTCATCTTGATCTCAAAAGAGAGAAATTTTTTCGGCAATGGAACTTTACTACATGTGCCGCATTACTAAAAAGTAGGGGACTTCTGTATGTGCAAATTGTTATTGACTGCAACTTATGAAAATAATTTAGCATATAACATGATTGATTGTGATCCTTTCATCTCCTGCCATTCTTTTGGATTATTGGATATGCTCACTATTTTCATTTCCCCCTCCATGTTTGTGCTACTGCTTCTAAAAGAAGTATCAGCATTTTTTACAGTATTCTATGTTTCTGGGATAAAAAAAGTCTTCCGCTGTCAAATTGTTTGTTTGTGATGCTTGTTCAATTTCTTTATTTTGGCAGGTAACAAGGCCATGCAGTCTAAACTTTACACAGAAGCAATTGAGCTGTATACTTTTGCTATTGCCCTATGTGACGACAATGCTGTTTATTATTGCAACAGGTTAGCAACATATTGATGTTAACCTCCTTATGCTTCAAATGATGTGTTCATAAAGAAGAGAGAGTGGGTCACAAGATGCCCCATGGAGCCAACATTGTTTTTGGACTAGAATGTTCAGTTTTTCGTTCCTATCTCCCACAGCTTGACTCTGTGAATTAACATGACTGCCTCTTTCTCTTTGGGGAAAAAATGAAATTTCATTATTATTAATGTTGTTATTATTATTTTTATTTGAAGTAGTCTATTGATATCTTCATAAATTTGTCAGGGCAGCTGCATATACTCAGATTCAACAATATAATGAAGCAATTCAAGATTGTCTGAAATCCATAGAGATCAATCCAAATTATAGCAAGGCTTATAGTCGCTTGGGATTTGCATACTATGCCCAAGGAAAGTACAGGGATGCAATCGATAAAGGATTTGTGAAAGGTTGGTGATTTTGATCATTTAGGCATGTATTCCTTTCAGTTGGTGCAATAAAATGAGTAGTGATTTTATTCAGACTAGTGACTGTCTTCTTTCTGACTTTTCTGCCATATATCATTGCTAGCATATATCAGTTTAGATACGATCACATGAAACCAACTATTATTGAACTTTACACTTTGCTGCCGATGTTGTTAGTTGAGGTGAATTTTGTGAAACATCAATAAATAAAACACACACGCACATATAAAAGTTGAATTGTGTGAAGAAATTGTTGTTTCTGATGTGATTATTCACTTTTTCGCAGCATTGCAGCTGGATCCTAATAATGATTCAGTGAAAGAAAATATCCAGGTTAGTTGATAAATTTATTGATAGTTGAAGGATTATTTTAGGTGTTTTGCATTGTTATATGTGGTAACATTCTTTCTAATTATAGGTTGCCGAACAGAAACTGAAAGAAGAGCAACAAAGGGCAGGATCTGGTCAGGTACATATTTTTCCCTACCTACATCTACCTCCCATTGCCCTTTCCTACTGCAAAGAGATGATTTGACACCAATGAAGTAAGAATTGTTACATAATATTATGGATTAACACCCTCCAATTGGTTATCGACTTCGAACCTGGACAAATAGTGGATTCTTGTCAAGGACAATCGGTACTTGTCATAACATCATATAAATCCTAATAAAAGTAGTATAAAGAATGATCTTTCAGTAATCTAGGGACAATTTCTCTGCTCTCAAATATAAAGAATGATCTACCAATACAATTTCCCTGCTCTCAGGTATTTACTGCACATCTAGGGACAAATAAGCCTCTTTTTACCCAAACTTTACCACTGGCATTTTCATTTATTTTTTTTCTGAATATGAGCGATTGCTTGAAACTTCTATTTCCTCTTTACAGAGTTCAACTTCCACCAGTCATGCACAGTTCAGCCACCAATATGGAGGTGAATCAGGAAGTAATTCTGCATCAACACCTCCATTTACCTCCATGCCATTCAACATCAACGGTCTTCCTGAAGGTATCACTAGCATGCTAATGAATATGACTGGTAATGCATACCCGACACAACCCTTTCAAAACGGACCTGAGGGAGAGAGTGAAGCTGGTGCACATAATGAGCCAGGAATCAGAATTGGTGGCAACATAAATTTAAACGTTAATGAACTGCCGGAGGAGTTATCTGGGGCATTTAGATCCATGATGGGAATGTTCTCAGGAGCATCATCCCATGGGAATCAACAAGATGACAGCAACGGAAGACCAGCTCCAAGTTGAGATAGCTAACACCTGCTCGAACAAACTGTCAACTCCTCAAGTCGATTTCTCCCGTTGAATGGTGAGGGCTGTTTGGTGCAACACTACCGTAACTTCTCATGTAGATTTGCAGGAAACGGGATGCTGGTTTCTGGGCTTCTGCTCAAATTTTGCTGTACGATACACCCCACCAGCCCATCCCTTCGAGCACTAAGACTTATATTTATATGTGTGTATTTTATTAACGGGCAAGAGTTTTCGTTCCGTCGCCCTTTTTGGAAGTTATTCTATTGCTAGATACTCATGTTTTTCTGTTTTCTTCTTGTCCACCCTTCCCGTTTATTTTTCCTCAAGGCGATAGATACTCATTATTTTGTGCGGACATTGTTCCCCATCCAAGACATAAACATATGTACAGATTTCTGGATTGACAATGGCAGTCTGAATTTTTATTGAATGGTTTGTGTCGTCGGCTGGCGACCTATGATGATAATGTCGTTCGTAAAATAGTTTTTGTACGCATGTTATATGCTGAGGCATGGGAATAAACGAAAAGTCCATTTTGTTAGTAATTTTCCATCCTTCTGAACTTGTTTTTATTTATTCATTGAGTTGGATCTGATCTATAATGAGATTTGAATAGATCAACCATCTCAATTTACGATTAGATACGTTGCCTGAGGCCTCCTATGTTGAAAAATGAATTTTGGATTTAACTAAATTTTAAGGGCTAGTTTGGTTCGATTTTTAAGTTATCTCATGATTATTTATTATGAGATAGTTTGTATGATTAATAATTATTGTGTTTGCGTGATAATTTTTATGTGGATTTTCATAATTGTTGGTTGTTTTGTTTGGTCTAACATTAAAGCATCTTGATTACATTTAGTAAATTATCTTTTTGTCTGTTATTCAAATATAAAATTCATAATTTCAAAAATTAAAGAGTAAATAGATAATTTCAGCATAAGAAGTAGACTTATGGATAAATAATTCCATTGAGGGTGGTAAGTTAATTTATCATGAAAATTGCATAAATAAGTATGGGCTTTTAGTATTCATGTAGGTTTAAGTGTTTATTATCACTTTCACCAAACGAATAATAAAATAGAATAAAAACACTTTATTTCACCTTATCATCCCAACCAAATTAGCCCTAAAAGTATATTTTTGACTTTTTTTAAGAATAGATTTTAGACTTAACTCAACCTGAAAAGTTAGTATAAGATGTGGGGATTATTTAAAATCATATATAAAAATCATAATTTATTTATTTTATCGATGTAATACACTAACAAACTCAATAGTCTATATAAATACTTCTATTTGCATAATATCAAAAGTATATACATATATATTACTGATTTATTGTGTTTATACTTTGATTTTTTAATATGCCTGGCTTAAGTTTGATAATTTTTTTGTTGATACCAAGTTAAATATTAAATCTATCACGCTTGTAATAAAAGGATTAGTATGTAAAATAAATAAATTAATTTCAAATTAAATTTGCTCAACGACTATAAATTATGCATATTTGTGTGTGTATTTGTTTGTTTTTCTAGATTAGAGTGGAAAGAAGTTGAATTTTCACAACTAATCATATTAAACAAAGTAATTTGAAGATTGTGCAATGCAAAGGATATTACATGTGAGGATGATTTCCCCCATGGGCCAAGGCATAAGAAGGAAATATCTAAAAGGGTTTATTAAATTTTAAGAAATAAGAATATTTTAATAATTAAATTAAATTTGCTGAATGACTGATGTTTTAATATCATAAATTTCATATATTATGTGTAGGAAGTCAGTAATTCGAATTTTAAAAATATATGTGTGTACATAAATAAAAATTAATTAAATCAAATTTTATTATTATTATTAATGGATATTAGTGGGAAGAAAGAGAAAAGAAAATTTATTAATTTATGAGACATCCGCGGAACCTGGAACAGGAAAATTTATTTGAATTACGAAATCGAAGAACAATCCGTGCTGCGGCGGCGGCGGCGGCGGCGGCGAGCTCTGTTGTCTCCGGCGATTAATAGGATATACTGGAGTGAGTTTGTTTGAAAACTTCTGCTGTCTTTCCTAGTAGTGCGGTTTTTTTCTTGCATGATATTTGCGGTGGTTTCTTCTCCCTTACCTCTCTCTGTGATTGTTTTTGCATGAATTTCTTTTCTTTTTCTTTGTCCTTCATATTTTAATAATTTTTTAATGTTTTTATGAATCTGAATCTAACACCAATATGATTGTTGCACTTTATTCCCCTTTCACTCGTAGATTTATTGCTTTTTTTAAAAAAATAATTAGGTTGATTTATTGCTTACATTATAATGTTAACTGCTATTCCTGAGTTCTTCTTGTTAAGATCCTCTTTTACATCTGTAAATGCTACCTCCGCATTAATTGAAGTTCAGTTGGTGGCTTGGGTGCATTAATGAATAATTTAGTTAATTTGCTCAAGTAATGTAAGATGCTGCAAAACTCGCGATTTGAAAGTTTGATGACATCAAAACTTGTCAGAAATTAGATGGAAATATTTGATAGGTTGGCGCTGGATTTTAGCATTGAGGACACTCGCAATGTGGAGCAAATTTGTATTTAAATTTCTGTTCTTGGTTCTGTATGTTGATTGGTTCTGGTTGTAACTGTAGTCTTTAAAATTGAATATAGCTTGCTTTGCCATTGGTTGATTGCTCGTTCCTTTGTTTTCAGGGATTAGTGCTCTGGTTGCCTATAAAAAGTGCTGATTGATGGATAATGTTGGCAAGAAGTTTGGCAGAGGTTTGAATGTTATATAAATTTTTGAACTGTTTGAAATGCCTTTAATTATTTGAGACTCAATTTTTTGTTGTTAGAACTTGTTATTTCATCACGTGCTTTCAGTATGAGCTCATGTATCCTTCTCTAATTAAGGCCACAAAGACACGTGAAGGGAGAATAATTGACTTTAAATTGCATCTGAAGAAGATATCTGCAATAGCAGCTCCACGGAGCCAACTTTTTTGTAATTTCTGTAACTGCCTGGATCTTTTGGCATCAAAGTTTATATGCAATAGGAATAATGCTTATTACTATAGAAATGTTGTGTAATTTCTTTCCATATTAAATGAGTTTGTCAATTAGGTTCTTCTTGTCTTTCATGGGCCACTTTTGAGTCAGATGAAGAAAATACCCAGAGGGTGAGAGAATATATAGATAAATGTTTGGCCAAGTGGACTGATCATACAATTTTCAAGGCTCCACTGTTCTGCTATCCAAAAAATAATAACGAAATAATTTAAGCTAATTCCTTGTCAGTTCTTGCTGTGAGATGATGGCAGTTTTGATGTTTCTGATTGCAGCCTGCTTTATTTGAATGCCGTTGACCAGAAATTATGAATTTCAGACACTTGAATACTATTTAGCTGCTGTTAGCAATCATTTTGATTAGACCAATATTATCAGCTCATTATCCATTCAATTTTTTAACTTAACCGTTAAGGAAGTGAAGGAGCGCACAGGTGGTCTCGATCATACAAGTAACTACAAGTTGTTGCCTCACTACATGTTTTTCTGCAAGAAGTCGCGCCCTGTGTTAGTTTTAGGCACACACTACCTTTAGATCTCATAATTTACTAACATGCACTGAAATAAAATTCTCACTAGTTGTTTTTTCAAATATTATTATTCTAGCATAATCAGCAATCTTTTGGGTTTGACCAATGTCAGCTCATAATCAATTCCATATTTTAACTATTACCAACTTGTCCCTGCTACCGAAGTAGGGCCAAGAGAACTTACAGGTGCTCTAGACCTTATTAGTCACTACAAACTGCTGCCTCTCCATGAGTTTTTCTGCAAGAAGTCATGCCCTGTGTCAGTTCTAGACACACACTACCTTCGCAATGTGGTTGGAGACACTGATATTAGAAAAGGGGAAGGAATGCAATTGGATCAGCTTATTCAAAATAATTTTCCAAGAGACAAGAATGCATGTATTCAGCCATTCAACTTAGATATGCTTGAAGAAGCCTTTCACCTCAGGGAATCAGCATCTGTCGACCTACCGCCCGTAAGAAATTTGCTCCTTTGAGGCTTCATTGAGTTTGCACTTTTTGCCTGAACTTTTAATGATTGTCACTTTTCCCTTTATGACTTGACAGAATTTGGGTCACTGCTGTATTTCTTTAAAGTTCTACTAATGGTTTTGCTAAATTTTGTGTCAAGCTGGGAAGTATATCTGATGGCATCTTGTGCTGTTCTGTAGTCTGAGAAGGGTATTCCCACAGTTGCTGTCCTATCTAAAAGTAAGTCTAAAGCCAAGGACAAGCATGAAAAGCACAAGGACAAGGACAGGGAGAAAGATAAAGGGCTCAAGAAGCACAAACATCAAAGTAGAAAGAAGGATAAAAAGAAAGATAAAAATGACCAGGTTTTTAAATAATACTCCTCCAGCTCGTCAGTGGTAAAGAGTAAATGTACTCTGGGAATTTTTATTGATATAAAATCTAGTTGATTGCCACAACTATTGCATGCTTTGAACCCATTGCACGACAAGGAATAATTTTTTGTAGCCGATATTTCTGGCTATCAAAGTATTTCTTCATTAATTGATGAGAGCCAAAAAAAGAGATAGAGATGCTCTCTAAGCAGACAAGGAGCATACTTATGCGAATTTTAGAACCCATAGCTTCTATTTTAATTTGTTTCATTTATATATCCTTCTTTTGACGTTTGCTGCTTTGTCCTACATCATCCAACCTATCGATAAATTGACTGGTCCATACACACCACTTTCATGGTTTCAGAAAAGGAAGCGGGAGGAAGATGAAGGTATCAATGGCATTAAGAAAAAAGAGAAAAGTAAGGTAACAAGGGGACAAATTAAACTCCTTATACAATTCATTTCTTGACCATAGTGTATTCTAAGATGAACCATGATGATGTTTTTTCCTTTTATTTACAAGCACATCTAGTGCCACAAGCATTTTCGCCACACTTTCTGTCTTCTGACATGCCGAAAAAATGCAGCATAAGAGCTCAAAGATTGATGAGGGAGGAGTTAAAAATTTGCAGTCAAAAAAGTTGTGAATGACATCCCCCTGGCTTTATATTTGGAATCAACTGAGGTATATGTCACTGACTAATGATGCTTTTTTCCTGTCTGTATTTCATCTATGTTCTTCGTTGTGCATCTTATATGAGCCTTTATATTTGAGGCTGGGGCTTGTTAAAAGCCTAAGAACCTTACGTAAGCTCATCTATGCTTTTCCATGCAGAACCGTCAAGAATGTTTCTTGTGTTATTTGAATATACTTCAAGATAGGATCAAATGTTAAAATGGTTGAAAAATCTGCCAACAGTTTTATCACAAATTTTGTCCTTCGAATTATGGCGATCCCCTGGAGATCTCATCTGTGACTGTCACAAATTCCATCCTTTGAGCTATGGCAATCCCCTGGAGATCTCAGCTGCAAATTTTATTTTCTTGATTCTCATTTTTGGAATTCTACCTGCACATCTTAAAGTGTTTTTTCATCATTTTTGTAGGTTCAGATAATTGCTGGAAAAGTTAAAAAGAAATGAACTTTAAGCCAAGTTAAATGCTTATTTTATTTTGTCTTCTGCTGGTTGTCTCTTGACTTCTAGATTTTGTTTTAAGTTGATATTTATGTTATTAGGGAAGTAAAATACAGGAAATTATTTGTAACCAAGAAATGGGGCTTGACTTCAATCACCTCATCAGTGGTTGTGCTTTAAATGGGCAGTAAATTAGGTGACCTAAATATGCAACTTTGGATTCATTGAAAACAATAGCAAAAATCAAAATGTGCAGCGGAAGAATTTGAATTTTTTTTTTTTAAATTTCAGTGGTTTTTAATTTTTAGTTGAATTTTAATAAAATTGAAATGTTTGCAACACATTTTTTCTATTTTAAACTTTTTAAAGTTAAGTGGAAAAGAAATTATAATTTAAAAGAAATTTTGATTTAATTTTTGTAGCTTCTAGGTGCTTTGTTAAATATTTGAAAGCTGTTTTGGATATTTTATTTATTTTTTTTCCTATTTCTAAATACTACTTTGAAGTACTGTCAATTTTTATATTATTTTTCACCTTTTCATATTTGTCTAAAAACAAAATTTTTTACAGAAATATTAATTGCTAAGAATTTAATAAATTTAATATTGATTCTTTCAAATTTGTGGATTGGCAAATACGATCCTAGTAATTAGGATAGATACTTCGTATTCAAAAATTAGCAGTTCGTCTTAGTTTTCATAATTTAAATAACTCAATTGTTTTTTTTATAGAGGAGTTTAGTTTCAAATTCAAAATAAGTCATACGAGTTAGAAAAGGATTCACAAGTTTAGCTTGTTTGGTTTCATTTCTATGGACTTTTTTCATTTTAATTTGGAAATGAAAATTAAAAAGTATCATTTTTTATTTATTTTTATTGATTTTTTTATTTTTTAAATTTTTTTAAAACTTACCTTATCTTTCTACTTTCATATCAATTAAATTTAAATTTGATTTAACATAAAATATTTATTATTATTTTAAAATTATTAAAATATACATAAATTTTTTTAGAAATAAATAAATATAAATTAATTTACTTTTTAAATATATACCTATTTTAATTATTATTTTTTGATATTTCATTTAAATATATTTTAATTTTATAATTACTTTTTCAACTTTTAAAAATATGTGGAAACTAAAAATGTTTCTGGAAATAAAACCAAACGGCCGTGATCTCTCTCGATTTTCCTAGTAAAGGTTCTAGAAGTTACCCTTCTTGCTGCTGGACCAAAAAAGTCGAGCAATAGATGCTCCACTTGTACTCTTTCTTGCCCTTTTTGCAGTAAAGATTCTATTAAGAATTAAAACCTAGAAAATCGTTGGGCAAGGAGAGGTACCCTATACATATTTAGGGAGAATATTCTAGATGGGTTTAGGAGTTGTCATCAATTTGTGCCAAATTGTTCCAAAGGAAATTAAGAAAAATAATACGAATTACTTGAGAAAAATGATTTTCTTGTCCTGAAAAATCGGAAAAAAATGAATTGTTCATGAGTTAAAATATATATATATAAAAAAAAAACTACTAATAAGAGCTCAAGAAAGGTCAAAGAAAAATAAAAACCATTCCATCTTAACAGAATGGAATGAAAAATTCCCATCCACAAAATCAAGACTGTTTTCAGTATTTTTTACCAACCAAAAAGGGACAAAATTTCAGTGCTCTGTGGTCTAAATGAAACATCCGGCCAAACCCAAAACCTATGGGAGAGAAAGGCTAAAGACCAAAAACCCACAAATAATAACATGCAGATGCAATCGCAGGTTTTCACTATTTTCTGAAACTCCAAACTCCTAACTCATTGTTCTTTCCGCCCAACAAAAGACGGCTCCATCTTCTTGTCTGAAGATATTCTCAACCCTTTTAACTCCTGTGTCACCCAAAAAAAAAATCGTAGCTTTCAATATATCATATTGATTTGTTGTAATGTGGATCATCTGAGTAAAGGTTATGCGGAATTAATTTGCTTTTGCAACCCAAGAGTTTATTGTTAACTGTTAAAGGTATGATTTTTTGTTTTCATGTTTTCACCTTGTTTTCTTGTTTATTGAAAATGGGTTCGTTTTGATTTTCTGTTCTATTCGTTGTTATAGCATTTGGTTTTCTTTTTTTCTTTTTGATATTTGTAGATATATTAATTATAGTTCTGAAGATTGTATTTCTATGCTGGGAAAATGCTCGTGCTTTGGGATGTTTGTTCTTGACTTTTCGGATGTATTCTTCACTGTCTTTGGTTCATCCTATGGTATTTCTTCTATTTGAGGAGTTTCTGTTTGGTGTTGTAGTTGAACTGCAATCTGTAAGGTTGGTATTGGGCTTTCAGCTATATGTCAAGATTGACGTAGTTTTGTTTGCTGAGTGCTTATTCATCTTTAGTCAAAACCACCTTGGTGAGAATGATGTAATGCAGAAAAATATTTAATCATATCTGTATTTGAATTCAGGGAATTTAGTAATACCTGCTGGAGATCACAGTAATTGCTTTATGTTATAAATTATTCTTTGGACTTTTGTACTTTGACGCATCATAAAATTTAGTTTTTGAAATACTCAAGATCTGCACCTGGTGTTGGATTAGCAAGATTAAATATTTACTAGGTCTAAGTTATTAGTTTGACCTTGCTGTGATATTTGATCACAGGCATCATTAAATTTTCTAAAAGGTGTTTTTGAAGTAACCACACCTGATTTCTTTGCCTTTCTGCTTCCTGGCAGCCTTTGGAGAATGGTTCCGTATTACTTTGGTGTCATCGTTCCACTTGTGTTTACACTTCTGGTTCGTAGCTCAAAGAAGGGGAAAAAAAGAGGTTTGCCACTGGATGTTGGCAGCGAACCTGGTTATGCAATCCGAAACTACCGATTTACTTCACCTGTTGAATCATCTTGGGAAGGGGTCACAACTCTTGCTGAGCTTTTTGAGCATTCATGTAAAAAATATTCCAACATGAGGTTATTGGGGACTCGGAAGTTAATTGCTAGGGAAGTGGAAATATCAGATGGAAGGTCTTTTGAGAAGCTCCATTTGGGTGATTACGAATGGTTAAGTTATGGACAAGTGTTTGAAACAGTGTGCAACTTTGCCTCTGGTTTGGTGCAACTTGGACATCAGAGGGGAGAACGTGCTGCTATCTTTGCAGATACACGTGAAGAATGGTTCATTGCTTTGCAGGTATTCTGTTAGAAGTTTATTTTTCATTCTTCAGCCCTAGGATCCACTAGAGGATCTCTTTTTAGTGTTTGATTCCTAGTGCCAATTGACACAGAAATGCAGAGATGAACATTCTCTGATATCATCATAAACATATCCTAGTCTAGCTATTTGAGAGTGCATTTATGGGATGAGAGAACGCATCATAGATTCACAATGCTGAAAGCACTGATATTGTTAATTCAATTTTTCTTTGATCAGGGTTGTTTCAGGCGCAATGTGACCGTTGTGACCATTTATGCATCGCTAGGTGAAGAGGCTCTGTGTCACTCATTTAACGAGGTCATCCTCTCTCTCTCTCTCTCTCTCTCTCACACACACACACACACATGCGCACACTCCCTAAAGCATGCACTAGCACAGACTACAAACCTCAGTCTTATAAAAGTTTAAATTCTCAAGTATAATTTCTTATTAATGCCCTTCACATGTCAAATCCTCTTCTTTACAAACAGGGGCCATTGCTACGACTATGTAATGAGTTTTAATCTGTGATTTTTTGGGAGTGTGATTTTCTAGCTTCATCATGCTGCCACCTGAAGTTCAATAGCTTAGAACACCTTAATGATTTGTGATTTTAACTTGAGAAAAGTAATATGTAGTCTGGTTTTGTACTTGCTGAGGCTTTTTGTGACTATATCGTGGATCCACGGGAAGAGAACTTCATCGTTACGCGCATGTTTGAATGGGCTGTTATAACTAAAGCTCCCAATGATAACTTTTCTCCATCCTTCTATAATCTTCCTATTTCTGGTGACATGTTCTCAAAAAGTTATGCACTCTGTTCTTCAGACAGAGGTCACAACTGTGATTTGTGGATACAAGGAACTGAAGAAGCTAGCAAACATAAGTGGACAGCTCGACACTGTCAAGCGTATAATATGCATGGATGATGAATTCCAGTCAGATGCTTCATTGGTTTCTGGAATCAGCAGCAGGACTATCACTTCCTTCTCAGATGTAGACAAACTGGGCCGTGAAAATCCAGTTGACCCAGATTTACCTCTTTCAGCTGATATTGCAGTGATAATGTACACAAGTGGTAGTACTGGTATGCCCAAGGTTAGTATGAATTTTTTTGTTTGAACTACATTTAAGATTCAATCAATGTCCTCAATTCAGCCTGCGTAATTCTTCACATTCCTCTGATATCTGTTTACCTTATCATCACCCGTGTGGCTACATATGAGATGAACTTGTTTTAGTAACTTAATACATTTTTGGTGAAAGTAATAGGTTCTGATGCAATTGGAGTTGACAATTACTTTATTGACATTATGTTAATTTATTTAGTTGGTTGGTTCACCACTAATAGAGGTTCTACTTTATCATAGTATCTAGTAGAAGCTCATCTTCAGTTAATTAATTGACCTTTTTACTCATGCAGGGTGTCATGATGACTCATGGCAATGTTTTAGCTACAGCCTCTGCAGTGATGACAATTGTTCCTGGATTAGGAACCAAGGATGTTTATTTAGCATACCTGCCACTAGCTCACATTCTTGAACTTGCAGCCGAGGTATGAAATTCCTTGGATTACTGGAACTAGTTCCCAGCATTCAAATTGCTACTGTTGCATTTTGGGATTACAATTGATAGTCCTTCCCTTGGTGATAAAACTTTAAGACATGTGCTTTTTAATGTAGAATTTTATAGCAGCTATTGGAAGTTCTATAGGATATGGATCTCCTTTAACTCTTACTGACACTTCAAATAAGATAAAGAGGGGAACAAAAGGAGATGCTACGATATTAAAGCCAACACTAATGGCAGCTGTCCCTGCTATCCTTGATCGTGTCCGAGATGGTGTGCGCAAAAAGGTCTAAAATGTTTCCTACAAGTTGAAAATCATTCTTTTAATTTTTGAATTCTCTAATATTTGTGAGGTAAACTAATACATATGAGCTAAATTTTGTTGAAACTTCAGATAGATGCTACAGGTGGACTCTCAAAGAAACTATTTGATTTGGCATATGCTCGTCGATTGTCTGCTATAAATGGCAGTTGGTTTGGGGCATGGGGCTTGGAGAGATTTTTATGGAACCTTTTGGTGTTCAGAAAAGTTCGAGCAATTTTGGGTGGTCGTATTCGTTTTATACTGTCTGGAGGCGCTCCCCTTTCTGGTGACACTCAAAGATTTATTAATATATGTCTTGGGTTAGTATATTTCTAAACTCAAAATGATCAAAGAAAATTACATTAGTCTTTATTGCATGAATTTTATTATTATTGTTAAATAATTTATGTGGGATTTGAATTCTTTAAACTTCCACTTGTTGGTTGCTTTCAGTGCTCCAATTGGCCAAGGGTACGGTCTTACTGAGACTTGTGCTGGTGGGACCTTTAGTGAATATGACGATACATCCGTTGGTCGTGTTGGTGCCCCTCTGCCTTGCTCAGTCATCAAGGTAAATGCTGCAAGTTTCAGTTCATTTCAAAGTTCCTATGTCTCATGATTATAATTTTTTTTCACAACATTTCTAAATTTCAGTTGGTTGATTGGCCTGAGGGTGGATATTTAATTAGTGATTCTCCAAAGCCACGTGGAGAAATAGTTATTGGTGGACCAAATGTTACTCTTGGATACTTCAAAAATGAGGAGAAAACAAAGGAAGTTTACAAGGTATTCATTTGCGAATATCTTGGGTTGTCTTCTTGCATCTGTCAACAAAAACATGTGATTGAACTTGACACTTTACTCATTTGATGCCCAAAGGTGGACAAGAGAGGAATGAGATGGTTCTACACGGGCGACATAGGTCAATTCCATGCCGATGGCTGCCTTGAGATAATTGATCGGAAAAAGGACATCGTTAAACTTCAGCACGGAGAATATGTTTCCCTAGGAAAGGTACAAATCTAGAATGTCTGAAACTTGTGTTGATGCTTGTGTTTTTGTATTCGTCTTGACACACTTGTCAGATTCTTACAATTTCCTATGCAGGTTGAGGCTGCTCTAATTGTTAGCCCATATGTTGACAACATCATGTTGCATGCCAATTCTTTCCACAATTACTGTGTGGCTTTGGTGGTGGCTTCACAGGCTGCTTTGGAAACCTGGGCTTCACAACAAGGAATAGTATACTCTAACTTCCAAGACTTGTGCGAGAAGGAAGAGACAATGAAGGAAGTCTCCACTTCATTACTTAAGGTGCGTAAATTTTTACTCATGCTGATTAAAGCTTCTTGAGTCATACAACCACATATACATACACGAAACAGATTCCAACAGCCTTTATTCTGGTATTTAAACAATTTAAATTCTTTTATTTTTCTCAGGAATTTCTTTTCTTCCCCTTATATTAGTTAGATATTCGGGTGGACTAAAATTGCTGTGCTTCAATTCGTATTGTGCAGGCAGCAAAGGCTGCAAGATTGGAGAAGTTTGAGATCCCTGGAAAGATCAAACTGCTTTCTGAACCATGGACTCCCGAATCAGGCCTAGTAACTGCAGCTCTCAAGCTCAAGAGAGAGGTCATTAGGAAAACCTTCTCCGACGACCTTGCCAAGCTGTATTCATCATGATGTATTTGAGAGTGGCCTTTTTTTTCCGCAGAGTGTGCAGAAATCTTGAAAATCTTGACAGCGCTATTTTCTTTCCTTTTTCCCTCCTCCTAAAGAAATTCTCACTTTGATATATTTGAATGATGCATGTTCTGGTCATTGTTCTCCTTTACCTATACAACTTAAAATTTCATTGCTTTTTGTTCTTTTGTTCTGAGAAATTTATCATTTGAGGCTGAGAAAATGTCATAATTTGGGTTGGAATGGATAGTATTTGTTTCTCTCTTTTCCTACACAGAGCTGGAAGGAAGATTCTTTCAGGGTCCCTAGGTTCTTTGGGCTTCTGGATGGGCCTGATTTAGCTGCTAGGAAACGTAGAAAGAAAAAGGTTAAGAAAAACAATCAACTGGCAAGACCTATTAGAATCTTGGATCCAAATTTACACTACAGCATTATATTTGAATTTGGATCTTCAGTTGGTATCCACTTTGGAAGTAAATACCGTGTTGGATTGCTTGATCTGAATTCTTTAATGTGGATTCAGGAAATCAGAAGTTTGATATGTATGTTTATAGTAAAGATTATGATGAATAAGTAGAGATTCAATATTTATTTCTGTAATCATAGTCATATATATCACTTCAAGAAAAAGTAAATCACATCATTCTTCTTTAACAGCAGCCTAAGAAGGAATATGAGACAGCAATTTCAACATTATAACATAGGGAATGAGGATTGAGGAGAACTTGAGTAGAATTGAGTCTTTTCAAAAGCACATCATTCTTTTTAGGCAAGTGGACTTTGCCAAAAATAGTCAAGCATGCACATCTTTCTTTGTGGCCTTGTATTTCTCAAAAATTGTAACATCCATACAATTTTTATAGAAGAAATCAAAAGAATATGATTTAGCGGCCACATTGTGGATACTCTAAAATCGTAATAAAGACCTAAATCCAATTATATGTTTTAACATGAAAAAGCAAATTATTTGAAATCCGAAGCATAAAATTATATTATTTGAAGTTAGGAAATCGTTGATCAAATATAACATAAGAGTTATGATTACATAAATGTAATAACACCTATTCAATTATTTGAAATTAGTCCAACTAGTGCCAAATGTACTTGCAATGTGGAAATGGATGGCTATTTAAACGCCAACTAAATAGTGAACATCACTATAAATTGGTAGGACCAATCATTCACGTCAACCCCTTCAATTTGCTCCTCCTTCAAGTAAGGTTCACCCCTTTTCATATATACATACTATCACACACGCACACGCACACGCACACGCACACACTTTATAGAATACTATATATAAGTTTCCTCTTGTTTCCATATCATTTCTCTCTTAGCTTAGTTTCTTTCCACATACCCCTTCTGCCCCCACCCCTTGTCAAATCCTTCAATTCTCTTGCCTCATTGAATCAAAGTGTGCCATGTATATGCATCACAAACACAACACTATATATATAAGTTTTCCTTTTGTCTTTTCATTTCAGTTTTTTTCTAGTTAGTAGTTTTCCTTTTCATCCTCACACACACACACACACACACACACACACACACACACACACGCACGCACGCACACACTCACTCACACACACCAGTGAAAATGAATCATGAGTACAGAGATGACAGAAAATGGTGCTATTTTCATCCCAGAGAGTTGGTTGTAGGGGTTTGTGCCCTGTGCTTGAATGAAAGGCTATTAGTTTTAGCTTCAAAGGAAGAACCCCATCTGCACCAAACTAACTCAACTTACAGAATTACACCCAAAAAAGTCCTACCAAAGATTTTTGCTCTCTCAAGTTTGCTCAATAGATTGGACATTAAACAGCAGAAACCTGAGGTTTTTGACAGTTCATCAACCAGTCAAGAAGGTTAGATTTTTCTTTTCTTTTCTTTTCTTCTCTCTTCTTTCTCTTTTTTCCCCTTTTGTTTTTACTTCCTACTTTTTTGAATTGCCTTCAATCAAGAAAAGATCAAAAAAGAGAAAAAGAGGATGGTGGTGAATAGTTACCCACTTGTGTGTGCTTTTGACTTAACTGTTTCTTTCTTTGCATTGTTTTTAGTGAAAAAAATAATATTGGATCAAGGGTTGCTTTGATCTTATCAAAGCAAATGTATACCATACTATATACTGTTACACTGTTATGACCCACTAATGAAATCAGGATAAGAAGTTTCTTGTAGAACTTCAATCACTTTGTGGAAAAACTAACTGTTATTTTTAGAATATAGTTTACAAAAATTGTGCTCTTGATATAATTTGATTAACTTTCATGTATCATTTACGTGTGTAATCAATCTAAGAGGAACCTAGTAGGACCATGGTTGGTATACTATATCTTTTTTAGTTCACAATATCATTATGCATGTATGTATATCTCTATTCGAAAAGAAACAAATATCATTCTGCATGTATTTATATCTCTGTTCGAAAAAAAATTGATATTTCAATACGTTTCATCTTCGTATGACCTTTTATACAGTCATTGTTGCTATTACATATGCTACAATTTTTATCCATGATCTCTTTGTTTTTCCATTTTCATTCTCTACCTATTTAATTACAGCAGAATGTTGCCCTCTGTAGACTCCTTTATATCAATCAAGTTTGAAGATAATGGAGTTGCCTCCTGGGACAAAGGGAAAATCTCTAAAATGCCCCATGACCAGCAATGTGGAATGTCCTGGAAAGAAAGTTGGGACAAGGAGAAGAAGATCAAGAGTGTGGTAGAACATGCAAAACCGCGTGGGACGCTGAGGTGGCGAAAGAGGATTGGCCATCTCTTCCAGCTCATCAGATGGAAGAGGTCCAGCAAAGGCAATGTGTGCCATGTGGGCACAAAGTTAGAAGGAGCAAAGGTTAAATATGGGTGGATAAGGACTCTGACAAAGAGGAGGACCAAAGAATAAAGGGCTTTGTATGGAAAGAGACACTCCACCCTTTTCCTCCACTAATCCCATGTTTTATGTGGAGGGCTTGAGGCCTCTTGTGTGAAATGTAAAGTGGTCATAGTATATTTGATTGAGATGCATGGCATGATCAAACTTTCATCCCTATCACCAATTCCCTCACAATTTGCACCAAAATTACTTAAACTTGCTTTTGCTATAAAGCAAAATGCCATTCTTTACTAGAATGAGAGACCAATATAAAATAATGTTTGCAGTTTATCTTTTGCCATATATGAAATACACATTGTTAAAACATCATGAATTAGTACATACAACTTATCAAGATGAATATCAGTAGCCAGTACAAAATGATGATTAATTGAGTAAGAACTGTAATGAAGTCTATCTTTTGTCATATATGAAATTATCATTGTTGAAACTCATGAATTTGTACTTACAGGTCATGAAAATAATGATCGACTGTTAATTCAAGAGAATCGTCAACGACAATATGATTGAGACACGATATAGCTTCATGTCTATAAGCCCAACTTTAGATACGCCACTAATCAATGAAAACATAAGAAGCAAGAGGACCACATATATTATGCTAGATTATGTCCTCCTTTTATCTTCAAGAAAAAGTTAACAATATTCTCTCTAGAGGATTCAGTTTGAAACATAATGATAAAACATGTTATAGTCCTCACAATAAAATCATGTTGATTTTTCCAAAGAATTTGCTCTTTACCCCCACAAGTGCTAAATGGCATCCATGTGCAAAGGACTAATGGTTCCCTTTGTTTAGTTATATCGTTCAATAGTAACAAAGAAGTTTGTAGGGTAATGTGTCCCCTTTGTTGGCTCTAGCTAACATGGGACAATCTCTACAGGACCACAATCTTGAATATTAAGAAAGATGCTTCTGTGACCAAGTTGAATTAGCTAGTTTCATTTCATTGTCATATGCATCTAAACTCTTTCAGTTAAAACTTTCCTAGCTTGAATGAATAACAGCCCTTCATTGAATACATTTGAATCAGGCCGGAATAGAGTTATATACATTCTCACTGGACAGTTCTCCTACAACTTTATCCAACTTCCGGTCCCAGAAACATAGAAAGTAGGTGCATTTCTCTGAACACGATTTATGGATCCTTAGAAGAATAAAGCAAAATATATACATGCATTCTATTTAGTGCGAAAGAATCGCATAGAGAAAAAGATAATGAGATGAGAGGAAATAGTTGGTGAAGAGGGACCCCTCTCATCTCATCAAAGCCAAAGAATCTAGAAAATGTGGCTTGCATAAGAAAGGGCAGAAACTTTATTTTGCTTTCAATTCATTTACAAGTTAAAAGAGAGCCCTCTTGCAAGCTCAAGTCAAAAGAACTTTTATAAGGCACATTGTTGTGTCACACTGCATGTATAGTATCCATAGCTATAAAGTATGACTTTTTAGACCAAACTGGTTGGCTTCTTAAGAAGATTGGGGTTCATCTACGCCCCCACCCCCAACCCTCCTTTTCTTTTCCATCTCTCATACAACAGTCCACATGCCTTTCCTCTGCACCATTTATATATCTGTTCAGATCGTTTTTCCCAGCTGGTATTTATCTTCTATTCCACTTTACTGGAACATATAAAAAAATATTGAATATGAATTACATGCACTTAGCAATATCTGTTAAATGAGATAAAAAATACAACACCAGTTGAAATAGAGGGTCTAAAATTAATTTATATATATATATATATATATATATTGAGACTGAAATAGCTGCAGAAAAGTTGTCTACGGATGGTTGGAATTCAGCAAGAAAATCGTTTCTTGCAATTACCACAAGCTAGAAAAATGGAAGTAAACTTTAAGTAATGATCATTCTTGGAGTTTTTCACACTCCAAAAAAAATTACTCAAAGACTTTCTGAGATTTCAAATGTTGGCATTTATAACACAAGCAGCAATGACTAGAAGAAATTATTGAATTTAGGAGTTCTTTCCCACCTAGTTAATATTTTATGTTGACCAGTATACAATATTTGATTGAAATAACTACAAAGAGCAATACGAGGGTCCCCTTTTCATACAACCACCAACTCATATAAAAAACAAGTTAATTAAATATGCACATATGATACTTATTGTTTGAAACTGTGATCAAATTTCATCGATGTTTCCGAACCTTTATAAAGTAATAATGCTGAAGCTTTTCATATCTAAATCTTTCACATTTCTAGGACAAGAAAATAGATCACAGAAGCTGGGGGCCTTTCCAACACTTTATATGTAATGATTAGCTTCACTTTACAGAGAATACAAATACTCCAGAGAAACAGAGAGAGAATTGACTTGAAAGCAATAAGCAGTACCAGGGGAATTTCCCAATTTCATCAACAAACTTGAATATAATACTCCAAATTGATGGCTTTTAGCATAGTAATTATCAATGCAGTTCATAGTCAAGGTTACAAATTAATATACAATTACCAATTACCCCATTACTTCACTCCAACCACCTGCATAATTCCCACATCTGCCCATGTGATGCAGGTTTGATAGTTTTGAAAACATGTCGGCTATTCATTCATTCAACTTCATTAATACATATGACTTCATTCACAATTCTCCTACACAGAGGTAATATCTGATTAAGCAGGAGAGCAAGAAGGACAAAGGAAAGAAAGAAATTATTTACAACTGTCTGAGTGAATCTATTGCCCACTACTTGTTACATACGCTGCACAAAATATCAAGGATTGCTGGGACAGACAGCATGACTTCTTCACCATATAAAGCACTAGTTCAATTATTACTTTGCACTCGATATGGAAACATATATAGTAGGATAATTCACACAACCATCATAAGACAAGAGGAGTACCAAAACCAGTTGAAGAAGGTTGCAAAGACCGTATCCTGATATCATACTTTCTCTTATTGGACATTTCACTGCCAGAGGGTGAACCTGACCCATTTGTTATAAGATCGTATGAAGAAGCATTATCATCATCACGAGCAATTCCAATATGGTTACCACATTTCCGGCACAGAAGTTTCGTTCTCCGACGGAACAAACCCCAAGAGTGCTTGGAAATAAAGTAGGGTATGCAATTGAACTCTTCAGCCTGATTGAATCTGCTCTCATCGATGGAGAAAAAAGAAATGATCCCTTTCTTTATAGATTTACCATACTTGGAACCAATGGTTGATGTATTTCGACTGGAAGAATTCAGGTTTAAATCATATCCACAAGAACCACAGCTGCATGAACAAAACAGTAATGTAACTGAAATCTAATGCATCACAGTGAATGCTTATGATCAGACCAAACAAGAAAATTAGGAGCTTATTGATGCATCTGGTCTCAGTTAGACAATTTTTCGAAAGCAAAACATGGAGGCTACCATACTTGGCGAATAAAACATGTCAATACGGGAGACGATTCTCAATTGATTTATGCTCATAATTTTTATCATAGCTCCCTTTAAATAAAACAAGTGAAATAGCAATTGCCGTTGTCTAGTTAGCCAGTTAGGTTGATGACTCTCACTCTAAAAAAATTTTAGTTAGTTAGAAATAAAAATCTCCTTCTGTCCACCTGAATTATAAGAACTAATAATTTTCATTCAACATACTCCTACAGAAATCTGTCTAACCAAAAAAGGATACAAACAAAGAAATAGATATATACCAGCTAAGGATAAACAAGCTCTTTCTGGGTCTACATCTTTAAATGTCTCTACAAGACAGACTGACAAAAAATTGATTGGGACGAAAGCTTCAAATTAAGAGATAATAGTTACCCGAATTCACATAGACGTTCTTAACATGCATCAATGAGAATGGAACATTCAAGCCATGGTTTTCATACTTAGGAATTCCACTAGCTAATTTGACATGTCATGCAATAGGAAAAATGCTTCTAAGTCTATGAGGTCATGGGTCTTGAAGTAATGTAATTAGAAATAAAAAATTCAAGTACTCAACAAGATCCATAACAGTAAAAAAACAAAGAACAAATAAAAAAAGATGAATGATCAGCTTGATAGTTTCAGACAAATCTCTGTCTGTTGCAGATTTGCCCACTTTGTGGTGTCCTAAAGTCCATTTCTCATCATCTTTGTTGGGTTTAATTCCAATCTCAATATGA
The DNA here is from genome assembly GCA_014898725.1 of Jacaranda copaia. Lineage (NCBI taxonomy): Eukaryota > Viridiplantae > Streptophyta > Magnoliopsida > Lamiales > Bignoniaceae > Jacaranda > Jacaranda copaia. The sequence continues at coordinate 672,438 of JACGDI010005455.1, read as the reverse complement.
TGCCAAGCAACATACATCATGACATCTATTCTGCATCCATCTTGCCACCACCCCCAAAGGAATTTCAAATCTTTCTCCCAATAACTGACAATACCGTGGAAGTTTTCACAAAAGAGTACCTTCAACTATTGCAGAAATTTACCTCTCAAATTTGTTAGCACCTACTTATTCTACCAATGCAAACAACATGCATTGTCCCAGCAATTGCATCTGAATATGATTCTCCTTTGCTCCCAAGATGAAAGAATTTGCACTCACCTGCATGATATGTATGACTAACTCGTGTTTTGTTATCTCAAAAGACTTGGGGCTCATAGAACAGAATTGTGATCTTAATAGTGCGAGGTGCTCCCAAAGTTTCTATGAACCTTCCAGTGCTTCCAATTGGCCATAATGCAATAAGAGTTTTCTCTAGGGTATGCATTATCAAGGTTGTCATGTCCACCAAAACATTAAACTCAGTGTTTACCTATCTAACATATATAGCAACAGAGAACAACATGGCACTGGTAAACAGGATAGATTTGTCTTTTCTTTAAGATCTATAAAGTCAATCTACCAACAAATTTTTTAGAGTACTTCAATTTATACCAAGACTAGGCATTTGGGCAAGGTTCACATGTGCATGGCCCACGAGCAAACCCCCATGGCTCTTTTCCAAATGACCCAACAAAACCTCACATCTCACACTCCTTAAAAAGCTGAAGGTATTCAGTCCAACTCATCAATTGGTCACAACCACTCTTCAATCCACCTCAGCAATCAGCACCCCTCCCCCACAAAAACACCTCCAGTGCTTCCACGCCATTAGCAAGAAGCAATCTGTCCCAAATACAGATGGAGGCACAGCCACCTATCCAGCCTTGTGCCTAAAATCTCAAGTTTTATTTAGCTGGACCATCAGATATGCTGAGAATTTACAACTTATTAAAGAGGGCATGTGAAATAGACCTAAAGGCTTGTTTTTTTGAGAACATTGACAAGGTTTCATGAAAAAAGAAGGCATTTTATCTACGTTGCAAAACAAACATTTAAATGGCATTGCTAGATACCCAGAATGTCAAATCACCTAACAACTTTGATTCGCCAAATTTTAATAGACAAAGCACTGAAAAACACATAGCATGAGTTTGTGATTGATGACATAGCATCAGCTAATTACAATGGCCTACCACTTATATGCTACAGCATCATGTCTACAGGATGATGCACTTTAGCTGTAGCTAAATTGACACCAAACCAAATCTTGTATGAAACAATAACAATCATTTCTCAAGCATCCAAATGAACTTATCTCATTGGCGTCAAGTGTGTGTGTGCTTGTGCGGCACAATTTAAGGAGAATAAATGTTTGTTGTGCAAACCCAAGTATACTTTGTTCCATGAAGCACTAGTTCTAACATCAACTTGACTACTGCTTGGCAAATAGTTGGGGCGGAATAACTTATTTGTTTTAGCAGCATGATCACAGTTAAACTGAATGTTCAAATCTAATAAGACAATCTAATTAACTTCAACATATCATCAATCTCAACCATACCCGGGGAGGTCCTAACATCAATTTCATTTCACTAGCATAAAATTCTATTACGGCAGCATTTCCATAAACAAAGAAGCTAAAGAATACGAATTATGGTTACAAAATAAACATGGTACTTGCTTCAAAAGTAACATTTAGGACTCTCAATTACTGAACCAATGAAGAAAAACAGAAAATTGCGAAATTTGGTTGTGCAGATTTATTCGGATAAATATCAAGCTCTTTATAAGATTATAAATTTTTCTTCAATTAAACTGAAATAAAATAAAAAATCCAAATAACTACAGCCATCATTCACCTGTAAGTGACATCTCTCCTGGAAGCTCCAAAGGAGGCTGAATACTCATAATTCATCGAATAACCGTTCGAAATGTCCATGAAACGTAATATTCGGAGGCGGGTACCTGAAGTCGACGGCAGAGAAATCGAAACGGCGGTGGCATCAAAAGCGACAGTTAAGTGAAAAAACGACGTCGATTCGAACAAACTGAGAATCCTAAGACAGTTAGCAGCTTTACATGGGCCGGGGAATCCGAAGTGGGTTCTCTACTGTAATTATTTTACAGTCGACCATTTTGGAGCCAAAAACGTCTTAATAAAGAGGGAAATGTTGAAGAGCGGTGCTTTACTCGGCGATCATATTGTGCCAGGAACCGGAGAGAAGTGTGCCTTGATTGACTACTATAATAATGATGTCCCCCTCAATTTCGGTACTTTATTTTTAGATTGCGCCGAGATTGCGAAAAATAGCACAGGGGGAAATAACCTAATATTGAGGAATTTTGGGACCAAATCTTAATATGGGTGTAAAATAATAATGTTTTTCGATTATATTAAATTTTGTATTTTTATATATAATAAATAAAAATATCCCATCATAATTTGAAAAAATAAATAAACAAAATAGGAGTTGAACATGTTAAGTTGTTTGATTTTATTTTAAAAAGTTGGAAGTAATATTTTTCAATTTGGTGTCTAATATTGAATTCGTGTTCAAATTGCAATTGAATTTGAGAATTCCAAAAATACCATAAGTGCTCCAACTAATCATTATTACTTTTTTTAAAGTAATAAAATATATATTTTAGAATGTTAATTTTTATGTTTTGGAATATTAATATTGATGAAAAAACTATGGGAATGTTGGGTTATGTTTTTCGTTTGATTTTATAACTTGTTTATTATGTGTTTTAAGATAATAAATTATTAAAAAATATAAAATTTATTTTTTGGTATATTTATTTATATTTTGGAGAAGATAGTAATATTATCATCCAGTGAATTGTAGCTCAAGTATCATTTGTTTTTCCTATTATATAAGAGGTCTTGTATTTAACCCATAATGTGCGCATTGC
>JACGDI010005455.1:654508-669508 GCA_014898725.1 Jacaranda copaia | reverse complement strand
CCCCCCCCCCCTCCCCATAAACAAAAAACAAAAAAAAGACAATATTACTCTATTATTAAATCAAATAAATTAAAATATAATATATAATCGATGCAAATAAGGTGCACAATTGGCCCATTTCGAAACAAACACAAGATTTCTCATATAATATGAAGAGACAAATGTCATTAAATTACAAGTCACTAGATATTTATTTTAACACAATTAGAAAAAGGCGCATATCTAAAGAATACGTGGACTTACTTGTGCCTATTTTGATTGAGAATAAAGAAATTGAGAAATTGATTACTTATGTTTTTTATTTTTTGTAACTATTATTTTTTTTTATAAATTTATCATATTTATTAAATTTTCTCAAACTAAAATTTTGTACGATATAATAATGCTTGTAAATTGCAATAAATTTTAGTAAACTTTTTATTTTGGCACATCCCATATATTTAGCTAATTTAAAGTAGTATTTGTATAATTTAAAACTTAGAGAGATAAAAACATAATAGTAAATACATACAAGGAGAAAACATAATGAAGCACTAAATCTACATAAATAAATCATATAAAATTTCTCCCATTTTTCCTCTCTTTTAATCATTTTTTTTTTCGTTACTTTGTGTCCATTACTCTTCTTCTTTTACAAAAAGGTAGAAACCAAAGATGAGATAAGGACAAGATGTCGATGGGGATATGGTGGACAATTGCTAGAGAATGGATGTGATTGAAATCATTAAATAAAATAAAAAGGTAGATGGATTAATATTTTATGATAATTCAAATTAAATTAAAAAAATCGGGATTGATCTAATTTTAATAATTTAATTTCAAAATCAGCAAAATGACATTATCAAAGAGAAGACGATCATCAACACAATAGTGGTCTAGTTGAAATGAAATCACACCTAATCCACTTCCTTTAATGCAATTTTAGAATGTATTGAATAAATGAAAAAAAAATCAATTTTAAAGAAATTTCAAGAAAAGACCTTCGAGAAAATTAATTTATTTTAGTCAATATCTTTTAAAGTAAATAAGTTAAAATTACTAAATCTCACTATATAATTAAGTGAAATATTTTAAAATTTTTAGAATAATATAATTTTATTATAGATGCTACATAAATATCATTAGTATATATTTTTTCATTTGTATATATTATCAAGATTTTGTGGATGTAATATTCTTTTTATAAATTGAAAATGTAGTTATTTTTGTTTTTCAAGCTAAGGATACAAAAGTTGAGTGAGACATTACATTGCTATAATCAAATCAAAGGAAGATACTTATAATTATTAATTAATCCTCATTTTCTTCACAAGTTTGAGGTTTTACATGGGAGAGTCGAATTCGGGCTGAGTTGCCACTTTGAAAAGAATCGGGTCAACCCGTTTTTGGGTCATGCATGATTTCATTCCACGACGATTAATGGGTCCCAACCCGATTACACTGGTCCGTAACTCAGTTGTAAGACATTAATAACCAAGAAAATTTTCCCTTTTTACTTTTCTTCTCTCTCTCTTCGTCTTCCATTCCCCTGAAACAAGGGAAAGAGAATTCGCGGCTCTCTCAAAAGAGGCGGCAAGAAAAGAGCTCCAATTTGTGCTCTATGACTTCAGGTAAGCAAACATATAATCATATTTCATAATTGTTCATTTGTTGCGAGAAAAGAGTAATGACCCTGATGTGATATAACCGGAGAAATATGCATGTCCCATTTGTTGGAATTTCGTAATTTAATTGGTTTTTTCATCTGGGATTTGCCAAAGTTCTGTATTTTTTCTTACTTTCTTCGTGTAGATTTAGGACGGTTTGTTTGTTAAGCTAGATTTAGTGTTAATAGCTATAGCTACCTGATTTTGATGTAGATTTTTGAGTATTTATTGAGGAATTTACATGTTGGAGGGGAAATTTATGTTGGGGCAACCATGAGATGCGTATCTTTTCTTGTATAAGTCTGTATTTTATTCAGTTTTACTCCATAATTTCGTTTTTAATTTTTTGGTTAGCAAATACTGAGTAACTTTTTCATTGTTGCTAGATTATGGGTTAAAACTTGCAGCGGAGCTTGAAGCAGCTTCGCGGTTGAGAGCTGCTCAGTTCTTGGTAACACAGAGGCCGTGGCTTGGTAATTAACTTATTCTCATCTTGTTCTCTTGATTGTGTACCATGTATCAGTGCAATTCTAGTTGTATATGCTGACTGTTCTTTAATGGATTTTTAATTGTTGCCAGATCTTTATGGGATTAATGTCAGACCTGTTGCTCCTTTTGGTAGTTTGAGTAGCAAACCATTTGTTGATACAGCACTTATTCACCGCTGCCTGCCTGATGAATTGCTTTTGGAGGTATGACTCTGTTGCAAAATGGACTCATCTATGTGAATTGATTTTCAGTGTAAGTCTATGGTCTTTGTAAGCTGCATTCATTTTTAAAAAATGGGGTACATGAGAGGGAGAGAGAAAGAGGGAGGGGAAGAGGTGGGGGGATAGAACCTGTTGAGTGCATCATGAAAAGAGGCTATATTCAACCTGCTCAAAGGGGATATCCAATGGATGCATGTAGGTTTGTGGCCAAATTTTATATGGTGGTCACTCATTTATGGGGACACACATACTTAAAAGTTGGTTGTGATGACTGTTAGAGTTTTCATACCATTTAACTTCTGTATGGTTGAATTAATAATTGTCTGTAAATTATGTTTCTTGACGTAGTTAGTTGCCAAAATTGGTGATTCTTTTCTACTAAGAAAATCAATTTGTTTAGACATAACAATCTTGTGGGAAAATGACGATCATCTTTTTCTAAAAGTGATTTGTTGTTTGCATAAATCAGGACATTGCAATTGGATTTTTTTTTTCTGCAGATATTTTCAAAAATGGCTCCATATACCCTGGGGAGGGCCGCTTGTGTCTGTCGAAAATGGAGATATACTATTCGTAACCCCATGTTTTGGCGCAACGCATGCTTAAAGGCTTGGCAGGTTGACGCTATAATAGCTAAAATATTTCAGTATTGATGTGTGCAATTTTTCATTCTGAATTTTAGACTTTCCTGTGTAGCTCAATGGAGTGGCAGAAAATTATAAGATTCTACATTCCAGGTATGATGGTTCATGGAGGAAAATGTGGCTTTTAAGGCCAAGACTTCGAACTGATGGTGAGATATTTTATTTCTGACTTATTTTGTTCTTTTGCATCATATACCCCCTACGCATGATCCAGTAGTGTTAATTTTTTTAAGAAAATGTATTTTGATTGATGTAAGTAATGGTCTTTTATTATTTGCCCTTTGCTTAATTCTCAGTTCTTGATATTGGATTCAGTTTCTGCTTCACAATAAAATAGTTTTACTCTGGAATTTGCCTTAAACTGTTCAGAATGTTCTTTCTTTAGAAGCTCAAGGTGAATTGCTTCACGCATCTGTTCTAATTTCCCTTCTCCAATGTGGTAATTGAAATCAGATGCAGTTGAATTTTCCTGGGAACTGCTTGTCTGTCTTGTCTGGGAGTATATGTCTAAATGCCAATTATAAAAGATGATTGGGTTTTATGCTCTAATCACATAAATTTTGCCCCAGATATTGGCCTTATCTCAGGTCACTGACTAGATTTCAGTTTTTGTTTTTCAATGATGCCGTTTAGATCTTGAAGTTTGTTGTAGGCACCTCCTACTATCACTCTCTCATTTTAAGCCATTTTGAGAACCACAAACTGTATGAAACTATTGTATTTAATTTACCAATCCACCCTACCTTCTGCATAAGCTTTATTTTTGAAGTGTGTGATGAGGACATCAGGAGTGTAAGAGCTAATTAACTCCATCTATGTGTTTGATCAGCAAAAATATCTGGATGGTGAGTTTACTGCCACCATTGGGATCTCGACAAGAAATATCAATTCTTAGCTAGTTGTAAGGCTTTCTTGATGTGTTATCAGAATATCAGTACTAATGGGCAGTGTGTAAACCTTCTGCAGCATGTTTATTTCATACTTCTTAGTTATAATCTTATATACTGTACTAAACTTGTGCTTTGAATTTTTAGGCCTTTATGTCAGTCGGAATACCTATATTCGTGCTGGAGTTGCGGAATGGAAGATCACTAATCCCGTTCATATTGTATGTTTTTCTCTAATTCAGTTGTGGGAATTCCTCGCGGTATTTTGGTTTCTGCTCCATAAAAAGGCTTATATCTTGAGATTGTGATTGATAATATGTAGTTTATGAGATGAAGGGATATTGCCAAACTAATGAGCCTACTATTTTATCTCGTTACAAACAGCAGTTTGATAGAGTTCATATCATTTTAAACCAGTCATTGCTTTGTGCAACTGATGTCTATTTGTAATAACTTTTGTATTTGCACCTCAAAATTTAACAATACAAGAAACCTTAAGTAAGAAGCTAGCAGGATCAAAACTTTGTCATATCTAAAATTTATTTATTCAAACTTGTTATTTTTTGGATATGGTATTATTTATTTTAGTTTTGTCTTTTTAAACCTATCAAATGGTGAAGAGACCTAGACCACTTCGTATAATGATTCTCTCTCTCTCTCTCTCTCTCTCTCTCTCTCTCTCTCTCTTCAGAAATGATTAAATAGAAACGATATCCATTCTTAGACCTTTCTCCATAGAAGTATTGGAACTTTAATAGGTTTAGCACACTGGCTTTTCTGCTATACCTCCTTTGATGTAATGTCAGTAATTATGTAATGAAATATTTATCTTTTGCATGGCAGGTTTGCTATTTCAGGTACTTGCGGTTTTATCCTTCTGGAAGATTTCTCTATAAGGTCATAATCCTCTACTCCTTTTTGCAACTGTAATATTTATGAATCATTCTTTGGAGAACATCTGAGTGTAACAGTTTTTTCCCTTTGCATGGCAATGTTGACAGAATTCTTCGCAAAAAGTAAAAGATGTAGCAAAATGCATGAATTTCCGTGCCTCAAAGACAGATTGTGTTTTTAGTGGGCAGTACACACTTTCTGAAGACAAGGTCAGATTCTACTGTTGCTATTTCACTCTGTGTTGTTTCTGTGTGGTGTCTTATTTTTCTGACCAAGGCAAGTTTTTCTTACGTATTTTGCTGCTGAAAATTTGATTGCCAATTCTATTGCAGGTTGGAGCTGCTCTGTTGTATCCTGGGCTGCGTCCAACTGTGTTAAGACTCCGCTTGAGGTATCGTCTAAGTTACCCTGTTTTTCATCGTTCAAGATCCTCTGGTCATGTTGGCACCAACATCATTTTAAACCTTGGGAATTTTTAGTTGCTTTTCAATGTTTGTAACACAGATACTTGAAAAAAGTTTTTGAATATTTATTTACAGTGCAACACATTTTATGCTATTCAAAATAGATTGAGGGGGACAACGGCAGGCGCTAACAATAGAATGGATCTCCTCTCACTTGTTACAAGCGGCGTCAATGATGCTGAGGCTAGTGGTCCTAATGAGGACATTCTTGGAGTAGTTGAAGGGTGGCAGGAGGATGAAACACATAATCCTGATGTTCCTGCTATTTCACACAAGAGGGGTCTTACACCCTTCGTCTTTGTCCCATTCGACGAAGTATGTATTTCTTTCCCTTTATCCCCCATTGATAACTTGTATAATGGAAGAATAATACTTGACACCGTGCCTGCAAATTGAGTCTAGATGGAAACTACCACCGAGGTAGAAGCCAGTTAGTCTAACTCATAACTTTCCATAGAAACTCATGGGTTCGAACTTGCTTGCTGTAATAGATTGTGAATCACTGTTTTGGTAGAGGGCCAAACTGGCACTTTAGTAGGATTGTAGTGAGGGACGTGCCTTTTGGATAGTGTTGATGATTTAAATTGGACATTCCAGAGCAGTTAGGGACTCTTATAGTTGCTATGGACATCCCAAAGGAAGTTGCTATGTTGATCACCTTTCTCCAACCTTTTTATTAATCAGGAGGGGGGGTGGGGGAAGAGTTTGTGTGTAAATTTTCACATCTTTTCACATTGAGCTTTGATAGGAGAAATGAACAGTCTTTCGATGAAATATTGAAGTCCACAATCATATCCATTTTGCTGGTATTCCAGTCCTCGGATATCTTGTTGTTCATCGTGTCGTCATTTTACTGATATCTTTACTGTCACTTGTCTGTTACAGGTTGAAACATCGGTACTGAATCTGTCTGTGGACAAGATGGATTATTTTGTACCTGGTTGATGGCAACACTGCTTGGACAGCCTAAAAAATATTCTTGTAAATAGGAATAATTTATTTTGCTGTTTGGCCGAATTACTTCATGAACTATTGTGTTTTGAGCTCACATTGCTGCCCTGAAGAACATGACTTGGTGTTGTTTGTGTTCCTCTGTGCTGTATCGCACTATATAAGATTATCATAAGGTGTATAGAATGTCAATGCATGAATAAGATCAAGGGTAATATGTGAAAGCTTCGAATCATTCCCTCTTCCTCCATCCTTATCTTGTATAGATCATATTTTTTTTTGTAAGAATCAATCTTATTCTATTTCAATTCCTTTCTGGGAACTACCATTTTTACCACAATTATTCCAATGAAACATACCAGGAAACTTCACCACACAGCTATTTGCTGATCACTACAAAGACCAGGAGAGATTCAGGATACAAATCTTGGCTAAACTGAAACATGCATTGATTCTTAATATTGTAGCAGCCTAAACATTGGTCTGCTTGAGTGTACACTGGGATGGTTATTCAAGTGAAACCATAATTAAAAACGCAAACAGGATTGCATCTGATTCAGCTGGATTATAATCACTACTTTCACATGTTAGACTTGACGTCTTCCTTGTACAATATGGAATTCCAAGTCGGGTTTCTAGGAAGAAATGTATCCTGCCAAGAAAAGGGAGAGAATGCTCATTAAAGGGGCAGAACAGAGGGACAATCAATACAATATACTGCAAATTATCACCAACGCCAAGGAAAAACCAATCTCACAACCCACAAATTCATATCAAGAAGGGGTTAAAAAAAAAAAAAGCAATCTCTTTCTTTCTTTTCTCTTCGTATTCATTCAAGAACCAACCAATAATCAAACAACCATCAAATTCAACAATCCAGCAACAGGGTTTCAAAGATTCTTGAACCCACTTCAACCAAAATTCCTTTGGGCCTCCACAAGAACTATACTAAACACCCTTGAAAAGCACCAACAAAATAAAAAAATCAATCTTTTAGGCAAGAAGAAGCTTACAGAGACATAAGAGCAAGTGGGTATGATGGACAAGGAGTGATTCTGGGCATGGGAAAAGGCTGCAACACAAAGATGAGAGGCAAGGCCCAAGCCCCTCTTGCTCGGGGGCACGTAGGTGTGAGTTATGTCCATCACTTTGCCGTCATCACCCCTAAACTCGTACTCAAGGTACGCTTTCTTGTCCTCTGTCTCGAATTTCCTCTCTTTCTCATTCCAAACTATCTCGACCTTCTCCTCCTCGGCCATCCTGGTCTTGTCCCTCTTCTTTCCTCTCTTCTTGGTATTTATGGATTACGAATGGGAAAAGACGTAATGTTTTACTTTTCCATTTCTTGTTTGACGGGCTGGTCAATTGAAGAGAAAAACCATTGGGCCAAATGGGGTGGATTTTGGTCCTTCAAATGGGGATTGGCCAAAGGGGGGAGATTGGCTTGAACAAGTCCAGTAAATTGCAATGATGGCCAATTGCCCAATTCAAAGTCTTTGCTGTGTAGACTAATTAATTGGTTTCTGTGATCTCCTAATGTCACCGTCCCCCCGTTGATTTTATATATTATATATATAATATAATATAATACCATATGTTAAATCCACAAAATCAATAATAATTAGATTCCCATAGTCTAAATAAATATAATTATCAAAGAAAATTTGAAAAGTTCGTAAAATACCACATGTTTTTTTAATATATTTACACACGTAGACAGCACTAAGGAACAATGGTTTGTTAAGATTTAATCCTTAAATTTTACATTTGTATGTACAAGAATGGAAGCACCGGTTAATTGACCATCCTTATTTTATGTTTATATTTTATCCTATTGTTTATTCATATCTAGAACTGAATTTCTATTAGGGCTGTAAATAAATATTAAAAAATTTATTTATCATTTACTTTCATATCTACTTATATAAAATTTATTTGCATCCGTTTATTCGTATTCGATTAGTAGATATTCAATTATAAATGAATATAAATATGATAAATGCATATATGTTTTAAATATATATTTATTAAATAATATATTTAATATGGGATAACACAACAAGCCTAATCCAACAAACTATCAACCTCAAATATGGCTCCTAGGCCTACTTAACAGCCGCAGCCTAACAGTGTTTCTAGATTCAGTTGGGCCGAATCACTCGACCACAATCGCTTGATCAAATGGATTGTTTTGATCGTACCCAACTGGAGGCTTCAAATCACTTTGTCCATTCAACTATTCCTCTGATTGATCGCCTTGTCTGTTCGATGATTATCGACCAAAGTGTTCACTCTAGCGCTAATTCATATTCTTGCCGCATTTAATACTCTGGCAAGGAGGTGTTTACGCAGAATACTGTTCACTCGGGAAAGAAAGAAATGATGCCACCTAAAATAGTACCGAAATTAAAAATGACCAACAATTCCCAAATAAGGACAATAACTTTTTACACTTAATAGGGGCATTTTAGACACATCATCCACAAGAGAATGCTATATATATCTTAAACACATCATCCACAAGAGAAGGCTATATATATCTCACTGCCAGCCCCACTCCAAATAATGTTATATATACTATACGCTCTTACTTTGCTGTTCGATTACCTCAATTCAACCAGTACTAACTTTAGCGTCGGAGTGCCTTAGTCGGGAGTACCTTGGCTAGTTTAACGTTTGTTGTTTGTTGTAGATATCAGACCTCGAAAAATATCACTGTTGGATCGTTGACTTCCCTAATCGAATCAGCCCAAACACCACCTTATTCACTAAATACGACTTTTAACCTCATCAATATTATTTATATATGTATATATATAAATTATAATTGAAGAATTGGGAAGAAAAAAAGAATAAATTTAAGAAATTATTATAATATAGAGAAAAAATTGAACAATAAAATTAATCAACATAATTATTGTTGGTTGATTTTATAATTAATATATTTAAATATCATTATTAATATTAATTAGTACTAATAATTAATTATAAAGTCAATTATTAATTAAAAATTATGCTATTTGTTTGATTTTTTTACTGAAATTGTATACTTCATTCTATTAATTAAAAATATTTATTTATTATAAGTTAATAGATTTACATATTTAAATATTCGTAAATGGATATCTAAATAATTATAATTAAATATGTATATCAAAAAAATAATTTGAATGTAGGTAAATTTAATCAAATTTGAATGCATTTGATTAATTATAATTAAATTGGATATATTCGAATTCAACAAACATTCAACGGATTCGAATTCAGATATCATAATTAAATATCTGTTGAGTTTATATTTATATTTAAATATTCAAAAAATTAATCGAATAAAAATATAAAAATAATATATTTGATCCATTTAATTTCCCTTTACACTCTTAATTTCACTTTCAACACAATTTTCACCTCAAAATCTAATTATGAATTTAAAGAAATTTCCTTAAATAAGTAAACCTAAATTGGTTTTCATGCTTAAATCATTAATCTTGGATTCTTGGGTATAATTATTGTGTACATGACCAAAATGCCCCGGGCTTCCTTTAAAGTTAAGTCAAAACCCAAAAAACAAATCAAACTTCAGTGGACTTTGGCTTTCCACTCTATCTAAGCTGAGCTCTGATTTTTCTCTCAGTAGAAAAATGGCGGATACGAAGGTGGAGACCATAGCAAGACTCGCACAGTGGAAAATCGAGAGTTTCGGGCCAACCACACCCTATAAAAGATCCGATCCTTTCAAAATGGGTATATGGAACTGGTATATATCAATTTCCACTCGTATTTCTACGTATATATGTAATGTATAAACGATGATGAAGGTGAATTTTGGGTTTTTCTTAGGCATTTGTCGGTGGAGAAGAATCGGGCCATGTACATCCGGCTTTTCCCGGAGCCGTCGCGGGTTTCGAAAGAGCAGCCTCCGATTGCCCGGTTCGTCCTACGTGTCACCACCTCCGGCTCCAATCGCCGACCCTTCGTTTCTCCTAGTACATATTTATTTTCCATTTTTCTCTGTTTTCTGCTCCTCTGTTATTGTTTGTATGTTATGGTTGACTTTTTTCTGATCAATTGATGCTTTTCTCCTGTCGTGTTTATGAAAATATTGAAGTTTCCTGAAATTTTTATTACTGGGAAGTATCTTTCTTTTTCTTTTTTTGTTTTTTTTCCTCTGTCATCTTTGTTAAAGATTGAATAGCGAAAAGTGGAATGTGGGCTTGAAGTTTTCTATTTGACTTGAAAAGGAAACTGAACATTAGCTAAAGTAAATAGTTTGATGTAAATTAGCTTTTGAAGAGCATGGGATTTGCTGGAAAGAATCAATTTTTATGTTCAATTTGAGTGTGCCAGAAAAGTGGTGGAACTTTTGAAATGGCTAAGAACATTCATGCTATTACTCAATTATAAACAAAGGTGTGTTCACTTGTGTTTCTCTTTTTAAATCTTTGATTATTGTACATTGAATCCTAATTTAAAGGCATCCATTGTTTTCATGGCTTATATATTGCTTAGGCAAAAAGTTTATGTGTTTGCAATTTTGACTGCATGCTCGAACTTTGCAGCAAACTTTGGAGTTGACTCTATGCCTCTCTTTTGTTGATTGTATATCTGGATATAGTGTTATCAAGGTTTAGTCCAGCAAATTGTCAAAGCTATTCATGTAATTTACATGGGGAACATTGTGTTCCAAACAGTGAAGTCTTCTGGCCATTTCCAATCTTCAGATTGAAAGGAGGTGGTTTTTATGTTACTCAGAATGCTTCCTCTTGCTGGGATTGTTACCTTAAGTATCACTTTCATGAGAAGAATTACAGCTTCAATAAGGATAAAGAAGTATCAGTTTAGGTGTTAAGTAGGGCGTACCACCCAATCCTCCCTGGAAAATGTCTCCTTGTACTCAAGAATCTTTTCTTTGCTTATTGTGGTTTATGTTAGTTCTTCTTACCTACAGCTGTCTACATGTGTTTGTCAGTATAGGTACGGATGAAATAAACAAGAATAAAGTATTCATGATAAATTTAGCCGTTATTATTTACAATCGACTCTTCCATGAGAAAACTTAGAGAAAATATATCTGAATAGCTAAGACATCATACATTGCATCTCTTAAGCTTGAAGCTTTTTTTCTTTTTCTTGTTAACATCATTTATATCCTCGGAGGCTTCTGAACTTATAGCTGAATTCATTCAATGAAATAGGATAGGAATCTGCTGTGTCTCTCTTGTTATCCTGAGAATTGCAACCCCACCTATGAGCACCTTCATTATGTTTGCAAGCTTGTAAACTCAAGCACATAAATCCAGTTTATTATGTACACTGTGCTACATCTCTTCTGTGTTAGAATATATCTGACTGATGTTTGTTGAGTTATGCTGTAGTTCACGAGAGACTACTTCGGACAAGTGACGACTTTGCCTGCCCCGTTGACATTAACTGTCAAGGTCGTTTCATCATTGATGTTGAGTTTCTGGACCTTAAGATCTGCCCTCTAAATGTGAGATTCTATGCATTATATTTTTATTAGTGCGTAGAACTTTGATTTCATTTCTAGTTCCATATTGATTGACATAGCTAATTTAGGTAATATTATTTTGCTTACTTTGTGCAATATTGTAAATTCAACCATATATCTTGCTGTACTTGAAACTTCATCTTTCTATTGCTGTTAAACCTCAGGGTGGAGAAGGCAGTTCTATATGGCCCAGCGATGGCATGATGCAATGTCTAGCAACTCAAAGTACTCTAAGATGTCTCTCTCGAATGCTTGATGAGGCGATTCATGCAGATGTCACTATCAACACAGCAGATGGACCACTGCGAGCTCACAAAGCTATTCTTTCTGCAAGTTCTCCTGTTTTCCAAAGCATGTTCCAACATAACCTGAAGGAAAAAGAGTCCTCAACAATTGATATTGAAGATATGACATCCGAGTCTTGCATGGCCCTTCTCAGCTACTTGTATGGAACAATAAACCAGGAAGATTTTTGGAAGCACCGGTTGGCATTGTTGGGTGCTGCAAACAAGTATGACATTGTAGGCTTGAAGGATGCTTGTGAAGAAAGTCTTCTAGAAGACATTAACTCAGCAAATGTTCTTGAGAGATTGCAAGAAGCTTGGCTTTATCAACTCGATAAACTGAAAAAAGGGTGCTTGATGTATTTGCTGGATTTTGGCAAGATTTATGATGTTAGAGAAGAAATGAACGATTTCTTCAGACAGGCAGACAGAGAGCTAGTGGTAGAGATGTTCCAGGAGCTGCTTGCAGTTTGGAAACCAACATAAATGACTTTATGAGATGTTTTTACACCGTATTGTCAGTCCTGGTAATTCTATAGCTTATCTATTACAACCTCACCACTACCACCCTCTCCAAGTCTTAGTAAAAGACAATAATAGTACAGGTGGAAGATAATTATTGAATGTAAAGTATGTGACTATTTGATTTTGATGTAGTGAAATTATATTATTGTTGTGAGGACTCGTTTTTTCACACTCTATATTTTACTATAAGTATATCTATACTTACATTGAACCTGGTACTTGAGATCCTCTGGGGAAATACATGGTCTCTCTGAATCCCACTAGATTTTATTTGGAGGAGCCTTATAAATATAAGAAAGAAAGGACTATCCAAGGTTGTTCAAACAGACTTAAGCCAACTAAATGGTATTATTGTAGTAATTCGGGTTATCGATTTTCAGTTTAGGGGATACGAGAAATCTTCCGTTTGACTGAGTAATTTTTATCTCTTATTATAGTGTGCCCTTAAGGATGCATGCAAGAACGAAGCTGAGCTTGATGTGAATGGTTAAAATATTCTTATATTATAATATGTGTATATAGTTAAACTCTGCATGGTTATTCAAAGATACTGACATTTCCATATGACACAATACTAAGCTTCAAACTTTCAGCTATATTGAGCATGATTCCAACATGATACATCTGACATTTTTCTCCATTAGGCAAAGAGGAAAAATCAGGTGACCTAAGTGGAATTTCTGTAACTGGGGTTGGGGGCACAAAATCAGGAGGATCTGGGAGGAAAGTTTTATTTCAAAACTGTACACCAGAATTCCATAAAAATACCTAAGTGTACAGTTTCTCTTATTTTGTACAAAGGCTGTATGCTGAAAAACCATCTGTCTCAACTCTGAATCAATCAGTTATTCTTGAACTCCACTTGGCAAATTTCTTAGATGCTGGTTTATGAACCAGTTGTGGAGCTGATCATCTTCTGCAGATGGTTAAGGAAGAAATAGAAGAAAACCAATTAACTCTATTAGTCTCTACGGTGATTGGCTGAAAGGCAGTCGTTTAGATCCTCGTTCCACTGAATCTCTCCATAGCCTGTACCTTACTCCCAGCTTATCATAGGACACTGGCCAATTCCAAACATTAGCCCCATTCAGCATGCGCTCCTGTTGGCCAAGTACAAGCCGTAGATCCTCGTTCAAAACCTGTTGATAGAATTCAAGGTTAGAAATCCAGATAAAATGTAAATGAATGGAGAGAAATAGTAACAGGCACATATAGATCAAGAGGCATATGGCCATAGCATTTACTGGTCCAATTATGGGCATATAGGGTGGCAGAATGTTATTGTCAGAAGCTGGAGGAATAAATCAACGGAATTTTCTCACCTTTTCAGCAAAATGTCTCCACAAGTATTCCTTAAAAGGAATATGCTTCAGTATTGGAGCAAAGTCGAGTGACATTCTGTACAACAACCTCGTCTTCTGTCTTGATGAAGGTAAGCAAACATGAAGTTGGTGAAGATGTGTTGAACACTCTCTTGTACACTGCCCTTCTAATTTCCCAGGTTTTGAGATTCCAATCGTTGATAGTACCATACAAGGTGGTCGGAATTCCATATCTATAGGATATGGATCCCAGTAGCCTTGCAGACCAGATGCAGGTGTCAGAAATTTCACCAAGCTGAGAAATAACAAGAAAAAACAGTAAGTTTATTTTTCTTTGCAACCATTTTAATTCTTGCCCGTATGAATCTTATTAGTTTTATTTTGTGGTTTCTTAATAATCTAATAGTGTCAATATCTGATATTTTAGACAAGTTCTTCCAATATCATAACTGAAAAACAACCTGGGAACACTCCATCCCTTAGCAAATGTTGAAGTATGTGTAAAAGGAGCATGTGCTAGATCCAAAAGGTTGTCCAGAAGCAGCCCATGTTCCACAGGAAGTTCCATAACAATCTGGTTTTGCCAAGGATGTCAGAGTCAAGATAGAGATTTAATCTATCAAATATAACCAAAATAAACACCATCAAGAGTTTTCTAACTGGAACCAAAAACATACCTCAGCATGTATTTGAAACCCTGAAGGTGGTAATAATGAAGGAAGGTTTGCTGTTGGAGGATCATCGCCTGGCCAAACCCAAATCATTCCCTCTTGCTCAAAGCATGGCAACGCCCTGATCTTCACATTAAGTAGCTTAGTTGATGGCATTTTCTCACATTTTCCATCAGTAGAGTATTCCCATCCTGACATTGATCATTACATAGAAAGAACAACATAGTAAATTCTCCCTTTTCTCAGATCAAATGGAAGAATCTAATAATGTCCTCATAATCTCACCATGATAAGGACACTGTATTCGACCCTCATTAACTGAACCCAAATGAAGTGGGCAGGCCCTGTGAGCACAAGTATTCTGGACACACCCTGGTTTGCCATCCTTCCCGCGGAAGATAACCCATGGCTCTTCAAAGCAATCTATTGGAACCTGAGAAAAATATGAAGCAGAAACTTTTGAAACTCCCATTAAAAGAATAACATTGTCCTG
>JACGDI010005455.1:635576-654476 GCA_014898725.1 Jacaranda copaia | reverse complement strand
CCCCCCCCCCCCCACATGGATACTATACCACTTTAGGTTAGATATGATGCATAAACTTGAAGTGGTGCATCAGAAGTAGTTTAAAAAAGTACGAAAAAATTTCTGGCAAATAGGCTCACCATGGTGTCATCCTTCAGATCAGCAGAAAAAGCTACAGGGTACCAAAAGTTCTTCAAATAGGTGTGGTAAGGCTGCACGGGACCAGACACATTGAGGCTTCTTCCAGGTGGCCGGCTCTTCATAGTATCAAGAGACTCTGTGGAACTACTTGCAGGAGGGAGTAGCAGTTCAGGTTTTGTTGTGTTTCTGTCTTGTATTATTTTATCGTTAACCAATGTTTCCATGTAAGCTAGCTTGTCCAAAGCAGTGGACACCCTTGCTTCTGATATATGTACCTGTACATATCAAGAATCCAGTACAGTTCAGTGGTAATTGAAGGTCTTTATCAGTAGAACTATCCGTCCCACAATAAAGAACGTGGTTCTCTTTTACACCATAAACTCAAATAATGATAAATGATACAATCAAGATATCCTGAAAAATATTGGCAAAAGTTAACATGTATTTCTATACCTGATTGTGGGCTTGTGCCAGTTCCTCCTGTAACTCCGCAAGTTCCTTCCTAATAGTTCCTAGCGACTTGAAGTCACGAGCAAGAGGATTTAATACTTCCACAACCTGCACGCCATTTAAAACTTGAGAATCCAATAATAGAAGATCAATAACAGCATTACCACTTAAGGAAAAAGAACCATAGCTAGCAAGGGTCCTGCACAACCAAAAAGAGGATGTTGCATTCTTGAACCATAGAAAAACAGAAACTATAGTTTACCTTTTCGTGCAGAAGCATGATCATGAGAACATCTTGTCGAGCCTTCCAATCACAGTATTGTATGTCATATCTAGCCACTTCTAGAGCTTGATTCACGTTGAGAAACTTGCCCTTATACTGGGGGACCTTAGACCGTGGATCTTCTACATCAAACAGTGTTGTCCAAAGACTTTTTCTTTGGACCAACCCGCCTTCCTCCCCAATGATAGCAAATACTCTAAAGCCTCCCTTGACGCACTGAAATCCAAGATGCACCAAGATTGAGCAAATAATTAAGGCGTTCATAATTTTATTACAGACATAGTACTATATAAGATCAAATAAGTTGTCGATGCTCAAGACAAAAGACATGCATCCCCAAGATCAAAAGACATTGCATGTAGTTGATAAACTAATCAACCAAGCCACAAGAATAAGATGGCCTCGACCAAATTTGAGAATACATAAAACAAAGAAGGGGCCATCATCGGTTAAGAAACTAATATAGTACAATATTCCTGCAGATTTTGAAGATGCAAAGGCAGTTTAATATATAAAGTAAAGTTGAAGCCTCATCCGACTCTTATTCTCAAATGAGAGAGAGATTGAACTAAAATCTTGAAATAGCAAGTATTTTGCATGCTAAAGCCTCATCTTCCAGATTCAACTTGGTTTTCTTTCTAGTCTCTAGTGCCTCCAACAATCAACTATAATCCCATTCTTAAAAGCTCAGAAAGATATCTTTATACTCTAAAACAAAACCTGATAAAAGAACCCCTCTCATTGTTCTGATCTTCATAAAAATGTCAGAAATCTTCACTCACAAATGCTATACCCAATACCAGCACCAACAGACATGTAACTACTAATAAAAGGAGCCTCTTTGCAAAAATTTCTACTCAAAATTCCTGAAAGATCAAAATAACAAATAACAGTTCATTGAAAAATGACTATAGTTTTTTGTGATAGAGCATTGTGATCAAAGGCACAACTTTAACTACTCAAAGCAGTAAAAGAACTATCAAATGACTTGCAGCAAAAGCAATTAACAGAAAAACTAACCATCTGCAGAAAATGAAGTACACCACCCCACATAAATGTAATCAAGAACACCCAAAAGAACAACTTCCCTATTGGTTTCAAATTTCCATTTCTAATTAAGAAAAAAGATGACAATGACCTCAACTGAATTCAGCAGTAAATTAACCACAGCCCACCAAAAAATAATCAAGAAACCATTGAAAAAACCGAAAACAAGAAGAAAAAATAAGTACCCTTTGGCTGCTAAACTTGTTTGAACGGGACAAGGAGATTGGAATAGAAAGAGCAGCAGCAGTAGCAATGGCGGACATGGCAGAGTTCGGGGCGGGCCGAAAACTGACAGATAAAACGGGCCCGGGTCAGAAAGAAAGAGAAAAATAGAATATTTTAGTGAAAGATCAATTTCTTGATAAGAGGTTGGTGTTTCCCGCGATCTCGACTGCCCTCCTATTGACTGCCACGTGGAGTACAGTGGGGTACCCTCTCTTTTCGCCCGTGGCCCCTCGATTTTCCACACAAGGTATCTGAAAATTCTTAAACTTGTGATGGCTTTTGAATCCGCAGAAGTATCTTGTATTTATATGCGGAGTATTCTACTGTCCTGTTCTGTTTTTTCTGTTAGTGGGTGTGTTTTTTTTGGGTTGTTGGGGTGGTGCGGAGGGTGGGTGTTGTATATCTGATATCTACTTGATTGGCCAGCTTACATGGTGAGGTATCTTCTCTATCTCTTTCTTGATTTCTTTTATGATGTTTCATTTTTGTTGGATTATGAGGCTCATGAGTTAGAACTCGAGCACTTATGAATTCAAATTGAGCTTAATTGAGCTTGATATCTCGAGCTATTTATATTTAAATTCGAGTCTCACAAGTCAACTCATGAGGTGATATATAATTAAATATTATTTTTAATTTTATTAATAAATATATATTATATAATAACTTTGTTAATTTTGGGTTCGAATTCGAGTTTGTAGCTGTTTATAAACTCACTTGATAGTTTGAGTTTAGTCGAGAAATCGAATAGAGCTCAGTTGAGTCAAACTTGAATTTTCATAAGATCAAGTTTGAACTTAAAACATTACGCTTATCAAGCTTAAGCTTAAAATTTTTTGAGAAATTTAATTCGATATGCTCAATTATACCCCTGAAACAAATAGGAAAAATTAAAATAAAAAATTCAATATCTTTAGTGTAACCGTGTTTCCATAGTTTATTGGTCTTATGATAGTGTTCCACAAGAAAACTTTGATCATCGAGTACAACACTTTCATTAAGTGGTATGGTCATCACCTATGGTGGCCACTTATTTTTGTTGACAATTTGTAACATATACCCAAGACAATAGTTGTGAGATGCTCTAAGTGGTGAGTAAAATGTGATTTTATAGACGAACAGAATTAATTCGATCAGTTTATCAAATTAATAGTTAAATAACTAAGTTATATTCATTTTTTATATTATTTAAATGTTAGTAGCATATCAGCATAGAACTCATAAATTTAATTGAGGAAGTCATTTAAATCGATATCAAAACTTAATAAAAAATATTATATTGAATCCAATTTTTATTTTATTTCAATGGCTTCACAAAAATGAATGGAATGCATGTGATATACTATTTTCGAAATAATAAATATTAAAATATCTATATTCTCTTAGTATTGAATGCACAATGAGTCTATAAATGGCTAACTACACTACTTCTTAGTGACTTGTAGACTAAGACTTATCCAATAAAAGAAGCACTTTTTCTTGAAAATTCAACTGATCTACTCAATGTCTATTTTGTCACTACTCCCTCCTTCATTTTTCCACCCTTAAATGAAGTTGCTAGGGCACCCATCATCCCACTATATCATTCTCAACTTAGAAACCACATTGAGTTTGCCTCTAAAGTCCAAAGTAATAGTACCTAAGATAGTTTCCAACTATTATCATATTTCTAGAAATCTTTGACTTGTGTTACCAACTCATTTCTTATTACCTTTTATGTTCATAAATAGTTTTGCATCACATTATAGTGATTGGTTCAAAATTCTTTGCCAAATATTTTTATTTTGAAAGCTGATAAATATAAAGTTTGAGAGGTGTCGGTATAATAGATCTTTGAACTTCCAACCAAGTTATCTTCCTAGATCTTATTAGTGTCATCTGTAGGTCTTAATACGCTTTGAGATAGTTGTTTCTTATTTTTTTAAAGCTAATCTTTATAAAATATTACTTTTCAAACACACATAATTTTCAATTATATCACTTTATTTTTAGCATGAACTAACTTATATTTCAACAATTCCTAGTTCCTAGTCTATGGTGTGAATTATAAATGAGTCATACACCAACTTCATGCCATGGCATATTTCAAAGAACAATAATGCTCTACCCATTTCCCCCACTATTGTACCATTCTTCCTTAGTATATGAATGTGGATGGCTTGTCATTCATTACCAATATGATTAAATTAGACCTATCTTTTGAGCTACATATTCAACACATAGTCCTTAGACTCAAAATCAAACTACAATAAATTTAGTAAAATTAATTTTGATACAATATTGATAGCTTGTTACACACAAAAGAAGCACCTATGGTACTAGAGGCTAAAAATGTAAAAAAAATAAAATAAAATAAAAAACATCAAAATTACTTTAAAACAATTAGGCCCATTTCTATTCTTATTTTTAGCAATAATAATTGATGAAAATTATCATTATTGATCTTTTCATTGGATAATTCTTGGAATATCAACCAATGTTACCCCATTTTACAGACAAAAATATCCATCAATACCTTAATTAGTGGCTATCAATATCATATTCAAAATTGTATGTTATTAATGCACACAAGCTTGACAAGACTCATAAATGGAAAAATGCCAAAATAGACCTAGTGCACCACCACACACACATACATTTCCCTTTCTATCCCTGCATTAATGGCAAACTATGGTGAAATTGACTAACTTAGACAAAAGAAATAATTTGTTGCATTCCAAGCGCATTTTCCCATTGAGAGAGAATCTTAGGAAAATTTTATATTCTTAATTTATAAATATATCTCATGAATTGTGAATTAGTGAATAAAAATAAATAAATTATATATCATTGCTTGAGAGTATGATAAAATTATAAAGTAAAATATTAATAAATTATGTATAATATACCAATTTATAGTTTGAACAAATCGATCACTTCTTGATTTCTTGAGTTTACTTTAGGCAAGATTCCATAGTTATGTTTTTGTTATTTTTTAAGAAAACAAGGCTTGGAGGGAGGCTTCCTTTCCCATACAAAAGATGTATATATATATTTTAAATTATGACATAGATAAATTTAATAAAATAAAAAAAAGAAGCAAATTGTTTATATTCGATGCTTAATAAAGTGATGTAGTTTGAATAATTATTATCTTCTTTAATTTATATTAATAAATAGAAAGCCCAAACCTCATTAATTAAAAAAAAAAGACACTAAAATAAATTTGTAGTTTCCTTTGTTCCTTATATTATCTCTTAACTTTACTGAAGTAATAATGCTTAAATGGATGCAGAGGTGGAGAGCACTTTTTTGACCTTTTTGCTGTGATTGGCTTGCTGACTTAAATTGAAGTCACTTTTAAGGTTATCTTAGCTTTAAGAAATGGTGGCTTTTGGACCCCGTCTTACGTCAAGTCATCTATTGGTTATTTAATAATTTGCACAAAATATATATACTTAAGTAACTATGGTAATATTTGGTTATAAATTGTATATTTTGTATTATATATTTTAATAAAATAAGTTTTGGGAGGGAAATGGAAAATGTAAAGTTGTATTGGGGAATGTGATAAATGTTCGTTTATATTTTGAAAAATAGTTAAAAAATTATTTTATGGAGTTTTGATATATTTGTTAATGTTTTGAGATAAGATAGCGGTTAAATTAATGCTTTTTTGTTGGATTTTGAGGGTAAAAATGAAATTGAGTAGTGTTTCTATAATAAGAATAATAATAAAATATATATTATATCTATATGATATATATGTATATGTATTGGAAAATGAAAAAGTTTTGGGAAAAATAAAAGATGGAAGAGGGTATTTGAGAAAAACCTACTTAATTTGGTATTTGGAAGGAAAATAATGTGTGTTTGGTTATATTTTGACAAAACAAAATTATTTTGCCAAAATATAACCAAACATAGCCTATGTTTTTGGAGTATGCTATTCAAATTTATTAAAATACTTTCTCTCCAAATTATTCACATTTAGTTGATCTATTTAAAAATTTCACCTTCAGCAACTTGAACGCTTTTAATGTGGTTTGAGACTTGAAACATTTTCAGATATTCAACTTTACAAATCTATCTAATTTGTGATTGAAATAGAGATTGATGGAATCGAAATCAATCCTGATCTCGAATTAAATAAAATCGAATTTTCAAAAAAAAATAATTAAAATGTTAACTATTTTCTTATTTCACCTCCAATGACCTTAACGTTTTTTATGTGGTTTGAGGCTCTAAGTATTTTGAATTATTCAATTTCATAAAATCTATCCAACCTCGGATTGAAATAGACATTGATCGAATCAAAAAATCAATCATGATCTTGAATCAAATAAAATCGAATTTAAAAAAAAAAGTTAAAATATTAGCCATTTTATTATGTAGTCTTTATGCACTTCTTGTGTAGCTTCCCACTTTTTGTGATTCTTCAAAGAAGATACGAACGTGAAATGCATAATAGCCCACCACACTATTAGAACAAACAATCAAAAGCCATTGAAACTCAGTATGCTTTTGAGAATTCACAAATTTTTGCAGTGCCACAGTTCGACAAGTGAAAATTGCCAATCGAACAGAACTTAATCAGCGACCTCATCAACTAGAAATTCCTGTCTTCTCCTGTTTTCTATCAGCACAATAGAAAACTATGTCCTAATCTTGGCGACTATTGAGTTCTGTCACACCCTTACTTCGAGAGAAAAATTTCCCAAAACCATTCCGGCTCTTGGCCACAGTTACATGGCTGGCCGACGATGCTGACAGGGAAGAGCGTGGTGGTGATTCCTCGGTGTTCCCATTTTCCAGATGGCT
This sequence comes from Jacaranda copaia, assembly GCA_014898725.1. Lineage (NCBI taxonomy): Eukaryota > Viridiplantae > Streptophyta > Magnoliopsida > Lamiales > Bignoniaceae > Jacaranda > Jacaranda copaia. Next base: position 647,551 of record JACGDI010005455.1, on the reverse strand, counting down.
GCCCTTGTCCATTGATGTTCTAGAAGCTTCTAGTTCACTTGACATATCATTAGTAGGTAATTTCCACATTTCAGCACCCAATGGACCTCTGGAGAATTCTGGTATGTTTGAAGTGTCTATCAAGAAGTCTTCCAATGTTGCAAGAGATTTAAGCTGTCTTCCAAGAGATGCAATTGTTTTCTGGCATTCTGCAAGCTTGTCAGCAGCTACAGCTAGATCCTCCTGCAACAAAAGAGAAGTTGTAATTTAGTAAAATGTACCCAAAAAAACTCAGGGGACCTTAAGGAATGATATAAAGAAAAGAGAGGGAAAAAGAAATAAAAATTGAATAAAAGTCGAAGAACCCAAATTTCAAATGAAAAAATTCAAATTTGAAAAGAACCTTTTTGATTCTCAAAGACTGAGGAGCAAAGGGATTGATCAAGAAAGATTTCTTGTTCTTATTATAGGATTGTGATTGCATCTGCATATATTTAGCAAAGAGAGAAAAATTTTCTCTTTTTGAGAATAATAAAAAATGGATTTGAAAGAGCTTTTGTTTTTGGAGAAGTAAAAAAGTTATAGTAAAAGTTGAGAGTGTTTAACATTTAGCTTTTAAATTCTTTTCTGTTTAAATTTAAAAATTTAAAAGCAGAAGCACCACTTTCAAACAGCTAAAATTCAGCTAAAAGCCAGGAAATACCTTCTTGAAGTTGTTGGAGGCACTCCCTTTAGTAAAATAAATATTGCTTAAAGGATATAATAATGTTAAAATAGATGGCAGTATTAGAGCTAGAAGCTGACCTGTTTTACTTTTAGTTCACCATTTGAATTTGTATTTTGCTGAATCTCAGTTTCCTGAACTGTTCTGATTAGTTCTTTCTCCAATTCTTGACACTTGACTGATAAGTCCGCTGATAATTTCCGTTCCTTTTCGATTTCTGCCTTTAGTGAATCGACATTTGCAGATGTAGTCCTTGCTTCTACTTCCATGCCAATGAGTTGAAGTTCAAGCAACTCCTTTGCCTTACTTATGGCAGCCAGCTCCTTTTGCACCTCCTCCAACTTGGTTTCGGATTCAGCTGTCCTACTCTGTGCTGCCCTGAGGGAACCTTGGCTTTCATCCAAAGCAGTCTCAATTTCTATTTTCTCAAATGATATCTTCTCTAACTTCTTTTCCAATTCAGCAACCCGTTGAATCATAGAATCAAGCTCAGCTTTCAATGGGTTATCCATAGAAATTGATTCTCCAGAAGCAGATTCAGATGCAGTAAAAGTAGTGTTGCTCTTAGTCTCCGGTAATGCAGCAAGGCGCTCCATTTCAAGAAAATCATCCATCATATCAATTTCAACAGAGCAGGCTGCTAGAGTTTTAGGCTTGGGCTTTTCATTTTTGAATTGATCAAGCTCTGCGATTAAGGCTGAGGCCCACGAATCTGAGCAGCTCAGTTCAGACCCATTTGTCTCCACGTTACTAGTCCTGCGAGTATCAACGTCTACCCCGTTCAGCCTCTCCCCACTATCTGAGTGGCTATCTGTTAGAGATTCAGCATATAAATAGGAAGCGGAAATGGGCTTCTGATTGTTGACAGGAGATGATTTTCGAGCAAGAGATTGAAGCCTTCGGAACTCAGCCTCAAGCTTAGCAACCTTTTTTATGCTCTCTAACTGCAGCTTGCTAGCAGTTTCTGCTGCTTGTGTGCTTAAGTCCCTCTCAATGGTCATGATTTCTAACTCCTTGTACCGAGACACAAGCTCTCGCTTGAGGAACGAGTTCTCTTTCTCCAACGACTTGAGAATAAGGAGAGATTTAGGATCAATGGAAGCAGATTTTTCAGTTTTGGCAGCTTCTGCTTGGGCCTGGAGCTCAAGAATTTGCTTCTCTAATTCAGCCTTTGTAGGCTCCCACTCCTTATTTTTCTCCAATATAGCATCAGCAATTCCTTTCTCGTGCTCGTCTCTTGCTTGTCTCAGCTGCCTGACGCATTCCTTGAGGGCACCGTCAAGATGGCTCACTCGAACTTCAAGGTTCAAGTTCTGCTGCACTGCTACTTCAAGCTGATGTTTTAGTGCCGCCACTTCATTTTCTGCTTTTTCCCAGCCTAATATGCAGAGTTTAGTTGTTAAAAGAACAGTTTACTATTATTGGACAAGGAAGCTAAATAAGAAGAAAAAGAATCAAATTATTCCACATGGTGATGCAAAGGATGCAGTTCAATAAAAAATGCCAAACGTTACAAGGTGATTACCAGCTACAGCTTCTTCAGCAACTTTAGCATGCTGCTTAACTAGGTTTTCTTTAGCACTGACATTCACAAGAGCAGCTGATAGCTTTTCTGTCAGACTCTTCACACTTTCCTTCACTTCGTCATCGGTAATTGAAGCTTTAGATGTGATTTCTGGTGATGGTGTGCTATTATTTGGAGAGTCTCTGAATGGATCCTGCTCCAACAAAAACGAATCAAAGGAGATATCGAGTAAATGCCTTACACGAACCCAACATAATACGTTTCTTGCCTTGAAAGTTTTCAATAAGCTCTCGGACTGCATCCCCATAGAATTACACAACTGCTCAAATATTTACAAAGAAAACAAGAAGAAAATTGGAAGGCAAGATTTATGGGGTAGTTGCAAAAGCTTTTACTTTTGGAGAAGTACAAAATTGTAAAGGAAGTTGAAGTGAAAGTCGAGAGTATTTGAAAAAAACAGTACGAAGTAACAAAGAGTTACAAAAGTCAGGTCAGGATTGCTTTTAACTTTTGGCTTTTTCTCAAGTTTTAACTCTGGAGAATTAAAAGAAAAAACACTACTTTCAAATACTGCAAAACAGCAACTATTCAGTTAAAAGCTAATAAGTACTTTTTTGAAGTTGATGCACACACTCCCTTAATTTACTAGATTCTGAAATTTTCAATTGACACAACTTTGGAAACCCTAATTTTAGAAGAAAGAAGATAGCCTTCCAGAATTTGATGAGTTAAATCTTCACTAAAACTAATGTCATATATAGAGCTTGCTAAGAATGACTACTGTCTACTGGTGTCAAACGAATGTATAACTTTGGTGCCATAAGAAAAGAAAAAAGATTAGTCAATGTAAGGAATGAAGAATGGGTGAAAAGGGGTGAAACTATTGACAACACTAGAAGATAGTAAACAAGATTTAAAGGGTGTTTGGTAGAGCTAAGCTCCTCAAAAAATTGCCAGTGCTAAGTGCTTACAAGCTCTAAGATCTTATCGCATCCAAACATTTCAAGAGCTTATTTTCAAAATAAAATCCAGCATCTTATAATTTTCAAGACCATCTTATTAGAAATACGAGCTTATAAGATGTTTTAGCCAAACACCCTCTCAGTAGATTATGATGTAATGATTTTATACCAACCAACTGATTCCAAATTTCAGAAAAAAACAAACATAGACCAATTGAGCTTCCAAATCAAAGTAAGAATTCACAGCTCGATTGCACACAAAGTCAATCGATTGAACATAGACGAAATAGAATAACAAGAAATCACTTGTAAACAATTTAGGTCCAAAATTGACTACTCTATGAAAGTTCAACGACGAGCATTTATCTACCTGTTCATCAGAATATCTCTCAGAATGCGAAGAAAATGATCCTGAACTTTCACTTTCACCGGGGCTCCTCTCGGACAGTCTTCTCTTCCACAGCCATTTCTTTTTTTCCATCTTAATTCCCAATTAAATGCCCCTGAACCTCAAAATCTTCTTGAAACACTCATCTGAAAATGTAACCATAATCCAAACCAACACCACTCCAAAGCAAAAAGGCAAAATATAAACCTACTAAGAGTAACAGCAAACTGCAACTTACAGGTAGAAAACTATGAACTAGAAATAGAACTAACTGAATCTTCAAGAAATGAATTGTGTTGCAATTTCTGCAGTCTTTGCTTCCAATCCAACCCACTCAACACCCAACCTCAATAAAATTTAATACTTCAATTTTTCTCAACCATTAAAAAGGGAAAACCAAACTAAGAATTCTTATAAGAAGATTTCTTTGAAACAAAGTTTTTCTTTTTGAACAACTAAACCAAAAAATACACAATGAGAAGCTAAGATAGGCAGATACAAAAATGAAGAAAAAACAACAAAATAGAAAATAAAAACCAGAAACCCATAAAAAATTTCACCATTCAAAAAGACCCATAACTTTTAGCAGCCCAGATAGTGCAATTTGAACTATAATATACAAAAATATCAAACCAAAAGACAATAATAATTCAAAATAAAATAAAATAAAAGAATACATAATGAATAAAACAGTTTCCAGCAACAGAAACATTACCTGGGGTGAAGAATTCAAGGAATCCCAATTCAAAAGATCCAATCTTGGAGCCATTCACCAACAATAATCTTCAAAAAAACCTAACTTTCTTTCTCAAAGAACGCAAATGCACACATTCAATATTGACATTTTCTTCTGGGCCTTCAAATTTCCGGATAAAAAATGAATCTTGACAAGGATCTGTGGACACAACCTTGTACTTCTGAGCTATAACAGATAATAATTCCTTATTTAAATCGAATTTATTTTGTTTTTCGAATCATCGAGGACCAGTGCATGTGATGGTAAGTGTATGATAGTTTTCAAATTCAAGATTGAGACCACTTTTCAGCTTTTCCGTAAGTGTATTTATTTATATATTTTAAAAAAATCTTGAATTTTTTTATTTTAATTTATTTTGAAATTAAGGTTGTCTTATTCCCGCCCAATCCACTTGGGAGCGTCCATCTTGCACTGTGGTCCACAGCCCACATCAAATAAGTCAACAAATAAAAAAGAAAAAGGGGAAATTTTCAATTTTGGGACATGAATTGCAGCTTTTTCTTTGTCTTGATTCATTTAAATTACCAACTATTACCTATTCAAAGGTTGTCTTTGATTTATTTCAATATATATTTATAGATGTTGGAATGATATTTTGATACTTCAGATTGCAAAAACATGTGGAATTTTTTGTCATTATATCAATGTAACAACCCTTGATTCACGGGTCTTTTAAGGAAAATCCAATTACATTAATGTTTGGAATTGGAAAAATAAAGATTGATAACATTTTCAATTCAAATTTCAAATTTTCTAATGGGCTTGGGCCCAATCATAGAATTCATCACATTTCAAACCCGGCATGGCAAGAAATTTGATCCAACATCAATTTGGGCCAAGCCCAAATGGAGACCTAATACAGCTCTAATGGTTTTGAATTATTTTCTCTTAAAAAAAAAAAAGATTGTGACTAATTCTCAACTACCCCTAATGAAAATTATTTTCTTTGCGCATGATTTGTTTCCACAAGTAGGATTTAAGATTGAAGAGCCCAAAAACAAAAGACCTAGCACATGTAATGACTAGTGTCACTAGTCATTACATGAAAGTATAAGTTAAAATAAAAATAAAAATTCAAAATATTTTTTCTTTCCAGTTGAAAAATAAGTTTTAGACACATCAAATTTTAGAGAGAATATATATCTACGCTAAATATCCAATATTAAATAAAAATATGTCATGTTTTTAATGAGAATTTTTTAAAAAAAAGAAAAAGTAAAAGAGTTAAATGGTTGAGCAAGTTAAAAAAAAAAAAAAATACTGCCTACTTCTTCATAAAAGTACAAGTAAATTTAAGCATGTCATTGTATACAAAAGGCATCCAGCATAATAAAACCAACAAGACATGTGACAAGTGAATTCCTTGCCAAGTTCTTTTCAGAAAAAAGAATTCCCTGTCAAGTCACAAGAGTGCCCTGAAGGCAAGTACAATTGCCTGCTTCAACGGCACAATTCCCACGCCCCCATCCGCAACATATTTCCCACTTGCCAACTCTCACTAGATTTTTGGACAAACATCTTTAAACCATTAATTTTTCTGACATATAACATTCTTAATCAACAAAATAATGCAAAAACCAGGCACAAAATTTGTGGCTCAGACAACGCTGGTAACTGCAAGTATAATTGTTTCTGTCCATGTCAAGAGTCAGCCATTGCTTCAAAAACTCAAAACAAAGCCCTTTTCTCATTATTTCTTGCTGCCATCTCCAAGAAATGTTGCCCTCTTCAACTCTAGCCCTGTTTGGTTTTATTTTGATTATTTTTAAAATTTAAAAAGATCAATAGTGAAAATGGGTTGAAAATGAGTTTATATTTGGATAGATTGTTGAAAAAGTAATGATTATGTTGCATTTAGTAGGTTGTAAGTTGATAAAATAGTAACAAAAAAGATAAAAAGTGAAGATATATAGATTGTTAGAAAATGTATTTTCAGAATGAAAATGAAAATGATGTTGGGTGAAAATGTGTAAAAAAAATTCAATTTTCAAATAATAAAAAATGAGAACAAGGGATTTGAAAATAAAACCAAACGGGGCCTTCCAAGAAGGCAACATGAAAATACACATACATACATACAATTTAGTCAGAGAAACATATAGGATCCGAATGTCAATCAAGACGATATCATTGAGTCAATTGTGCACTTAACTCAAAAATATGAGAAAAAGGGGGTTTAGTTTTTGTTTTACTTTCAATTTCTCTTTTCTTTTTCCCTTTTCTACACCCCACCCCCCACCCCCACCCCTCTTGATTATTGATGCAATAGTTTAATCTGATCCTACAGGCTGGAATGTTGTGGGAAAAACTTGCATGACTAAATTTGGGAACAATGGTCACTAAATGATTATTTTATAGGCACAATTAATTATGATTAACAGCTGACTTGACAAAATTGCATTGCCTACTATGACGACAAGGATGTTTTACGCGTCTAGTGAAGTCAATTCCTCCTCTTGCAATAAATTATGTGCAAACATGTTAAAGATGTTGGGATTTTTTTTCAATGAGACGTTTTAATACATGAAATAGAGACAAGTGTTTATTTTGTTTGGAAGAATAAGATACCTAACTAGAATTTGTCAAACCTTATTTATGGAATGTTAGAATTAGTTACCTTATCTTATTCGACTTCCCCAAGTGGTCACCCTCTAAATCTTTGAATTTTTCTTAACTACTTTGTACCGCATGTCTCTTTTACTCATGCCACCAGTTATATTTTAAGATATCTTATATGTACTTACTTAATATATGAGATCATCTTAACTGATTTAAATCAATATCATTCTGTTATCAAGCTCTCAACTTAGTCGAGAATTGTATTATCATGACTAAGGGTGAAAATATGTTAGGTAGGCTAGATTTTAACTTAAATAGATCATGTCTGTTATACAAATAACAAGTTTGACTCGGCCCATTATTTATGATTGGCTATTTTTTAAGGACAAACTTGGCCTTTTTAATAAATTTAAAAGTTTTGGTTTGACCTGAAAGCCTATTTTCTATTAAAGTTCTAATTAGGCTTAAACATTATATAAGTATAAGTTTTTAATAGGTTCAAATTTGTAATGGAGATTAAAATATATAGTTATTTAATATGCCTGAAAGTTAAGTGAATTATGAAAATGAATATGAACAATAGCCAAAAAGATATTTAAAAAAAAAAAAACTTATACATAGTTATAAAAGTCAAAATTAAAGTATAAAATAATTGTATATACATAAAAGTTATATAGAAATAGAGCCCAAAAGTAAAATTATTCACTTTCATCAAATGTTAATTAAGTAGTAAAAGCTTTTTTGTATTAATTAATTTATCCCTATCAAAATATATATTGTATTAATTTATTAATATATATAATATAAATAAATTATTTTATATTATATAAAGAATGATAAATGAACCAGCTTGTTAGGTTTGTGGGTATTTAAAAGAGCCTAAGTCTAGCCCATTTAATTATAAATGTTATTTTTTAAGCCTTAATTTGATTTTTTTATTAAATAAACTAAATTTATTTAGGCTATACATAAACTAGATCATAGGCACCTAACGGACGATCTAACTTATTTTCATTCATAATCGTGACTGACCAAACTCATTTCATATAGACCTTAATATACTTAATTAGGCACAATAGTTCTCTCCACTAAAATTTTATGACTTATATCCCGATCAACTTATTATACTAATCAAAAATCAAACAAATAGTACTCCATTATGGGTCAAGATTTTGAAAATTAGTGAGTGTTAGAAATTTTAAGAGCATTATAACTACATACTTGATGAGCTCTTTAGACTATGGACAACCTTAAATAGATTTAAATTTATGAAGTGTTGATGAAGTTGGAACCTATAGTGTTAGTGGAGCACTAAGAAAATTTAACGGCTGCATTTTAATTAATTTTAACTCTTTTTTATTTTATTCAACCACGTAGATTTGATACTCAAAGATTGCATAAATATACTCAAGAAAATGATATATTGGTATATATTAGCCAAACAAACTCCAACTATTTTATAATATCTTCTACTTTGAGGGTCTTTGGCTGAACTTATTTAGAAAGTCATATAAGCTTCTATATTTTATAAAATATTTTTGGAACTTATAAGATATTAATTTTTTTTAAAAAAATAAGTTCTTAAAATATTTGGATAAAAAAAGATGTTGAAACTTATAAAATGTTAGTAGCGACAATTTTTTAATTAATTAAGGGGGCTTGTTAAGATATTAAAAATAAATTAGGAAGACCTTATTTTTTTAAAAAGAACTTATAAGTTTTTAACATCTTAATTTAGGATCGTATAAATTTTTTTTCAAAAAAAATTATCAAATACTTTGTAATATCTTATAAGATGTTTTGATTAGTGTATAAGCTCACCCGAACACTCTCTCGGAGCATAACCAATACAAAATTTATTTGTTTTATCATCTCCAAACTAAATAAATAAAGAAATAATTTTTGTCAATGGGAATAAGAATCAATGGTGGTAGGGTTGGTTGAGTACAAAATCCATCCAAATGGTGGGCTTCTCGTCCTTTCTTAATCAACATTCCAAAGATGTACTAAGTTGTTGATTTTAATAAAACTTAGTCAAATTCTTTGGAGGCGCCGCAGTTTCCATGCATATTTACCATGTGAATATTTTCATTTGGACCTTAAGATCATATCTGACTAGTGAATTTCTTTTTCATCTTTTAATTTTCTTCAAATCAAGAAAGTGCTTGTTTGATTGATTGCCTCGTCAATAGCAAAAACGTTTTGCAGGTTTAGGTGAGTTGCAATAGACATTTTGGGTGTATACATTTCGGACAGAGTTTATATGATCATTTTGGTAAAATTCCAACAATCAATTTGTACTTAAAAGTACACGACTCTTACCTAAGCATTTTGACTTGTGCTTAGATGAGATCCCGGCATGCTTGCACTTCTTCAAAGTGATTAATTTTGAAGTTCATGAAGAAAAGGTGAAACGAAAATATTTACTAAAAAAATGTTAATTTATGTGAGAAAATACTAAATTATCCCTTAGTTTAGGTTCGAAAGAAAAGGAACAAAATATGTAACAATTAAATATTTATTAAAAAAATAGATGTTTAAAAAAGCACGTGATCCAATAATACTTTCAACTTCTATACTAATTTAATTTATTATAGGGAGAAATAAGTCAAGAAAACACTTTTTATCTGCATCTTTTAAGCAGAAAATATGAACCTTAATACAATCTTTTATTGATTTATCAGATATTTCATTCAAAAATTTGTTCAAATTAACATGTCTTTGATTGAAATTTTGCTTGCTAATGATCAACCTGTGGTGCAGGCATTGGCCCAACTCAATTGAGAAACTGGAATTCCAATCTATGGGGCTGAGCCCCTTCTTCAATTTTTCATCCTTTTTAACTTGCTTGGAGCCATTGGAGCCTTGGGTGGTCGTGGTCGAGTCACCCACGATTGGACTTGAAAAGGCTGTTATACCCCTAGAAAAGGGTTTAGGGCCACCCTTAGACTTGGAGAAGAAGGTAAATTCTCATTTCTTTTTCTTCGAGAGTGTTTCGATGAATTTATAAATTTTTCATAACGTCTCATAAAATATTTGATAAAATTTTATAAAAATATAAATTTATAAAATATTAAAACTTTATAAGTTCTTTTAAAAAAAAAAATCAAAGATTTTGTAACTTATTTTTAAAATTGTAAGAGGGGGGGAAATTCAATGGACTCTCATGTGATCTTCTAAATAGATAAAATATTTTTATGTGAAAATAAAATATACAAACAACTTTTTTATATTTTTGAAAATAATGCAACAAAAGTATTATTATTGTTCACGCGTAGATAGGTGTGATTGAGTTTATATTTTTATGCATGAAAAAATATTAATACCCTTATTTATTAGTTGTTGGATTTTTTTTAAAGCAAATTAATGGTCTAAATTAAATTATATTATTTTTAAAAAAAATTAAACAATATACGTAATATATTATCATATATGTAATATATGCATATATATAATGTATATAATTTAATATATATCTATATATATAAATGATATGATGTATATAACTATAAATAAATAACCCCCACCGGCTGCCGATAGCCTGGCCTGCCATGGCAGCCAGCCCCCGGCAGCTCCATGGCGATGACCATGGCTGCCGGCTGCCGGCTGCCGGCGACACAAAAGAGGAAAAGAAAAAAAAAGAAAACGGGGGCTGACCGGCCAGCCACAGGTTGCCATGGCCAGCAGCCATGAAAAACGGCCATGGCAGCCGCCGGCGGGCAGCCAGAATTTGAAAAAAATAAAAATTATATATATAGATGGCGGCCGCTGGCCGGATCTGGCCGAACTGGCCAGATCCGGTAAGCTTGCAAACGGCTGCCATGGGTGCCATTGCAGCGGTTGGGGGATTGGGTGGGTAGTGTGCGTAGGCTAGGGGTTTATATTATCTATATGTGTATTATTGAATAATTTTATACATACGTATATATATTATATAAAGTGTATATATACTATATATGTATATAAATATGAATAAAAAATATATTAAATTAATTTTGTAATTGAAAAAAATAATTGATACATAAAATAAAAGTTATTTGAATTTATAGGTATAACTCAAAAATATTATATATAATATTTAATTTGAAATGAATAATTAGATAGAAAATTTGTTGGGGGTGACACGTGGGTGGTTCTGTGGTGGGGAGATGCGGTGGGCAAGGGCAGGTAGGGTTTTTTTAATTTATATATATGTTATTAAATAATTATATATATTATATGCTATATATGTATTTAAATATATATAATATTTAATTTGAAATGTATAATTCAAGAGAAAAAGATGAAAATAAAAGTTATTTAAAATTTATAGATAAATTTATATATATGTATATATATGTTGTATATGCATTTAAGTATAAATAAAATATATGTTATATATTTTTGTGAAATTTAAATTTTATTTAATTTGGAATGAATTAATAGAAAGAAGGATTAATTAATTGATAAGATAAAAATAAAAGTGATTTAAATATAAATAAACTTACATATATGTATAAAATGAAAATATATGAAATAATGATAAATTTATAAACACGTATAAAATGAGAACCATATGAAATAATGGAGGAATAGATAAATGAGAAATAAAAAGAAAAGAATGAAAAAAATAAAAAATAAATAAAATATGATAATAAAAAGTTATTTAAATTGAATTGAAAATATGTGAAATGATTAAGAGTAAATTGATTTTTTTATATTAAAATTATGTTAAATGGGCTACAAATGAAGAGCGAGAGGCAGTGTGCATAATTTTAAGAAACATAAAAAAGTTATTTGTGTATATATATATAATTTTTACGGGAGGTTTGATTCCTATTTCACAAATTACTTGGGGGTAAATTGCAATTAGCCGCCTACAAGATAGGTGTTTATCAATTCGCACATTTTTCTTCTTTATTATTGACATTTTCACTTGGGTATTAAAAATGTTTGTAGTTCCATTTTTCTTACAAAACAAATTATAAAAAACAAAAAATAAAGTTTCTTTTCATTTTTGTCAAAGGTTTATTTGGTTCTTGATTTTCCATCATCGCTTGTAAATTACTTGCATTCAATTGTTTCCGGGGGGGGGGGGGGGG
>JACGDI010005455.1:624414-635476 GCA_014898725.1 Jacaranda copaia | reverse complement strand
ATTTCAAAATAAAATATAAAAATTTATATATCTTTTAAATAAAATTAGCCAAATATATGCTAACACGTCCCTTTTTTTCTCATTCTTCAAGTTTCACAAACCAATACCATGCAAACAAAGGAAAGTATAATGTGGAAAAGAAAATGTGACATAGCCAATTACTACCTAATTAAACTCATTAGCATATATACAAGCAATAAAATTACTTTCTCCACCTAAATATGTATTCCAATATTTTCTTACATAGGTCCATTGTTTGGATTTACCAAAGAAAACGAGCTATTTGTTGGAATATTGGCTCAACTTGGGATTGCTTTCTCAATTATTGGAGAGATTATAACTTACAAAGGAGCATTGGCACAACTCAATATTGAAATGGGAATTCCCATTAATGAAATTGCACCCCTTGTGTTGTACAACATAATCTTCTTCTTTTGTGCTCCAATAATTTTCGAATGGAAAAATTGTAATTGAGAAAGAAAAGGATTAAATACGCCAAAAAAAAAAAACATATTTTTAAAATTTTTATGTTAATAAATAAATTTATTTTAGTATTATGGAGCAAATCTTAATTTTTATTTTTGAAATATGTGCTGGTTAGGTGCGCTTTCAGATCAATTTGTTTCTTCTTTAAAATGTGGATCAAAAGAATGGTTGAGAATGTTTAACTTTGCGTGTGGATCTAAATGTCTAGTACATTCAACATCATATTTATACGATGTTAAATCATTATTTTCAAACAAAATGCATGAAATTAGTACAAAAAAAATAAATTTGCTGGGCTTTTCGATTCGATGTAATTGACGTGTTTCAATTTTAGAATATTACAACCAAATAGATCGGTACAATAGTACAATGAAATTTATTACCTGAATCTAAAAAGTTTATCTTGAAAAACATTATTCAAGATATTATAATTTGGTTATATCTTTTTCGTTGTTGAACTTTCTTATTTGTTTTTGAATAGTTTACACATTGTTGTTATAAGGAAGAAAATTATTTAATTTTTTTATTTATTGATTTTTTATATGGATAGATTTTTCTTTCTTTTTCTTTATATATTTATATTGTTAGACCATTAATTGCATAGTGCTCTCCCTTTTTTGACTTGGGGCTTATTTTATATTGGTCCAAATATTAGTTTCTATTTTGAGAGTTTGAGGCAAACCTAGGAACATGATCATTGATAATTTTTATTAATTTAAATAAAATTTTAATATTAATATAGTTAAATTCTAGTTTCTATCATTGATCATTGGTCCAAATATTAGTTTTTACAATGATAACGCAAATATATGTGTTATTTTTGGGCGTTGAAATGTCATGTCATATTTGATAGTGTGTCCCTACTCAATAACTCCATAACCATTATTGCAATATGATATCTACATATATAGGAAAAGGCTATTTGATTTACCAAACCCACCAAGAGTTGAATAAAATGTTTAGCATTTAATTAAAAATTTTAATGGGTTTTGGAATTATATTTAATTTTGATCTAATTGTTAAATGGGTCAAGTACAAGTTCGGTTTATTTTCTATATATAATTTGTTAGTCGTTTAATTAATGCAATTCGGTCTAAACCTAACTTTAAATCTTATTGATATGCTCAACAAACTAAATTAATCAAATGAGCTTTTACAAATGAATTTCAAAAAGTATTGAACAACAATACATTATTTTTCAATCATAATTAGTCAATTAAAAAGGCATTTAGGTGAGTTTATAATTTTTTTTAAAAAAATATTTAAAACATTTGATAAAATATAAGAAACGAGTGTACAAACTCCGAATAAAATGAGTCATTATAATGAACTCATAAGATTGTGCAAAAATAAGAAATTGCTTATGTATTTATTTAAAAATTTAATTATTCTTTTTAAAATTGTATCATCCTAATTTGTTTTAGAATTTGCAATATATATAAAAATATATTAGCATTAAAAGGTGTTGGGGTATTAAAAAAAATTCTATGCTTAGCAAGTGATAATTACAAAAAAAAAAAGAAATTCTCTCGATGTTCAAGATAAAAAAATAATAATAATAATAATGTTATTTATATTTATAAGTTAGTGAAGTCACGGGACGCATATATATCATACCCGCACTGGCATGACCTTGTGAAAGGATTTTGATTTGGAAAGCCTATCTATTAGGTATGTCTTTTAAATTGTCACATTTGCTAATAATGATTATTCAAATAGTCATTTATCAAATAAAATTATATATATATATATATATATATTTAATAATATAATATAACAAAATTTATAACAAACTCCATCGAAATTCATATTCCACTGGGTTTGTTTGGAAGTGTTTTGAATGTTTTGGAAGAAATATTTTAAGTGTTGAATATGAGAAATGTAATGTTTGTTTATTCTTATTTTCGAGAACTGTTGGAGAATATTTTAGGAGTTAAATATGTTCTTGAAAGTCTTTCGAGAAGAGATAATTTTTACTGAGATGTTATATCCGTTTGTATATATAATTATAAAAATTATTATTTTTTAGGTGTTCTTTTTTTATTTATATACACCCACATCAGGAATTTGTTATGGTTCGAACTCTTGACTTCTCACATTATGTAGAAGATTTATGCCATTAGGTCACAAACTACTCGAATTATTTTTTAAGTGTTTGTTTAAATATATTTTCTCAATCAAAAAATTTCCAAAAAAAAATACATCCAAACAAACCATTTGAGAAAGAGTCACGAGACTCATATGACCATAGGTATGAACAATCTGTGGTTGTAAAATGTGGAAGTTGTTATACTCACATGTACACACACAAACACCACGTGGTAGGTGAATATCACTTCATACATTGATGACAACTCATATATACAATCCAATTCCAACTGTAAGAAAAATCCATATCTTCTCCAAAGTTCCACAAAATTTTAGGTTTCTCTTTATTTTTACAAAAAATGAGCTCTAAAATTAAATTATTAGAATGTAGACAAAGTTGGTAGCTCCAAGAGTCATATTAGATAATATATAAAAAAGAATTCCAACACAAAATATAGAATAAAGTCATGACATATATATAATATAATATATATATAAAGTAAAGTACAAGCTGACAATTCTAATTTGTTCATAGAGATTCTAATCAAAGGGATAGTCATTGCTATAAGAAAATGACACTATTAATTAAATGAAAATACAGAATTCATTATTAATGATAGATATTAAATGTAATAGGTTTTTTTTTTTGATGATATGTACTATTATTGTGAAAGAATATAAAAAAAAACTTTTTTTGAGAGAAACAGTGCCATAGAGATCTCATGTTCGATTCGAATGAACGTTATTTCTTTAAAAAAAAAAGTTATTTATGTAGTTTAGAGAGTGTTTACATAGGTTTTCTTCAACGTGTTTCAGCTTTTGGTCGAACTTTAATTTTTTTGAATTATTTGAAAATGACGGGTTTTTTTTTTAATTCTTTGAAGTTAAGTGAAAAAAATTATAATTAAAAGCAAGTTCTACTACAATTTCTTGGTATCTTTATAAATAAATGAAAGTTGTTTTAGGCATTGCTTTGAAAAAATTAAAATTCACAACTCCAAAATACTCCTAATGCTTCCAAATTAGGTTTTTCTTCAACACTTGCTAGATATAATCATTTTAGTAAATAGTGAATATTCTAGCTATCTTTTTCCTAAACACTCAAACTTTTAGTTTATTTTTTACTTTATCCCACTATTTTTTTTTTTACTATTTTTCACTTTCCTAAAAGTAATTTTTTTTCCAAATACATATATAATGACAATTGTGATTGTATAGTAAGACTATATATCATCGCTAAATTGTCATTTATCATTATATATATTATCAATCGCTAATACTGACAATTTAAACATACTTTTTGTTACTGTTGAGTTTATAAATATTATCATTGCAGAAAAAAAAAAGTCATTTAACATATGTGATTAGTGACAAAATTTAGAATTAATTTTTTCATTATAGTCCACGTTGAAATTATTATGATGCTAACTTGTCTGTTTAGTAATTGTTTTATTAGTTGTTCTTCTCCTATTTTATTTTTATTTTTTTCGTAAAAGGGAAAATTCCAAATTCCCTTGTTCAAGAATAGAAATAGTACTATTTAATTAGACAATCTCATTTGGACATGACATGGAGTTGATATTTGACTAATCCCACCATCTAAGGATAGAAACAAAAGCACACCATGTGGGTGTATGCAAATTTGTATACTATTATGTGTGTGCTTCTGTACACATATATAAATGTGCATGTATTATTTGTGTGTGTATATATATATATATATATATGTGCGCGCAATTTGAATAAAGAATTTTTTTATGCATTATGTCAACTATATATAATTTTCTTGACCATAAAGTTTTTTGACTGAATTTTGTAATTCACATTAAATGTATCGTAGAAATCAAGTAAGAATTCAGAATGTGCATTTTAATTATTTTTGATAGTTCGTTTTTTAACTTCTTTTTAAATTTAAGAAAAAGTCACATAATTAACGCTGACTCTTGAAATAATAATTTCTCGAATTGAATTAGCATTATGGTGTGGGGAATGTTGGTTCCCACCTTTCTTAAATGGGTCTTGAATATTATTCTCATAATTCTAATAAAAATGTATATGTCACATTCAATAATCTTTTATTATATTAATTAAACAAACAAAAAACAAAAAAAAAACGCCGCGAGAGAGAGAGAGTCATTTAACAAAATTAATTAAAAAGGCTTTGAGACGAAAACTCATTTAGCAAAATTAATTTACAAGGGTTTGACTCACAAATTAAAAGTACTCATTTATTTTATCGTTCTATCAAATAATTATCATAACTAAAGTATCAATTAATCCACAAACACCAGAAAAGATACATTCAAATATTTCCTAAAATGAAAAAAATATCATAATTATTCCAATAGTGCTAGTTACCACTAATAGAAAAGGGTCAAACATCTTTAATTAATTAAACCCAAATTGTTCAATCCTAATTAATTAAATATCTTAATCAATTACAAAAAATAAATGAAGGGCTTATATGTTTGTGTGTGTATATGTATATATATAGGTAAAGGTAGATGTGTGTGTGTGCGCAATGAAAAGCGAAATGACAGTGAGAGGCCATCGAGACAACGTGGCTTTGCCAATTCCCTTTCAGAGGCTTGACAAATGGATAGGCATATGGGTTATCAAATTGCAGTTCTCTGCTCGTTGGTGGTGGGATGATGTTTGATGGAAAATGAACCTCCCACCAATAGCGACAATGAGATTCAATCTTCAATTCCTGCAATTTTTGACCACAGCCCATGCCATTTGATGAAGGATGTGACCTCACCCAAAAATAATTTTGAAGTAAATATATTGAAAAATGGCACGATATGGTTGGTTGAATTGTATATTATCAATCGATAATATTTATCGTGTAATGACGTCAAATTAAAAAGCACACGCAAAGTAAGTAAACTATTCAATTTGCTGCTAACAATATTATTTCAGATTTTGAAAATACAAATGGGAACAGATAATGTTCACTGTATATCAGCATCAAATCAAAACGAGTATGCATAGTGCATTATCGACATCAAATCAAATAGTACATGCGAAGTAAGTAAAATATTCACTGTATTGATAATGATATTATTTCGAGCATGCAATATTTACTATGCATCAATGCCAAATCAAAACGCGTACGCATAATGCATTGCGTTTGAATCTTGATAACCACATTAAATGGCTGATATTTTTTAAGATTTGTAAATATAAATGTGAATAAATGATATTTGTTACATGATGTTTGTGATGCACCAACATCAAATCAAAATATGTATATCCAGCACTCAAAGTGTGTTACATAGTGCATAAAGTATTTTCTGCAATTAATCACAAGTACTCTTTTGAGTTCTTAATATAAATATGAACATACAGTAATCTTTCTGCGCAAATATCAAATCAAAATCTGCATACACAGTGCATTAAATGTGTATGCATAGTACACATTTCACTGTACTTAATAAATGTACATAAATAATATTTATTATGCATTCGCATCTTTTATTTTCTTTTTTGTTGAAGAAAAAGAGGTATGAATGGTGATCTTATCTTCTTTCACTACATTATGTTCGAACTTTTGTATTTAGCCGCAAACATGTTAAACACTCGAACAACCCACAAAAGCACGGAGTCCTGTTAGCTTAGCACCACCAAGGGTCGAGTAAATTCACAGAAGCTAGCATTGGTCCAGAGCTAGTCGTGAATATACCAAACACCTAAACAACCTGTACAAGCACGGGTCTCGTTAGCATAACACCACCAGGGGCCAAGTAAAATCCACAAAAGCTGACATTGATCCACACCTAGACCGAAGATCACGCAACTAGCAAATATTTGTGTCAAATACATAGAAAGAATTTGAATCCAAAACACGAACATACCAAACTATTTGGGAATAAGATTGGAACCACTCAACCACCACCCCTAATAGTCATTATGTATTAACGTCAAATCAAAATGTGTATGCACAGTATATGAGAACAAATGCGCATAGTACGTAAAGCATTTGTTGCACTTGATGAAAATATTTTATTACATTTGTGAAAGTAAATGTGGAGGACATATATTCTTTATTTTTTTTTTACAACATTAAAGTTTGTCTCTATGCCCATATGGCTGTGTTCATTTTTTGCCCACATGTGTTTGTACATTTTTTGTCTACCATCCGTATTTGTTTCATACCTTCGTCGTTTTCTGTCATTAAGTATGTATTAATTAAGTTAATCTAAGTCCATTTCAGTCACATAATTAGGTTGTCTACCTGAGTTATTTATTTGATGTACACATTTCACTTTGGATCTAAATAGTAAATGCACGTACCAAACAAGTTATTTAAAATGTTGCAGATTCGAAAACGACTTCATTTATGAATTAATAAATTATATGTGTTGCACAATTAGTATTAATTAATTCAAGAATAAATAAGTAATATAAAAAATTCATATTATAACATTGTTGCGCACATGTTATTATAATATTTTAACACACAAATTAATTTAATATCATCGTAAACACGACACACCATTAGGAAGGAAAATGTATATGTTCCTTATAAAAAAATAATTCATAATAAAAATATGAAGTAGAAAAATAATTTTTTCATCTTAAATCTTCACAAATATTAATCATTTAATAATTTGAGTTTCACACAATTGATTGTAAAGAAAAATTTTCAAATAAAAACGTTAAATACAGTAAAGAGGCACTGGCCAGAACACATGACTCATGAGAAACGTACTCCACATAAAAAATAAAAAGAACTAGATTTAAACCTTTAAAGATAAGATAAAAAATTTTTATTGACAAAATAATACAGATTATTTATCTAGATAATACAAATTTTACTTTAAATGTTCAATTATGGAATCTCAAATTATTTATCTACATTATGCTTACTTTGAGGTATCAAATATTATTATTAAAAAGTAATTATTTTAAAATGTCCTCGAATCATAAATTTACCTCTTTTTGTTTTAATTCTTTTCATGATTTATTTTTCTTTTCCTCTTTTCTTTCTTTGGATTTCCTTTTCTTTTTCTCTTTTTTTCTTTTTCATTCTTTTTGACTTTCCCATTATGCCCTTCCCACCCATCCCTATCACCACCTCTACGGCGTGTTCCATGTGACAATCCACTTGAATCTTGAACAAGCATTTTTGGGCGCCGAATTAAGATGGAGCTTGCAAGGAAGGAAGTATTTAATCCTCGAATTGAATTTTGGGAAGAGGGGTCATGCACGTGGGCTATTACGCGACGAAGGATGACAAAAGTTGTAGTCTGCGATAATTAATTTGACAGTATGTGTTGGACATATAGAAAACAGTTTAAGTTATTTCTATCCAAACAGCCATCTGTCGTGTAACATAGGGAGGAGTTTATTGGAATTGAACGCATGATAAAGTAACAAATAATTGGTCATACTATCTCAGTAATTAGGAAATGTTTACTATACAGATTTGTATTTATTGGACACAAACCTCACAATATCGCAAGTAGGAGATAAATTGGATGTTCTGTCCAGACTATGCCAAATCTTTTTAATAGTTGAGATGTTGCGTGATTTCATATGTAATTTAATTTTTTATCTGTGCATGTGATTATACTTGCGGATAATTTATATATTCTGTCAAACTTGAGATCAAACACAAATTAAAATGTTTGGCAGGAAAATTTTTGTATAAGAAGTTAAAGGCTCAATAAAAAACTATAGTCCATCTTACCCTTAAATCGTTAATATAATTTTCGTGCAAAAATAAAGATTATTTATTACAAAAATTTTGTATGAAAAAGAATAGAAAGACTTTGTTCAAACATCCCATCACATCTAAAGGTTGGGATATGCCAAACTCATTGACAAAAGCAAACAAGAATCCCCGCATAACTTCAAATTTGTACTAGGCCTTCTTTTATAGAAGCGCATTTGATATTAGTTGCTCTAAATCACATAACATAAGCATTGTACAATATTTTCATATATCATACACCAATATGCCATACATGGACCATAAATAAAATTCTTGACATATAATAATCATATTTTGACAAGCATAACTAAAAATATTTTACTTTTACAAAATAAAAAATTGAACTAAATATTAGCTAAAATATTCTTACTATGAGTGTTCATCGAATAGAATTTATCCAATGAACCCAACAGCTTAAACAAACCAACTTAATTGGTTTAAGTTGGATCAAGTAATTGGGTCCAATTGAATAAAATTCAATCCAAACCAATTATAATTGGATTGGACTCGGATTTTATTTTGCATCCCCAAATCCACCCCGACCCAATAAAATTTAAAAAAAAATATTTTGTTTTCACTTTTTCATATCTAGTATGTAGTCCCTTTGATATGTTTTGGAGTTTGATAAATTTATTTTTATCTTCTTTATATGTATTTAGATTTCTATCATTTGGTTGAAAAAATTAAAATTTTATAATTAAATTATTATATAATTTTTCAATGTAAAATTTAAGTATAAGACAAAAAAAAGAAGAAGACCCGATTATCCACTCACACCAATCCAAACAAAATTGGATGGAGTCAGTTCGAATTTGAATAGCTAATTCCATAAAATCCAAATCAACCATATCCAATTAAATTTAATTAATTTAAATTAATTTTTCTTATAATTTAGATTCAATTCAACTCTACACGTGAACACTCCTAAATCCCACTTATATGCAAAAGCAAATATGCCTTAATATTAGAGTTTTTCTCTATTGGATAAGGACGTGTAGAGACAGCCAACGCAACAATTTTTCAAATGTAAGCATAATAGTCCCGTTGTAAAAATTTCTAGTAAAAACATACCTACCAAAAAAAATAAAAAATAAAAAGAAAATTGTCTAAGGAGAACATGCACAAATAGAGTCGTAGACTCCCATACAACCTCCTTCACCCTCTCTCCAAAATGGCGGGCCCCAGTCATCTGCTCGATTCTACCGCATCAATCAATGACATTTTTCTGGAAAAAATTCCAGCACGTGACGTATCTATGCATTCAATACTTTCTCCTCTTTATCCCCACGTGTTCTTATTCTCCCTCACCCCCACTCTTTTTCTTTGACCCTTTCCATTTTTCTTGAGCTATTTTTCTCCAGTTCATCTCCATAAAAGAAGGGAAAAAAAACAAAAAAATTCTCTTCATTTTGCTTTCCTCTACACAATAATCTGATAGTAATACTGCTGCTACTACTGATGATGATGATGATGAAGATTGGTCAGAAAAATTCACCTTTTTTTCAAATGATATCCATTTTACTCGCCCTGTCTTGCATGATCATCATCACCACCACCCCACCAAAAGTTTCTGCAAAAACCTCAACAAAATCGCCTGATCATGATCGTTCGTACTTCGAATCGGTACTCACAGCTCTGGTGAAGCCCGGTTTGATTTCCAGCAACCAGTCGTCTTCATCTGGGCAGCAGCTGAAGAAATCTTTCGTCCAGAGTTTTGATACGGGCTGCGGCGGCGGTGGCGCCGTCTGGAGCAGCGGATGCTCCCAAGAAATCTTGAGAATCGCGAAGAAACCGGAGAACGTGAAATGGATGAAATCCATCCGTAGGAGAATCCACGAGAACCCGGAATTGGCCTTCGAAGAGCACGAAACCAGCCTGATTATTCGCCGGGAATTGGACGGAATGGGCATAAGCTACCATTTCCCATTGGCGAAAACTGGGATTAGAGCCATGATTGGAACTGGGAATCCGCCGTTTGTGGCGATCAGGGCTGATATGGATGCCTTGCCGATTCAGGTTTTCTTATAATTTTACTCTTTTTGTTTTTAATTTTCTTCACATGTTTTACGCAGTTTATGATTTGTTTGGTGTATTAATTAATTCCGTTTTTGTATGCACGTTGATAATAATGTGTGTGTGGAGGAGGGACCATAAGGGAATAACAGGACATTGCTTTTGTTCTTGTGGTTGCCTAATATTTTAGCCAGCAATTCATTTTTTCCCTTTTTTCTAAGTGTTGCCAAACTGATCCTTCAAAGAGTTTTTAGCTGGTTAGAAAAACTGAAAAAAATAATTAAAAAAAATGAAAAATGATGAGAATTTTGATTTCATCAGGAAGCTGTTGAATGGGAGCACAAAAGCAAGAATGCTGGCAAAATGCACGCCTGTGGACACGACGCTCATGTGGCTATGCTGGTTGGCGCGGCTAAGATTTTGAAGGCGAGGGAGAATCACTTGAAGGTTGGTTTTAGTCAATCCGTTAAATGCACGCATGCATTTTTTTTTTATCTAATTTTGGAATAATGGTAGGTGGCAAGTTGTGCGTATTATATATGTTTTTGTGCTAATTAGTCCACTTAATGCTGCTAACCTGCTGCTTTTATAAGATGCAAGAGTCAATTATTTGTCTGGATGGAGATGAAATGTGTGGTTATCGTCTGGTTCTTGGAGAATCTTGGAATATTTAATACCCTTTAGGTGTTAGGGGAAAACCTTTTCCCAGCAGTCATTTCAGTTTTTGCTTAGTTCTATAAGAGGAAGAGAGGGGGA
>JACGDI010005455.1:600692-624404 GCA_014898725.1 Jacaranda copaia | reverse complement strand
AAGGAAATATCAAGAAACAGAGCATTTAGTGCATACCAACTTCTTGTAGCTTGACCTAACTTGAACCAGAAACTTTAATTCTTGTAGCTTTTTATTTCAGGTTATAACCAATATCAATGTGCATTCTGTTTTTTTTCTTCCCAGAAATTGTCATGAATTTGATGTTCATCAAGTGTGGAACGTGTCAATTCTCTTTTCATGTATAAGGGTAAGACTCAAGAGAAAGAGCCTTAATGCATACATGTCACGCAAGCCCTTTAACGGGTGAGCATTAGTTGGTCGATATGCAACTTTAGGAAAAGGAAAGATTGAAGACGTTTCTCCCTCTCATAGTAGACTGAGGTTAAGTTTGATAACAACATTATCTTTGTAAGTTTTTGAGATTGTGAAGGGAAACACTGTCGTACGAGATATGACTAACTTTTTAATGGCCCCATGTTTCTTGGTAGGAACCACCCCTAGCAGAGCCACCTGCTCTGTCAAGACCAAGAATAAGATAAATGTGGGGTGGAAATTGATAAGAGAGTGGGACAGAAAGGTGCGGCAGTAAATTGATCTACCTCTGATTGTTTGAGGTTGTGGGTAAAAATTCCATATTGTTTCTTGACAATGACTGCCAACCACTTGGAGGGACCGTTATCATCATATGCAGCTAAGAATTTAGGATTTCTCTTTCAATATCTTTATCTATGGATGTCGTATACAAAAAAAAAAACTACTCAGAAATAGCCTCGCGTCTGGGTATAATATACGTCCATCTGGACACTAATATGCTTTATGGCATCATTATATTCTCATCCATAGTGAGATTTGATTGAGTTGATAACCCTGGTTACGAGAATAAGTGATTTGGTTCAATATTCCTTGTTGAGCTTGGATGTGACATTTGAGGGGAAAAAAAGAAGGGAATAAGAAAAGTTGAGCTACTTTTCGATCTAACTTAGGCTGTACATATTTGTCATCAAGTTGAAGTACCTGGCAAGCGACATAAACATCCAGCGCTAAGAAATATAGTGGCATTTCTAAGCTATTGATGTCAGTTTAATCTGCCATTTTTCTTAATATATAGTAGAGAATCCACCCAGCGTGAGTCTCGGGCCTCATCTGGCCCATTTGTACGGTCCCATGTGAGGTCATTTTCAAAGACACAGATCATGGCAAGTAGGGGATTTGAGGCAATTTAAATCCAAACTTGAATAACCTAGATTAACATTAGAACATCATACTTAAGTAGGATAAAAGTCATAGTCATAAACAGATTATGCCGAACTATGTTTCTCAAACTCATAGTTTTTCTACTTTTTCAAGTTATAGAGAATGGTCTATAATGACGTGGACTTATAGATCTCTATATTACTAACATTGCTTCTTATGATAGGGGACAGTAATACTGCTTTTTCAGCCGGCGGAGGAAGCCGGGAATGGAGCAAAAAGAATGATCCGCGAGGGTGCTCTTAAAGATGTTGAGGCCATCTTTGCAATGCACATATCCCACCTACTCCCTACTGCTGTCATTGGGTCAAGACCTGGTCCCGTGCTCGCTGGTTGCGGCTTCTTCAAGGCAGTTATAACTTGTGAACGGGGCCTTGCTGGGAATCTCCACCACTCAGGTGATCCTGTCCTGGCTGCCTCAGCAGCAGTTATCAGTTTACAGGGCATTGTATCCCGCGAATCAAATCCACTGGACTCTCAGGTTGGTATAACTCAAAATTTTATCGTCTTCCAATTCTCATGACATGACTATTCAATATATGTTCCAAGAATTGATAGACCGAATGACTGTTTTCCTTTCTCAGGTAGTCTCTGTAACTTTCTTGAACAGTGGAGATGATCTTGATACTACACCAAAAAGGGTCGAATTTGGTGGCACCTTGAGGGCCTTTTCTAATACAAGCTTCCATCTTCTTCTCAAACGAATAGAAGAGGTTAATATTTCTACTCAAAAAGCAAGCTTTTCTCTTGCTCTACTTATATCCACATGAAAAGGCCGACAAAAAATGCCCCATCTTATAACAGGTCATTGTAGCCCAGGCCAAGGTCTATAAATGCTCAGCAACAGTCGACTTTTTCAAAGATGATGACACAATCTACCCACCTATGGTGAACGACGACCAAATGTACGAACATGTGAAGAAGGCTGCTGTCGACCTGGTGGGGTCCACAAATTTCCGGGTCGTCCAGCCGATGATGGGAGCTGAGGACTTCTCATTCTACTCAGAAGTGATCCCAGCAGCCTTCTTTTACATAGGGATCAAGAACGAGACACTAGGGTCAGTTCACTCAGCCCATTCCCCACATTTCATGATTGATGAAGATGCCCTTCCTGTGGGGGCAGCAACTCATGCTGCCATTGCTGAGAGATATCTACATGATCGCGATATCTCAATAAACAGGCTTCATCAAGACTGAAGACATGTGCATAAATTTTTTTGTTACTTAAGAAAAAAAATGGGGGGGAAAAATTTAACCCCCACCCCCCCTCCCCTTCTGGAGCCGATGAAAGTATGGTATAAAAGCATTGACATAGTTTGTTCTATGCATCAAAACAGAAGGAGAAGCATTTAGAATTTATTTGTTTATTCTTTTCCTTGGTCATGTGGATACATACTAGAGCAAGCAATGGAGTAATTTTCAGAGTAGATTAATTTACACTTCATTATTCATTGGTTTTAAGTGCAATTCTGTAGTCTTATAAAAGAAATAAGCATTTGTATTTATGATGGATTTCAAATTGACTAACATGAAATCCTCTGTGCTTAATCTTTCAATCCAAACACAACTTGTAACATTCTATGTCAACCCACCTTGAAAGAACAATGATGAGGGAACCTAAATACTGTTGCAAGATTGCAAGAATTGGACACCCTACAATGCCGATCAAGTGGTAGATTTGAACACAATCTTTATGCCCAACAATGAGCTATTCTTTTGATTGAATTTAGAGAGTGTGTTAGTAAGTTTATATGCTCTCAAAATAAGATATAAGGATATTACAAATTCTTCTTAAATAAGTAAAGAGTTTCTAATTTATTTTTAATTACAAAATCTTCATTATTGATATCATATAAGCTCCAAAATCTTATTTTATTCAAATGCTTCAAAAGCTCCTTCAATTTTAACCATATTAATTACAAAATCACCCTATTGTTGATACCTTATAAGCTCCAAGGTCGAATTATATCTAAATATTTCAAGAGCTTATTTGTATAATAAAATTTAACATTTTATAAGTTCTATAAAAATCTTGTGATATGCAAGAAGTTATAAGATCCCCTAAACATGGTTAGGCAGACGCCCTTTTAGTGTTTTGAGCACACTGATTCACAGTGGGATCATAGATTCGGTAAGACAATAGATCAAGAACTCATGCATCTTATTGAATTATCATTAATGTAGTAAATTTCTTGGTCAAATACACATGTTATAAATATACGACTGCCAAAATTGTGCACACAATAACAAAGATCCAATTCAAACGCATACATCTCACCTCTTCTCTCCACATAAGCATCTAGCAGCTTGCAAAGCGAAATATGTGAGAATGATGTCAGCACCTGCTCGTCGGAGACACATCAGAGACTCCATCATGACTCTCTCTTCGTCGATCATTTTAAGAACACCTCCAGCCTTAATCATGGAATATTCACCCGAAACCTAGTTCAGCAATGAAATGGAAGCAGAATAAATACCTTCGTTTTTCTAATACTGGTCATTCTCACACCTTTGCCATAAGTTTGCCAAAAGTAACTTAAAATCAGCAGAAAGTGTCATTTCACAGATTTGGGAAGATTCTAGGATAAGATATAGTCGAGAAGAAACAATAATATGGAGGGGTCCTAGAATTGTGCTACAGAAAATTGGCCCAAGTTTTAGTTCATCAGGCTGAGTTTTCATTTCATGCACCAGTCCAATGACAATCATGAGGTGAAGTACCTGATATGCAGCAATGGGCAAAGGAGAGTTGTCCCGTAGAAGCCTTATGATATCCAAGTAAGGTAGACCCGGCTTGACCTATTATCCAAGGAAAGTATCATCGGCAAACATTAGGTTACACTCTTAGAATGAAGTTAAAATTGCAGAGGAAGGAATACAAACCAAAAGAATATCAGCTCCTTCAGACTCGTCCTCTCGGGTTTCAATTAGGGCTTCTCTATAGTTTGCAGGATTCATCTGATAACTGTTTTTAGTATGTTCAAGCAAAAGTGAGTTTCGTTAGCACAAACAGTATCTTAAAAATACAAATCAGTGGAGTCAAGATTAGGTTGCTAAGTGATATACGTTTTCTTGTCTCCAAAACGTGGGTTTGAGTCCAAAGCTTCTCGGAAAGGACCATAAAATGAACTTGCGTACCTGAAAGATTCAATCCAATTTGAAAGACAGTAAATACCTCAAGTAAATCACAAAATGGTAGGGTATTATTAAAGGAGTGCAAATCAACGTGCTTTCTCAAAGATAAATAAGACTAATGTAGATGACGATAGATTGGTAAGTACCAAGAGAAATAGAAGATGTCATTAACTACTTCATTTGATTGATAATAGGCAAAATTAGAGCCCATACAACGTGTAAAGAACAAGAACCGAAGATTTATGCCTAGAATCTACTTGTAGATGGAGAAAATAAAGTCAAAATGGAAAAAAATGTGAGTTTGCTGTAGCTAGCTATTAAGCACATTGGAAATGCAGTATTAGTGAACTTTGTAAGGGAAGACAATCAAATCGAATATTTACTTGGCAGTATAGGACATAATGGAGACATGCTGAAAGCCTTCAGCATCAAGAGCATCTCGAATTGCTCCTACACGCCCATCCATCATGTCACTTGGACTGACAACATCTGCTCCTGCTCTGGCCTACAAATGGAAGTTCACCAGGTGATCCAGATTATGAACTTATTTGGCCATACCAATTTCCACAGAAAACTAAAGTATTGCACAAAATACAAATTTCATTCTTCTCTACATGAAGTTAGATCTGCGATAATGCAATTACCTGGGCAACTGCCTGCTTACACAGCTGATGCACAGTTTCATCATTCATTATAACTCCTGCAATACATTCCCGAAACTTTAAATGTTACCTCAAGGTACCATCTCGTATCAATTATATCTACTGATCAATTTAGCAGTTTCTTGTTCATAGAGTAAATCAGGAACATAAAAACAAGTGATAAAGCAAGGGTACAGTAAATACATATGCTATTGATATGCTCTTTAAAATATCAATCCAATTTGAATTAACTCATGAAAGCAAGACCAGATTTGTTTGGTTTTTTAAGGTTCATTTTTTAAATGACTCATAAAAGTTTATTCAGAAAAACAACTTCAATAAACTACTAATTAATCAAGAAACAAAATTTTCAGCATGTACTAAAAGAAGCATGTCTTACCATCTTCTCTGACAATGCCATCATGTCCATCAGAGGAATATGGATCTAAAGCAACATCGGTATAGATAACCTACAAGGAATACAAGTTGAAACATAAGCACCCCAACTCAGGTAGATCAACAAGAGCCATACAGAAGAATAACATACAAGATCAGGATACTTGTCTTTAAGCAGCCGTATTGCTCGAGGTACTAGTCCATTTTCATTGTAGGCTTCATCTCCTGTAGAAGTCTAGAGCAGAATCCAATTAAGCAAAACATGTGATCCCCTCAGCAGAACTAGAAAAGGACTCATTCCACACTAACATAATTAGTAGTCACAAAATGCCAAAAAAATTTCAATGAAGTAAGAACCTTTAAAGCATCGGGAACTTTGGGAAAGAGCACAATGCTGTTAACACCAACATCTCGAGCCTTAGAGACCTGCATGAGATGAACTTAATCAGAAACAAGGTTATGCCTTTGAGGATATTACTTACCACATTCACATGCATTAATTAGGAAACCAAATCATTGGTTAACAGTTTATGGAAATTACAAGTATACCTTTTCTGATGATTATGTCAGCTGCCAAAGTTCAAAAATAAACAAGCTCTGGTGGAAAAAAGTAATAAAGAATCTCAACAAACTCAACAACACATAGTATTTCCAATTACATAGAGTTGGATTGCTTGGAAACAAAAGTAGACATGACATAAAAAGGTTAAACAATTTGGTTCAGGTAGTTGAAGTGTTCTGTTATGCATACAGCAGTCACTAGTAAGGAGCATAGCACTAATCAGATATAATGAAAATCCAAAATCTACAAAAAAAAAAAAAAAGAGGATCTCCTTGAATTTAATTTGGATGAATAGAAGACAACAACTTTTGTATAAAGTGGTTCCAAATAATACACACGGAAGAAAAATCTGGGTTTTTAAGGCAAAGATAAAAGGACAAGCAAGAAGGAATAACCTCTTCCACAAGTCCATGTCTCCACCCAAGTCTATAGCATCCAGGCATTGCGCCAATTGGAGTGTCTTCTTCACCTGCATATATCCTAAGATGAGACCTTTACCAAGCAAAGTGAATAAGAAAAATGAACATTAAAAATGTAGAAGAACTTTTGGCAAGTGAGGAGTTCCAATTCACCTTCATGAATGAAAAGTGGATAGACCAGGTTTGCAGGGCTTAAAGTTGTTTCTTCAAATGCGGCTCTCAGTGTCGGTGATCTACGGTTCCTACGCGGTCGCCGACTAAGTGGCTGTTATAAACAATATCATCATGGAAACCTTAGTTATGGAGATCACATTGAGTGTTACCAATGCATGGGTACAGATTTAAAGTGTAACTAGAGCTGCCAAATTTTGTTTTAGTAAGTTTTAATCCAAACAATTCATATCACTGCAACAATTGGCAAATTGAAAGTCGAGAATTAGATAAATTGAATGTGTCGCTTTGAACAATATGATAATTCAGCATACACCCATGGTATAGTGAGATTCATTTTCCATATAATAAATAAAGGGTATTATATTAGAATACGGCCTATTAACAAAGAAAAAAACATAGTCTTGAAGAATCTAAAAGGACCACAATTATTCAGCATTTTTTTTTCTGAAGTTCCTGTGACTTGTCCATGATAAAAAATAAAGCATGCAGAAGCTTTAGAGCAATAACCACCACCATATATCAGAGATGCCATCATAAAACAAATCTAAAATGCAGTCTCATTCAAATTCCTATAGTATGTGTACTTACAAGCGAGGAGACGACTGGAGTGCCAGCTGGTGCAGCTGGTTTGGGGGGCACTGGGGGTGCTTCTGGGATATTCCCTGCAACCACCGCAGCCTCACATTCCTCATCACTCTTTCCCATCTTCTTAATGGGTCCAACATCGTGATTCTCACTAGCCCTAATGGTGAGCTTCCATGGTGCAATTCTGATTGAACGAGGCCTCACGCAGATGATATTTTGATTCACTTCCAACGGCTTTAGACCCACATAGTCACGCTTCAGAGCTCTACCAGAACTACAGTTGACTGAATTGATCATCATGGAAGCCATAAGAACACTCGAGAAATGATCTGAGTACCTGTTCAATATACTGCAAAGGAAACAAAAAAGGCAATACCATTAACAGTTTTTCGAATTTCATCTCTTATATAAGAAGCATTTTTACATGATTGCACCAATGTACACTTTAAATCTGTAGCTTCATACAATTGAGCTAATGGGCTAAACGGAAACAGAAAAAGATTGAATCTTTGAGATGGTTTCACTTGATGCCCAGTAATTCATACAAAAGGAAGAAACAGAAGCACCAAACACATGATAGTCAAAGCATTTAGCATGTGGATTTCAAAAGATTGAATCTTTGATATTATTTAACTTGATTGTCACTAATTCTAGAAAATTAAAGAAACAAAAGTAATCAAACGCATGATGGTAGTAAAATTAGGAGAGGAAATGACAACCAACTTACTCTGTCAGATGTGAAACTGAACAAACTGACTTAAAGATCAAAAATTGATTAGAAAAGAAAAGGAGAAAAAGCAAAAAGATAATGTCTTTGAGGTGATTTGATCCATAGTTTAAAAACCCAGATTAAATTTCTCAAGAATAACGAGGGGGGTAAAAGATAAAATAAAATAAAAAAATTAAATCACCTTGGGTGTCTGTGTGTAAGAGGCCTTATCTGAATTGGGGAAGAGGAAGCCAATTGGAGAGGGGCACGGGAGAGAAGTAAGGTTGCTTTTAGATTTCAGATTTTTGGTGTCTTGTCAGTTGTCAACTGGAAATCTGCAGATAATGATGGATTCTTGCGATGAACTTCTTGTTTCCGAACAAGTGGAAGTGATGGTGACTCTATCGTTGTTCTGTTGGAGAGGTATATGCGACTATAGTTGAAATTGCAGAACATTGTAGAGAAGGAAATGGCAGGCGAGGATTGGTGGTGGTGGTTTGATTTGCTATCTGCCCATCATTTCTGACCACAAAAATCAATGGGAGATGAAGAAAAATTTTATGCAGCAGCTGAATAGGGTACCTCTTTTGAGAAAAGTAGAAAACCATTACTAATAAATACTAAATGCATAAATGAATAAGGATTTTAAAATTACATTAAATAAGCCATTTTTGACCTTTGGCATTAGAGTTACCTGTTTTATTCCATCATTTGTTTAAGTCTAACTAGTTTTGTTGGAATAATAAGAAGAGCTACAGTATTTTTATTTAATTTTATCATTTATTTAGTTAGAGTGATAATAAGTTTTTAAACTCATACGAATACTAAAAGCTCATATTTATATGTGTAATTTTCATGATAAATTAATTATCACCCCCCATTAATTTATTTGTCATATTAACTAAATTATATCACAACGATAAAGAATTACATAAATAATCACATGATAAACAATAATGAAATAACTTAAGAATCCAACCAAACTAGCCCTTTGAGTTTGATGTTCATAAGAGCAATCTCAAACCCAATCCAAAATAAAAAAAACAAATAGAAGGATTTCCTATGCGGATACATACAAAAAGGAAAGTGATTTTATATTGTCTGTTCGAACAATTTTTATAAAGATACACTAAAATTTAATTCATCCAAAATAATCTATAAGTCATTCTTAATGTCTTTCTCTCATTAATGCACCCACAATTCACTATTCCTAACTCTTTCTGCTTATTCATTCTCTCTAAATAATTGAGGACTATTTTATGTACACAAAATACATGCCATGATGTCGAATTTTTCAGAAGAGATCCTATTCTTAGGGACTGAAACACATTCTTTATGTTCTTGTCTTTGAGATAAACACTATGCTTCTGCTTCAAAATCCCATAATCTAAAACATAAAAGGAAAGATGAGAAATGAAATCAGAGGTAATAACTTCATGCATTAATCTGTAATTAATAACTTTTGAGATTGATAATGAATTTAAACAAGTTGTTAGTTGTGGCCTTTGGAGTTTATCCTGAGGAAGCAAGCCAAATTCAATGGGCTTTTAATTAAAAAGAGAGGGAAAAGAAGAAAAACTTGCATTGGGCTAACAGAGAGGAATGATGAGCTTATGGGGTGAGATTTGGTGCCCAGCTGCACTTTAATTTTGCTTTATGTCTATCAAAACCTGTAGATTAGAACTACAGTTAATTAGGTTTTTCAACTTTTTATCCGTCCTGCCCATGCTATAATCACAAATGGCTACCTATATATATGTCTAATGTGATTCGATGAACCTTTTTTCTCCCAATACTGGAGAGAGATTCTTCGGTTGCAATGGAAAATGTGGAAATTGACATCTTCAAATAGAATCTATTTCATCGCATAATTAAAATTGTCTCTACAGCCATAAATGAAACTGCTACTGGAGAAGGATGCTATGCAATACTCTCAAAATTCAATACGATTCTAAAGCAAAAGCTTATTTTAGAAGTGGGTATGGGATTCGCATCTGCCTTTCTACTTTCGTCCTTTTTAAGCTTAGCCAAAATCATCCGATTATCCACCAAAAATGTATCTGATTCTTATGATGATGATGGGCTACCTGCAAAGAAAGGAAATGCTAATATTAACAACAGCAGCTTCTTTATATGGATAAAGGATCCATGAAAGCCTCTGCATTCAATTGTTTATCTCTTCAGAAAGTTTGGAACTCCATTAGAGCTCATATCCATAAATGAACTTAGGTATGCATGTCTTTTCTTCGTCCGTTACAAATATGTGGGAAATTCCATTACCTTTTTAGAGTTCGTCGTTTTTGGACTCTTGCTTCGTAGCTGTGGCGCGGTTTTTCTGAATGAAATCAATGATGTCTTCCTTAGTCCTACCTCCATCATACTGCACCAGGTTTCCAGTTGAGGACCGGAAGTATAGCGTCGGATAACCTTTCACATCAAAAGTATCCTGTGGGATATCATTTGCAGT
This sequence comes from Jacaranda copaia, assembly GCA_014898725.1. Classification (NCBI taxonomy): domain Eukaryota; kingdom Viridiplantae; phylum Streptophyta; class Magnoliopsida; order Lamiales; family Bignoniaceae; genus Jacaranda; species Jacaranda copaia. Next base: position 614,104 of record JACGDI010005455.1, on the reverse strand, counting down.
AGCATCCTACAAGGAACCAAAGGAAGAATTAGTGAAAATTGAATCAACATATATCATTTCCATAATCATCAAAATCAAGTAGAATGCATCATATTAAGCAGTGTGTGACTGTGACTTACAATTTTTGCAATTAGAACATCTGCATCATTTTCAAATGAGACAGCCACTTCATCCAAGATAGGAGCCAACTTTTTGCAGTGTCCACACCATGGTGCATAGAACTCCAATAGAACTGCGTAACGAATAGAGCTTATATTTGAGGCGTAGTCCAAAATAAATTCAATAAGCAGCAGAGACGTGGAAATAACATAAAACTAAACATCTTTTCTTCTCTCATGAGATGGTTAAAAATTATGAGGGGAGCCACATACGTGTTCGGTGACCAGAAAAAAGTTTGAGCAGAGTTAAACAAGTTTAATGGGTTGAAAAGGTTTAATCACTTGAAACAAGGATGGGTGAGTTAATTGCAACCTCAGGGAGAGAGAGAGGGATCCAACCCATCCTAAAATGGAGAAATATTTGAATGTTGCAACAAGAAGAAAATCAGGACTGAGTCAAGCAAACTACCACAAGATCAACAGAGAAAACAAGAATGTGCAGAAGAGTTTCAGATGCAGAAAACTTCAAGGTGGAATAGAACGTTAAGAAAGCTAATACACACCATTTTTCCCAGAATTAAAAACCAGGTCTTGCAGGCTGTCAGCCACCACCACCCTAACAGGTTCATTGTTAACTTCAGGAATGGGCTCCGACTTCTTGTATGGTTGCACAATGCCATCCTTCACATGGAAGATTAAGCAAATTACGATTAGTTAATTTCAAATGGTTGCAATAAATACTATCTCCAGACTGCACAAAAATGACAGGTATCACTACTAATTGCCTATATCATTTCACAAAATGTCCTTTCAAGACATCAATGATATTCAGTCATCAAATACTGAAGTGGGATTTGATAAATAAGGCGAACAGCCAAAGGCAGCCAAAAAATGAAGGAAGCATCACCTTAAAGTCCTTCACCCATGATGCAATCTGATCAGGCTCAACATTTGGTTTGAGATATTTCTGTCCATCATTAGTCTGGATAATGACAAGAGGAACTTGCTCTTCCTTGAGCCCAAAATACTGTTCAAGGGAGTGACGTGATTAGCAGGCCAGTAATGTTATATCAGTAAAAGAATGAAGAACAAGGTGCTGATATATACCAACCTGAAAGGCACCTTGACTAGCCTCGACATCACCCATTAGAAAACTCAGATCTTTGCCCTTGTAAACCTCTGCGATCTCATGATATTTTGATTTAAATGAATCAAACTGCTCAGTGCTGAAGTTTAGAAACAACATTGCCTGTGCACCAACAAGTTTCATATGAGCAATTAACCAAACTTTGGACGAACGGGAAACTATTACATATTCCAAACAGAAGCCCAAAAAAGGAAGAAAGAGCGTGATAGCCCATTTGGTTTTATTTCCAGGACCCATTTCTATTTTCAGCCATTCCTAAGAGTTGAAAAGATGGTAATGATTTTGAAATGGAAATGAAAACGTGTTTGGACGAATTGTTGAAAAGTAATGATTAGAGGGGGTAAAGGGTTGAAAAGATAATTGATTTATATCTTTTTATATCTAAAAAAATTATTTTTTAAAATATACGTATAGTTTATTAATTTTAAAATGATAGGAGGTACTTTATATCAAGTCAAATTTGAATTTGATTGATGTGATAATAGGATGATAGGGTAGGTTTAGAAAGAGTTTCAAAATGAAAATAAAAATACTCTGAGCGAAAATAAATAAAAAGTGATAGTCTTCATTTTTCATCCTCGAGTGAAAATGGAAATGAGGCCTGAAATGAAACCAAACAGGCTGTGAGTGAGTGTGAGCGCACGTGTGCTTGTGTGAGAGAGAGAGTAGAGAACAAAGTTATAGCTCCAAACAAGGGATTAGAGATTTTTCAATGTAATCAGCCGGACTTAAAATGCTAGAGTTGACAATAATCAATTAACTACAGAATATTTGTTAGTCTCCAGAAATTATTATGAAGCCACCAATCAAATCCAGAATGAGAGGGATACAGTTAAGTATTATGAACCATGGAGAGGGAGAATAAAAAAACAATGGACACGCAAAGAAATCTCGGCAACATTATTAACTTCAAAATTTGTCAAGTGTGGCAGGACAGCTTGGAAAAATCCTTTCAGAATTTATAGATTGCGTTATATATTCAATGTTCTGGACAACTTTTAGCTTCTGAGAAACTATTGTTGGACAGATTCCATTATTCAATTACCAAATTTCAAATGAATAGGGTGTTGTTGGAATCTAGAAAGAATTAGCATACAAAACAAGCCCCAAGGTGATGACGACAAACAACTCACCAAATCACAAAAAAAACAATGATGCCATAAGGCTGAGGCAATATGATTTGCAAAATTGCAAAAATGAATGGCCAAAATCATGATTATTAAACAACATTCCAATATACGATTTGGACAACTCAAATTCAATATCAAAAACAATACCGTGATGCCTGATATCAAGAAAAAAATTTCACAAACAAGCAATTAAATATAGAGTCTCCGCAGAACTGGCAACCAAATAATACAGTGATGATAGAGTGATTTATAGTAATGTATTAGTCCCATTAATTGCTTATAAATTATTAGAAAAGTTATTCAAATAGAATAAACAACATACTAGTTGAAAGATGCAACTTGTAGTAGCTAATGCGAATTTGTCTCTATTTTTCCACACAGAACTATCCATGGTCTCAGAAAGAGAAAAGGAAATTGTAGCAGACCTTCGCATTCGGGCTGTTGAAGTATTTAATAACAAAGGGATGGTGCTTTGGATCCTTGTCGAAGAGAGTTACAGTAGGGATGCTAGTTTCTTCAACGAATTTCACTAAAGCATCCACATCAAATTCCTGCAAGCATTTTCCTTTGAGTTAAGATGACAACAGATGGCATAAGCAACGTTTCTGGGAGAAAGGTATACATATTATTGCCTGGGGAAACTTGTAGTAACTCGTATATACCTGGAAATCTACAAAGAGTTCATCAAAAGGCTTAAACAACCTAACAAGAGGCCCTGCAGCAGATGAGTCCCCACGAGGAAGAAGTTTGGCATCCAAAGTATGGCCAAACTCATAGTCAGTACGCAATCTCTCAGCCAGAGTTGTGAAATTCTCAAACTTTTCTCCAGAAAATTCCGGGAATATACCAACCTATAAAATCATGAAAACATGTCCTTTTTACCTTAAATTTCAAATTATAAATTGAAACAATTGAGAACATATATATACACACTTGCAGACAGATGCAGGGGGGGGGACTGAAATAGAAAGCTCACCACAAGAATCTTATCACTGTCAACTATAGAACTGGCATCTTCAGCGGACTTAATTTCAATAGATGCAGGTCCACTTTGCTTTTTCAAATAAGTGACAATGCCATCTGCATCTCGAGGTCCTTTGTATTCTTGAACAACACTACCTCCGTATCTCAGTATTTTTATCGTGGGAAAACCTCTAATCTCAAACTCACTGGCAAGGGCTTTGTTTTTCTCATCATTCGCATCAATTTTCGCTAAGACAACTGGAGGATCACTCGCACTTAGAATAGACGCAGCCTTCTCATACTGCAAACCCAAAGAGACATAAGACAGATCAAACACAAGATCTAAACATTTTTATAGTACTTTGTCGTCCAATGCAAAATTCTTCAACTCATTTAGATTAGCAAGAGATTAATACCTCTGGAGCAAGTTTCTTGCAGTGACCGCACCTGTCCCAACATGTCACATGTCAGAAGGATACTTCAATTAACTCAATAATCTAATTCATTATGATGTATGACGGCCTTTTTCCACCACTAGCAACATAATCATCATCTTTAATTTCTCAGCAAGATCTACTGCTCAAATGAAAGAGAAAAACTATATCCTAACATAGCCTGACAAGCAAAATACGCTCCAAGGTATTTCGACTACATCTGCTATAGCATTTCAAATAACTGGTTATGGAGTTCACGGAACACAAACAACTCACATACACGCAAAAGGATTTATTTATTTATTTTCCTGCTTTTATATCTCCACAAACACTTATTTAGTACCTAAAAATGCACATCACGACGAAAAGTTAGCATCTAAATATGATCCTTTAATTCAAAAAGTTCACCTTTTGCGAACATTAGATTTACAACTAAGTTGCAGCATCCAAAATAGGAAAACAAATAAAAATAAAATCTGCTACACACGAATCAAACAAAATGACACAGATTAAGCACAGTTAACCTGAATTAGAATTAGCGATTCGAAATTACAAAAAAGGATGCAAACAGATGCTAACGCCCCAGGAAAAAAGAAAATTTTCTGAAACAAAGAGAAAAAAAAAATACACAAATCAAAAGCACGTAAAAAGGGTAAAGCAAATCAAATGCAAAAGAAGTACCAAGGCGCGTAAAATTCAACGACGATGAACTTGTGCTTTGCAACGAAATCAGTGAAATTGGAGTGGTCTAATGTCACCACAAACTCTTTCGATTCCGATTCCTCGCTGGCGGAGGAAGCGTAACCGCAGATCGATCCAGAGATGGTCAGTACGGTCAGAAACAAGGATATCCAAACCTTGGACAACGCCATCGTTGCTCTAAATCTGGGCTCTCAAAAGATCTTTACTTGCTGTGAAACTCTGTTATTAACTAGTGAATACAGTGAACTAGTGAAGGCTTTTATAAGTAAGATTTTGCTTGAGGTTCACGGGGGTGCTATTGACTTTCTGTGCATGAAATTACAAATATATCCTTGGAAGGAATGCTAATTGATTTTATTGAATTTAAAATTAGATTGACTCTAATTTGATTATTAAGTATATAATGTCGGAGTTTATTTTTCATCACACGTACATATGTATACAAAGAGTTCGTTAAAATTCAAACTTGTACCCGTACCATAAGTTCAGTAAGAATCAAACATCAAACTTTATAGTTATATATATAATGATGAAGTCACTTGATTTATTAATTTCTCGATTTATTAATAGAGTGCATCCACTAATATATTTTTAAATTCAGGAAAACTTAATATTATGTGGGTCTCGATTGAATCAAAATTTACTAGTTTCAAATTGGACCACATTAACTTGCTAAACCTAACTGACACACATCATATTCATGAATATTTTTGTAAATTTGATGAGCTTAATATTAATCGATCTTTAATTGTACCAAAGTTTGCTAGTCTCAAATTGGACCAATGTGACTTGTTAAATGTAGTTAAGGCAAGTCACATTTATTAACATGTTCTTAAATTTTGATAAATTTAATAATCCATCAAGCTTAATTGTACCAAAATTTATTTATTTCAATTGGAACAAAGTGACTTGTTTGATCTAATTGAGGCATGTCACACATTTTTAGTAGCATCAATTTATCTCTATTCTCTTTACAATATTTGTCGAACTCAATATAATCAGAGTAACTTATCTGCCCAATGGCCAACTTGCCCAATTGCCCTCTACCTATTGAGGATCCCTTTATAGAATTGTGCAAGAACACATCAAGGCCCAAAGAAAGACATCATTCTAACTTTCATAGTAACAATTATGTTTCTTTCTGCCTTAAATAAAGATCAAAATTCTACTATCCCTAAACGAACAACATATCCTACAGACAAATCCATTACAAAGCTTCAGCCAACTAAAACCCAACAATCAACAAATAAAAGAATCCCTGTACATAACTTCTGCCAGCCCCTTTGGTGTCAAGAAGTGGGCACAATGAACCTAACCAGCTCTTTATAACTTTAACAACAAGGGTTCTTTGATTGCTACTAGGTCTTTGATATCGACTTTCTGACAAAAATCTCAGCAGATGTGAATCTTTGATATCATGTCTTCGTTTCAGGCTTCTTATCGGTAGGCCTTGAGAAGTGAGAAATAACCATCTTCGACTGGCACACCCCCAAACTAACCTAAGTTGCCTAAAGAAATAGCTACAAAATTCGTCTGTCTGCTCTAATGCAACAACTGGATAATTTACATGTCCTATGGCCGCGGAATTATTGAATACCTTCACAAACTGCTTCCACAGGACACCTACTGTTAGAGCAGTCAACATTTGCTATTAGCTCGGCCCAGGATGCTGTAACCTAACATGCTCATGTGCTTTCAGGGCTTCTGAAGTGAAGTTCTCCAAAGCCTTGAATATTGGAACTAGACCTCCGTGTAGACTACTAGAAGCGGCATCATGGACTAATTTCATAGCATCCTTGTGCTTTATTCTCTCCTCGGCCAATTTCTGTCTCATAGAATCCAAGTCCACCTTTAGGTCATCCAATGGTGATACTCCACTATCAGATGGAACCACGGACAGCCCAGTTTTCTCTGACATTGTATCATGTTCACGTTCTATTTTTCCCCTCTCAGTACGATGTGTTTTAAGCCGTTTCTCATAATCCTTTGTAAGATATTCTGCTCTGAGCCTTTGACGCCCCTCTTCGTCTTGTTTTTCCCATAGCTGCCGTAAGCTTGTTGCAAAGGTGTTCATGGCGTTTGCTACCCTTGCCTCTGAGATGGCTTCCATGGCTTGTTGCCAGTCATTGCAAATTATGAAAACAGGAGGAGCTCCAAGCCGGCCAGGGGAGTAGGGAACAGGTCCATCAGGAGTCTGTTCTGGTTCATACTCCAGACACTGTAGAAGCCACCCATTCAAGGCCTCAACATAAGACTTTTGAAAGCCAATCCATTCATTAAAATGTTCACACCATGCACGAAGCTCCCTTTCAAGCTCCGTGGTGGCCCTTGAGCTTGAATCTGTTTGGAGATTTGTGTTTGCTTTTAGCTTCCGCATTTTACTCTCCATTATAGCTTGAAACTGCTTTTGGTGGCACTTGAGCATTGCCTTCCACATTCTAATCAGCCTATACATCAGAACATCATTGATTAAATAAAACAGGAGCTAGCATCCCACATTTCAGATTAAAGGAGATCACGACTTCAGCTATTGTTCACAAGCATGAACAGATCAGTTTATCAATATACCTTCTCAATTAAATAACCGAACTACAAAAGATAGAAGTCATAAGATGCTAAAGGGAAATATAAGGCTGGTCTGATTGGCAACTGCAATTGAGGAAGGAGCTAAATGACTTACATAAAATAGTAATGGATCATGCACCACTTACTTCAAAGCAAAACAAAGCAATTTTAATCCCTAAAACTACATATACATGATAATAAAAATGAAAAGGACAAAAGAAATTAAGCAAATATCAGGTAGTTCAAAGCAGATTTCATTCAAAAGAACCGGTAATCAGCTACATCAAAGTCTCACTAAAAGCAAAAGTAAATCACCATTCAGGACAAAACCGATAATCCTGGATAAAAGCATATAAATAATTTCGAGATGAATTGTAGAAAAATGTCAATGATTGGGACACATGCTTGCAAATCCCAGTTTTCATTTGCTTTTACCTGGTCAAGACCCCAAGGGCTCATCGTGATAAATAAAGTCAGATGCCTAGCCCCATCAATTCAATCTATCTTTTCTGGGGGAGATCAGAATCACCTTCATATTGCATATTCACCAAGTTATTTTTCACATGTCAGATAATGCACTCATTTTCTGATGCAACAAACTATAGTATGCATCATATATGAGGACAGTCTTCAACAATTCAACCAATGGATTTGTGTGATACATACATTGCACGATAAGAGTTAGGGAACGCAAGGCAAATTATCAGCTGCAGTTGTACACTTAGTTCCATACTAGATCCAAACATTTATTGAAAATAAGCTGAGTTTACAAAATTAAATAAATAAAATAAATTATAATAATAAAATCAATATTTCTGTAATCAATTATATTAAGTACTAGAAACAAGCAGGCAGTAAACATATTTATACCCGTGAATTAATGCAGCAACCTGGGGTTGCAATTCTTCATCCCTCAACTTGTGTATCCTGCTTGAAATGACATCAATTGCTTTGATACTAACATCAAGCTTTGTTAGCAATCTTCTGATAGATGCTCGAACAGCATCAATCTTGCTAGATTCAGCTCCTTGCTCATCTAAGATTTTTAGCCTCTTGCATTGCTTCTCATATATGACCCTGAGTCTTTCTTCATCCTAATCAAAGTAACCACCTACCAAAACTGAGCAAGATTGAATTGCAAGACAGGACTGGTACAGAATTGAAGCAAGAAGGGCATTTATAATTAATAAGTGCAAAGGATGAACTTCAGATAAGCTTGAACATACTTAGTAAGTTCATGTTGCATTGTAAGACCTATATGCATTATGATAATATTTTTTCCTCCCATGACAGGTATTTGAATCTACCTGTGGGCATACATAGTCCAAGTTCTCAACTGCTTGCCATACATACCAAAAATATCAACAATGACAGTTGATCAATTAGATACACAGATGAGCAACCATCAAGTGGGGGAAACTTTTCATCTTGTGCATAGAATAAGACTCCCTCCTAACTCAAAGAAGAGCATATTACCACTAACTAATAAGAAACCAAAAGCTAAATCAATTTACCTTTACTTCCTTGTATAACTTTTTTTCCCAAGCATACAGCTTGTCCAGAGTGGACGAAAGGTTACAAGCCTTTGAGTTTACATCCTGGCCAACATCTTCAAAGTAAGATTTTGCCAACTTCATTGTGCTGGAAGCTAATTTTATGGATTGCGTTGATGGAGGTTCCCGCAATGACAGTGATGGAGATATCAGATATAATATCCGGGATAAAATCACTGTAAAAACAAGCGTTAGCTCTCAACAAAAGAATAAATGTAACGCCAAAGGAGCCAGAACAAAACCCCATAAACCAATGACAAACCAAAAAGATCTAGTTCTAGAAAAGGATTGTCAATATTAATTATTGCAACTAAGGGGACAGAGAAACTAGAGGCCGACATAACAAAACTATAAATTGCATGAGGAAGTTCAACCCGTTTTTATAATGGCAATCTCAATCTCCACAGTATTGACTCTGTCTCTATATTTTGGTAGGAAACAGGCATAGTTGATCCATACAAATAGCTCATGAAGTACTTAAAACCATCACCTATTAAGCAAATTTGTGAATGGATGTCACATTTATGGACTTGCAGAATCAGGAAGTTTGATCATTTGAAATACTTCAAGTATTAAGCAATTTGTTTACCAGATTGCCTCTGTATATCTTTTAAGATTTCAAAAGAACATCTCTTATAGATTAGTCATAACCTTTCTATCAAATTTACCATTCTAGTTTTGACTTAACCAAATGGGCCGTCCACACTCAATATAACAGGAAGCAAATAGAACTCACAGTTATTTATGACAATGAACCACATGACTCTATGCTAATCTTTCAAAATCAGAATCTAAAGTTTCAAAAACATTAGTTTCACAATATCAACTTTCTAAATACAAGCTTTTAAAGACTATTCACGGACACTGTACATCACACCAACACAGCAATTTATTAAACTAGTGAGCATTTGAAGAACAAACCAGAAGCATATAACAGAAAATCACACCTTTAAGAAAGCTAGGCTGATAAGGCAGCTTCCCAACCTCAAGCATCACGGCTACCTCTTTTCCATAACCAGAAGCAGTCTCGAATTCATCTCTAATTTCAGCCACAACCTCCCGCAGATCCCGAGTGCCACGAGGTGACAATAGAGTTACGCTACTCAACTTGGAAGAATCACCGTCCTGCTTAGATGTCTCCTCCATCTCAAAAGTCACCCCTTTCTTCTTCACAGAGCGCTCATCCACACTCTTCAACACTACATTCTGTGGGCTGCTTTTCCCATCTGACAAACTAATTGAACCTGCCGTTTCCCTATTTGGAGATTCATCAACCCTCGATTTCCCCTTACTGTATGGGGATGACATTGATGGTTTTGCGCTCTCCTCACCATACCGAGGTGGCATTGATGGCTTTGCACCTTCCCCACCATACCGTGGTGGCATAGATGGTTTCTCACTCTCCTCACTACTCCATGAAGGCACTGATCTGGAACTACTCTCACCTTTATGCGTTGGCCCTGACCTTGAGCTGCCCTCACTTTTGTACAATGGCTCTGATCTTAAGCTACTCCCACTTCTATGCTGGGGCACTGATCTTGAACTGCCCTCGCTATTTTTACGCACCGGCATTGCTCTAGAGCGAGGACCGCCGTCCTCCCCAGAATTCTTTCTCGCTTCAACTTTCGTTCTGTTCCCCTTTAGAACCTCTCTATACACCTCACTTTCAGTTTCTTCCTCCAAATCAGGAATACCCTCCCTCTCCCTCACCTCGATCGAATCCGGGCTGCTAGAATTAGACCCATATCCGTATCTCCCACTCGAATAATAACCAGGATACCCGTCATCAAAAACATCAAACGGGTTAAAAAAATCCCACGCCGATGCCTTTGGTGACGGCGGAGGTGGCGCCTCCTTTTGTGGCTTCACTTCTAAACCCTCGTTGTTCCCCATCCTGCCAGGCGAACCCATCGAAAAATACGCATAATTTCCGCCATACTCCGCCGGAGAATTCCAATATGCATCAGAGTAACCGTAAGCCGGCTCCGCTGGAGGCTCCTGAACCACTGTTTTGGTCGCCGCAGCCGACTTCTTCATGTAATATACATTCGAATTGCTCGAGTAGTTCCAAGGCTGCATAGGCGGCGGCATTCCCTGTGGCTCCCACCGATCACCATATGAACGCGGAGGCTGCGGGTATGGATAAGGATACGAATACGGGTTCATATACGGGTCATTAACCATTCCATCCCCAAAGCCATTCCCATACCTATTAAAACCACCACGAGGATACCGAGACGAAGATTCCTCCTCATTGTGTACATGCCTTCCTTCATCATCAAAGCCTTTCCCCTTATGAACATGCGCGTGATGTTTATGATGTTGATGCGTGTCATCTTCTGATTCATGCCCGTGATGGTGATGATGCTGATGCTTGTAATCTTCCGAATCCCCATCTTCAGAAGAAGAATCCGATAGATGTAAGTGCGACCCCTCCTCGTCTTCATCATCATCATGTAAATGCAGCGAGGATTCATCAGCATTGTCCTGTTTCTTCTTGGAATTTGGCGGCAAAATCAAAGATGGTGAGGAAAAAGAGGAAGAAGAAGTAGAAGGAGATGTAGTAATCAGCTCTTCATCCACAAATTTCCGGAGCGCATCGCCGACTTCCTTGAGTGACCGGAAGTAAGACACATGGGCAGCCGCCAGTGCATAGCGGTGGTTCGCGGCGGCTCGTATGAGTTCACTCCTCTCACGGCAGCGAACTACCAACGGCAAGTCCTCCGCCTTGGACCCACTGCACCCCATCTCACACTAAACCAGTAAATTGCTTTACCTGCAGCAATCTCGGAGCAATTCCGTCCAATTGCATTGTGAAATAGAGATATCTCTGCTACAGTAACCCTGAAAATCCTAGAGAAAAGGGGTTTGCATAAAGGAAATTTTTGTGGGTATATGGAAGTTTTGGTGTGACATCAATGGCGGTGTGAGATTGTCGAGCTATGAGGCAATGGACAAGTGGCAAATCAGAAGGTACAATGGTCCTTTCCTCAGATGGCTATTGGATCCGGATGGTGAGTGAGAAACGCGGCAAGAAATAACTTTGGCAATTGAAATGGGAACGGAAAAGGATGAAGGGTTTGAAAATTCTTGGAAAAACATTCCGACCGTTCATATTGAAGGGATTGAATCTTAGTCGTCCATGGAATATGAACTTTTCTTTGTTTTTCCCTATTTGGAGGAAAAGTATTACGTTACTTTGCCATTCAAATTTTCAAAATTTAATTACTGCAATTACTGTATATCTTCAAATTATAATACAAAAATCCATCCAAATTTTCAAAAGTTTAATTTTTGTAATTAATATATATTTGAAATATAATACAAAAATGCAGTATATATTTTGAGAATGTTTGAGTAATTAGCTTGCAGAACTGCGTGTTTTGTCAATAGTGATATTTAAAATTTATAGAATATTCTTATTTATTTTTTAAAATAATTTTAAAATTTTAAAATAAAATTTTTTGATCTTATAAATTATTTTTTAAAAATAAAGAATCTATATTAATTATAATACAATAACTATTTTATTTTATCAAAATACTTTAATTTTTAAAATAAGAGTTAATATCCTCTAAATTGCAGATCTTTTAAAATATAAAAACTCATAAAATCTATTAATTGAATTTAACCAAAAATAGTATACAACATCTTATAAAATTTTAAAAATAATCTTTAAAATGAAAGAGATCATGAAATCTTATAAATAGATTTTGTTAAAAAAATTACTTTTTTTTATCATATATTTAAGTTTTCCACACACACTATTAATTCATCATATGAGAATTGCAACAATTAGAATAATATTATTGGAAGAATTGATTATTGTGGGGAAAAAACATAAAAAAAAATGTTTTACATTAAATTGAATTTAGTATTTATGCTTCTAGAATTATTTTTTCCTTTTTGTGTGTGTTGGAAATTGTTCTTTCATGTGACTCTGAAATTTAGTAAAATAAAGAAACAAGAATTGTGCTTTGAGATGTGTGTGTGTGAAAATGGGGATTTGTAAGAATTTCTTTATAGAAAAAAAATATGTATATTATAAACAAATAAAGAAAGAAGAGAATGGCCTTACTACTCTTGACATTTTTTCTTCTTGTTGGGATTTGGTGCCTTGTTTGGTTCTCATTTTTTTATCAAATATTTAGGGCATGTTTGGTTTCAAGTGCCCATTTGGTTTTGTTATCAAAATCCCTTTTCATTTTTTTCTGAAAAATAAAAACAAAAAGTTATCAACTTACTATCATTTCCAAAACTAATAAAATATACTTATATTTAAAAGAAACAAGTCCTTTTAAGCATAAAAAAATACAAATCAACATCCTTTTCAACCATATACTTTTTCTAATAATTACTTTTCAATATATTATCTAAATACATATTATTTTTTATTTTCATTTTATAATTGACTTTTTATGCATGAAAAACTGAAAATGGGTTTGAAAATAAAACCAAACGGGCCCTTAGATTTTGTTCGGTATTACTTTCTTAGAAGTTTCCCAAGAAGAGAAAAAGTATCAAACCTAATAAAGGGTTCACAAGAACAAAAACCAAAATTCTATTTGCAACTTTATTCCCTAAAACTTCTCATATATTCTCCAACAACATATATATTTTTCCTATTTATTATATCTTTTACTATCTTTCTTTATCTACAATTTCACTGAACTCAATATAATTATTATTTTTTTAATAATTTATTTAAATACAAATTCAATTTCAACTCACTTTCACTACCTACCTTTTTAAAATTTGAAGATAATAAAAATTAAAACAAGAGAATGAAAACAAAGCCAGAGGATGGATCCCCATCTTTC
>JACGDI010005455.1:580101-596321 GCA_014898725.1 Jacaranda copaia | reverse complement strand
GGTAACCAGTATTTCACTTTGTCAAGCACACATTAATTCACAAACTCATTTGGGACTTATCAGCTCAAGAAATACCCCGTTTCAGGTACAAAGAGTTACAAATGGAATAGCTTCATCACATTTAGGACATCAAAATGGTGGAAAATGGTGAAGTCCAGACATGATAATGATGATGAATTAGTGCCACTAAAATGTCTAGCCTGATATGCCAAAAATGGTCTTCTAAGAGATGGTATGAATGCTGGAGGTGGGAAATTAGTGGTACCACTCACCCTCGAGACAAGGGTTGAATCAGTCCCAAGCTAAGAGTATAAAGGTGCACACAAGTATGAGCATGAATGAGAACTTAAGCTTCAACGTTAAGTCAATTTAAGAAAGCAGAGATAAAAAAAATGTTCCAACTTATATTTATAATACCAAAACCATTTTAGTTCATGACCAAAGATGTCACATATGCCAAAATAGCAATCACAATCATGATATTAAGGAAATAGTTTGATTGGAGAGGCTTATCTGGACTTCCTCCAATCACTTCATACTCTGCTCTAATCTTTTGTTTCATAGCTTCCGAGAGTTCTCTCTGCAGTTCAAATAAGTAACAAACTTATTGAATTTATTCTTCTCCTTCATTTAAACTTCCTGGATTTTAGATATGTTGTTCACAGGATTGGTCAATCTCTGTTTTATTTTAAGTAACAGCACACGAAAAGAAGATACTTGTATTCAATTTTTAGTCCTGCAGCAGCCATAAAAACAAAAATGGAAAGATTTAAGTACTTGTGATTGTTATTTTTGTAAAAATTTTCATGCACAATGGATAAATAAATAAATGACAAGAAAACACGGTAGAAGGTTTATATGAGTTCATAGTCAATTTTGACCTTTCCCGTTGAATACTTGGCTGCCACAAATTTTTCTGGCTGGCCTTGTGGGAAACTGTCATCTAATGAAAAACCCTGCAAAAAGAGTCGCGCATGCATTATTCTAATGATATTGTTTATGTTATTACAAAGCAATTAGCTTATAAGAATAAACTAGAATGAATCTCGAGGAGGTATGGTGTTGAAAATCCAAAAAGATTAGAAAGATAAGGAAGCAAACATGAAATATAAACAACGGAGTCAAAAAAACTGAAAAAAGTCATTGAAACGATTTACAAATATAAACATGAAATAAAGCAGTTTCCATGCAGCCAAGAAAGATGGAAACACAGATTATGAGCAAATTTCAGACTTCTAGCGAAGCTAGCTGAAGGAACATTTGAGTGCTGTTGGGAGTGTGATGCAACTTTATTTCTTTCATTTATGCTATTGTGAAAGATTATCACAATTGAACACACAGAAAAAGGAAAATAATAAGAACTGCAAGTGAATGATTCGGCAAAACCGATCCTGGCCTATCCAGTTTTAATTCTGTGTTCAAATTTCAAAATACATGTTCAACATGAGTTTCGCCAAGCTCAAAGATGGCAGGGCTTCGTCAAATATGAGAAACACGGGGATAAATACCTCAGGTGGGTCAAATTTAGCTCCAAGATTGCTAAGCTTAGCATGGGCTTCAGCATAATCTTTGAAAAATGCACCTTGATCTACAGCATATTTCTCTGCATATTCCTGCACATGAGTAAAACTTTGTAAGCTCAGATGCCATGACATATAAGGAAAGCTTTTGGAGGCGACAGTCTCTTTTTTTTTACCTTGAATGAAGGATCTTCAAATAGAACCGCATCTGTAGGTAAAACAAGCAAATCCTCATCTTTTCTTTCTTTAATATCCTAAAAATCAATCATGCATAAGAACAGAATTTAACACCATTGTTAGAAAAATCAAAACCAGGAAACCAGATATCCTCATATATTACCTTAAAGTAGGAATTATCAAATTTCAGCCACTGCGCTGTCCATGATTGTCCTCCAGGGGCCCCTGGTCCATCTTTCTGCCATGCAAAGAAATTGCAGCTCAGCATGTTAATCAGTTGCACATAAAAATAAGCTATTGTGGATGCTGTTATTTTGGAATATTAATAAAGGTTGGGCTAAACTGATTACTGAAAATTAAAGAAGCAAGAATAGAAGGATAAAAGATCATTGTTATATATCAAATTAACATAGCATTATCACACTCTTTACGATATTCCAGTCAAATGAATCCATTCCTTCCTTCAACTCTCTTGATCAACAGCTACTTCATTAGTGCTCGAATCCTAATTATCATATTTAAAGCTATTTGAGATAGACCTGATTCCTCGAGGTTTATTGTTAATACTAGTTCAACCACTTTCTTTGAAGCATTGTATCCAGACTAGCCTTCTTTCAGTGTCTCCAAACCAGTTTTAATCTACTAGAGATTATTTTTGTGAGAACATGACAAAGAACCTAACCCAGTTCTATCAGCAATATATAATAAATATTTCATCCTATCTTATTTCATTACATCAATGTATTATTCCACAATAGCCAACTTCAGAGTGCCATGAAGCATTGCAGTTCTCGAATCTATAGATAGGGATATTCCCGAACTCATCTTAGTGGATACATATAGAATTTCCCATCTAATCTTAACGGAATTCCAGGTCATTCTAAGTCACAAATTTGCTCCTCTTCATCAGGCCATGCCATCCTTAATCCCACAAGTAACATCATTTCATACTCCCCCTATAGATGAAGGTATGCAAACCTTAAAATCTTTGCCTTCTTGATGATTCATTAACTAAACTTCCAATGCCTTTCAAGCACTTCTACATTGAACAAAATCAAGCTGCACATAATATGTTATGCAGCCATATTTACAATTTTATATCCATTATGGGATGGTCAATTTTAAGCTAATGCATATTAAAAAGCAAAGAGAAATTTTCACAGCAGGTTCCAACTAAAAAAATTTGCTGGCAAGCCACCTTGCCTGGCCAGAAGCTTGTTACTGGACATCGTGATCCCCATCTCAACTACACTTCATACACAACTTCTCTAATTCTACATGTAATGTTTGATCTAATTCCTTTGTGGTTCATTGGCACGAACAGTTTGCCATTTTCCTGTTTTTGTAAATGCTGAACACATGATCCCACTATATGCTTTTGCAGGGCATCAGCCTCCTCCCCTTCCAAAAGATAAGGAAGTGTATTGATTTCTAGGTTTTGGTGCATTCTTTGGGTACCTCTAAGCCATGACAAGTCCCTCTCTCAATCTTTTACTGATTACAGCAGCATGACACATTGAAAGTAGAATTGATAATTTACAAATGAATCAAAAAATCAGTGGCCTCTTTTCCTACCGTGTATTTGGTCTCCGGTTTGCCCCATCCACTACGATCTGGCCTTGACCTTCCAACAGTGTGTGCACCCGAGAGAGCAACTATTTCCTGTGTATTAGGAAGCTCATCAATTATAATACTATTATTGACAGGAAATATCACATTAAATTGGAACAACTAATTACCTTGTCATTCAATCCCATCCGGTAGAAGACATCTCGTAAATGAGCAGCAGGAGAAGGGGGGCCAGCATCTAATAAATGAATATAATTTAGTAACTAATGCTTAAAGTAAGTAGGTTTGGTAACTGCAGTTGAATGGCAGTATATAAAAATGAACTAATAGGTTCCAACATAAGATGTGAAAATCATATTACAAATTCCAAATTAAACGCAATAAGGTTAAATAGAAAAGCCTACTTAAAAATAGCAAAGAAATGGACAATAGAGAAATCCAAAAAAAAAAAAGGAAAAAGAAAAAAGAAAAGAGATGTTCTGCCTAGAGTTAAACTGTCTGCATTTAAAGATAATACTTATTTCAACAATGAGGTCACAAGCACAAAGTAATAAATTTTATGTTGAAATCATCAAAATCTGTATGTATCATATTGTTCAACTTTAAAAGGAGAACCACTCCATATGTGAATATTGGCCAATATGGCTAAATTAATTTTGCGACAATATCTGACAGGTCATCATAGGATTTGGTGCTTCTACACATACTGATAACTCATTAACGTTCTTTTGGATTTAAAGCATGTGCATAACAATTTCAACACTTTCGCATAGATAATTGCTCCAAAACACAAGTTTAGGAAACAAAAAGCATTCTAGTTTCTTTCATACAAACCAATAAAAATTCTTGCTGCCACTATATTCACACCTAGAAGTACCATCAGCAAAAGTGTACAGCAATATCCGCCCATCATGCCTCAGCAGTCCAAAAAGTCCATTGAAATACAATAAATAGCCAATTGATTATGTAAGTACTTGTGCATATTTGATGGGATTAGATCGGATTAGGCTCTAGCAGGACATTCAAGTGCTTAAGTGGCATCCATAAATCTTCATTCTAGACAACTGTTATGCTTTTAAACATGCAAATGGCAACAAGCAGATTTTCAAATGTCACAGTTATTTTACCAGGGAGCCTCCCTTCCTCTGGGCATTGTTCGGGTCCAGATACATCTATTCTTCCATATTTCATGGGAATTTTGGGCCCTCCAGCTTCCTGTAGTTACAAAAATGGCATTAGTGAAATCACTGTGTGAAATGAGTTTTATCATTGCATCAGAAGATAGGAAAGACCTCTATAGCGGTAGCACTAGCCAATTGAAATAAGTCCGCATATGTCACACTAGAATACTTGTCCTTGATAGGCTGAAGAAGTTTAAGAGCATTGACAAGCCCTGTACAATCCCAACTTGTTAAGCAACATAATCATCGATCAATAAACATTAATCCGTTAAAAGTGAAGAGCATACCAGCATTTGCCCCATGTTTAAGTTCAACTTCAAATCTTAAACTTCCATTAGCACCACCCCTTTGTGGCCACTCCTCAATATTCTTGTTATATGTACCAGCATCATGCCAACCTAGCCGAACCTACACGATAATAAAAGTAGTAATAACAATGATGGTAACATAGTAGTAGTAACGGTAAACATAAGAATAGCATGTCATAATCAGTCCATGTGGCGAACTCTGATCTTCTCTTTTTACTCAAATTACGCAGGCTAAAATTGTGGTTCAACTTTTTTCAGTTAAGCCAACTGCACAAAAAGTCATTCAAATTTAGTTTCCTGTACTCCTGTTTGCTGCTAGAAATACAATAACATAACATATGTAAATCACTTGAAGCTTGAAGATTTAAAGCAGCAAAAAGCCATTTATCATGCATAG
Organism: Jacaranda copaia; assembly: GCA_014898725.1. Lineage (NCBI taxonomy): Eukaryota > Viridiplantae > Streptophyta > Magnoliopsida > Lamiales > Bignoniaceae > Jacaranda > Jacaranda copaia. The sequence continues at coordinate 591,169 of JACGDI010005455.1, read as the reverse complement.
TTCACCTAAATTAAAATGCCAAAGAGAATAATAGTTCGAAAGCGTATCCAAAATCCCAGCACATTCAACAAATTAACCATAAGTAACACTTCAAAACCAAATCTCCAAATTAAATATTGTTTAAGACGAAAACAGAAAAATGAATCCGAAGAAATTTACCAGAATAGGGTGACAGAACTTAGTCTTGAGAAGCTCTTTTATATCCTCACGTGCACTCTTCAGCTGCAGCGGGTCCGATGCTGAGCATTTCGGCGAGGAAACCGCCGAATAACCAATTCTCCCACTCGAAAATCGTCGGAAAGAGCTTTTCTAATTTTTTTAAGTAAAAAAAAAAGTTAAATTAAGTGAAAAAATGCGAAAATCCAAAGAATGAATATGTGTAGTTACCTGGGGAAGGAAGAGGCGGGAGACCGAAGGGGTAGATCGGAGTGAGCTGAGCGAGAGAGAGGAGCAGTAGGAGAGTCTGGTGGCCGATGTGGTGACGGAAGGAAGGAGGCGAGTGGCGGCTGTGGTGGTGGCGGCGGCGGCGGCGGTGAGGGAAGCCATTTTGCTGCAGTGATCGTCAGACAATCAGTCGTTGGCTATTGTCTCCTTCGATTACGGATTCGTGGAGTGCGCGTGGATGGTCGTACTTGGGCGGAGTGTCTATACGGTTCTGTTTCCTCCAATTTTATCAAGTTAATAAACGAAAACGATTGGCGTTGTTTTGCTGGCATATTTGTTTTTGTTTGTCTGTCGAATTTCACATGAAGATCAATTTATACTAAAATCATGTGATGTTATGGTTGTTCGGATGGTGTCAGAAATAATATATACTTTATACTTTAATCGTATAATTTTTAATAAAATTTGTTATTTTTATTTAGTGATTAATTGTCCTAATAATAAAATTTTTATATTTATATGTGCAAGATTTAATATTTTAATACTAACACATCCTTAGTGTACATAATCTTCATGAATGAATGTAAAAAAACATACGTAATATTCATAATCAAACATAATTAACTTTGGATCTGCATTAATAGGTAAATAAAAAAATAATAATAACAAAATTTATTTCTCCCCAAAAAAATCATATGTTAACTTCATTTTCTAAAATTTTTTTAATTCTACTGACAAAATATATTCACTAAGAACGTTCTCGTGGACCATTCAAAATAAAACCAAATACTATTTTGACTTGTTAGGAAAGCCAAACGAGGAACATTTTTTACTAATCATTTTAAAATATACCAATTTGATGATAATACTATATTCATTTTAAATAATTTAATATTTTCTATGAAATAAATTTCCTAGGAGTTCTATCCCTAATTCAATGCTAAAAACCATGAACATCTCACTACAAAACAAATATATCTCAAAGTAGACCAGAGGCTGGTAACAAAACAAACTAATAAAACTACACACAAAACTCCTGAGGCTGTCATATTAACATTACTATCTTTTCCTTCATTTTTTTTTTGTTACTGAGCTTGAAGGTATATTACAGTCTAAAAAAGCCAGTTTAGGCTAATGTTGCCCAGCCAAATCAGAAGTGGGAACTGAGCCAAGGCAATGAAGAGCAGCAGATAGTGATGCCGGCTTGAGTCGTAGCTCCTCAATTCAGTGAAAAGAACTCTCTTCATAGTCTTCACCAGGAAGATTCCCATGCACAAACATGTCCATGGCAACAGAAAGTAGTATGCATAGCCCCAAATTATTTTCCCCAGCACAGCTAGAGACAACCCCGTGAAGGTATATCCAGCGTACGCCACAATGTCGAGCAAAGGAGCCTCCCCACTACCCAAGGTGAATAATGTCATCTTCAGCAGCGCGACTTGAAAGGCCCAGCCTACCAACCCCTTGATAAATAGCCAGTTGAGAGCTTCAGGGCTAAACCTGGCGAGCCAACATAGAATGATTATACTAAATGTTAGAGAAGATGGAGGCGGGGAAGCAGAAGAAAAAACACAGGAAAATATACTTAAGGAGGGTGTTTGGCTAAATTTATTTGAAAAATGTTATAAGCTCTTACAATTTACAGGATGTTTTTTGAGCTTATAAGATGCTAAATTTTATTTTCAAAAAAAGTTATTAAAGTATTTTGATAAAATAAGCTTTTGAAATTTATAAGATTGTAATTAAAATGGTTAAAATTAATAGAATTTGTTAAGATTTTGAATAATTTAAGATATCCTTACTTTTTTTTAAAAAGTTTATAAAATCTTAATATCTTATTTTATGATCTTATAAGCTCATTGTTAAAAAAATTTATCAAACACTTTCTAGCATCTTATAAGCTTTAAAATATTTTATAAGATACAAGAAGAATCCAAAACTTACTTTCCATGAAGACCTAACGACAAGCCAGCAAGAACCACATAGGTACCAAATGCCATAAACGGAATGTACAAGTCTGGGGCATTTATATCGTAAATAGGGGGCTTGTAGGAAAGCCTGCCGCCAACTGGCTCTGTGATTCTTGTCCAATGGCCCTGAAAGCGATTGAAACAACTAAGAGAACCACTTAAGAAGGAATAGCATTACTACAGAGTAGCAGAAATAATGCAAGAAAACGGAACTGATATATATATATATATATATATATCATAGAGGACCAAAATCTTACCCTGTGTAGGAATGGGAAAAGAATGACCTTCAATTTATTCTTCACATAATGATCATTCACTTGGAAATAGTATTGAGGATCAGAAAAATACCTGCTGATCTGTTTACAAAAAGTTCAAATAAATAAAAAAGTAAATTTTTGAACAGAACTCTTCATAATAGGTTCTGTTAATAACGAAATATCCATCTTTTTTCTGATTGTTTATCTAAGTCCCTTAAAAGTTCAGATAATTCTGACATGGGTCTCATAGGCTACTTACATTGCTTTGCACATATTCTGAGCTTGATCCCAAGATTTTCTCCCCATAAGCACCCAGTCCACCTTTAATGAATCCGGAACTCGCCCCATAGAATGTATTGCCAAAAGGATTCGGTTGTGCAGTAGGAGGTCTAGGTACCCCAGGCTGACCCCCAAGATTATTGTACATCTCTTAGATAATAGCGAAAAGCTGCAAAAATAATAAACAAAGCCATCAGGGGGAAAGGATCTTCAGCAAATGAAAGGAGAGACACTAAAAACAACAACAATGAAGAATGAAAACGATCAAGCAATCATAAAATCATGAATTTCCTTTATCGACATTATACAAATACGCTACAAAATTTGATGCTTCAATTGTATGGTCTAAAGAAGCTTCCCTTGGTAGGCATCATCCATTATATGATTATGAAACTCTAATTTTTCAAGAGGTCTAAAAGCTAGGCAAGTTTTGGACATGATCACTTCACTACCAATGAAAACATCAAGAAAGCATATTAATGTTAAAATGGGATACGAATATAGAAAAGGTCTAAGCTCAATCTACTTGCAGAAAATTCAAAACATAATATGAGGGATATTTTCTTGGGCTCAAAGTAATTTTAGTAAATAGGTACATCTACAGGCAATACTGGAGTTCAGTAGAAAACCAAATGAAATTGGTGCCTGCAATTTAATACCTCTCCCCTTCTCATCCAAAATAAGATCCATAGAAGCAACAAGCTCATACACACATAACATTTTAACATCATCTCCTTCCACATTTTTATGCCAAAAAACTTTATCTATTACGCAATATATTTGTAACAAACCACCATAATTTCAATACCATCTATACTATCATCAACTTAGTATTCTTGATTGGCAAAAAGTTAAATAAATAATTGAAGTATTTCCCGGCAAAAAGCTGAAATTACAAACAGTAGCTACTAAACAGATCAAATATCCTCGGTTATTTCACCCAGAAGTGTCGAATTGCACATAATAACAACCAGCAGATCAAGCTGGATCCAAAACCGAATGGTCACTCACGAGCGGCGATCTTTCTCGGATCCGTAATTGACAAGCTTGTAAATGAAAATAATAATGAAGAGAATGAAGAAAAATTCTTACCGGTGAAAAAATATCGGAGTAATATCGCCCACGATTTCTCTCCGGCGAGACGAGAACGGGAAAAGCAGTCTGATAGATTCGTCTGGAAGAAAAGGGTGGGGTCATTTTTCGAATTTTTGATTTTTAAAGAATAAATATAACAGGCTCAAAATGGGCGGACACAGCTTTAAATGGGCCAAGTTTTCAATTGGATCCTAATGTGATCCATTTTGCTCCTATAATTTGGGCTAAAATACTTGGGTCCTAACTTTATGGATCACAATGTCTTTGTGTGTAAAGTAATATAAAACTTTTATTAATAGTGGTAATTCGATACATGTACTAAAATTTTTATAATATCTAATAAATAAAGTAAATATTATTTTTAATATAATATTAATATTTTAAGTAGTATTTGATAATTATTTAATTTTTTAGTAAAATAATGTGAAAATTATGTTAAGATGATAATTATGAGTATGGAATATTTTGTAAATAATAATTACCACATAAGTTATAGTTATGAGGATTAAAAAACAAAAGTAAGGGTATTTTAAATATATCACACAAAAACATATAAAAAAGGTGGTAGGTGATTTATTAATAGTATAGAAATAACTTTTATAGTCATATATGAAAAATTCTATACAGGAAGTTATATGTCTTTATAGAAAGTCATTTCATTGGAGAAGCGAGGATAGTTGTTTATGAATTATTTTAAAATTCTCAATTTTTGATGTGAGTCAAAATTTAATATTAAATTATAATTTTAATTTACATATAAAAGAATGGTATTATTATAAAACATATCAATTATTTATTTATATATTATATTATATAAAGAAGATCTTTTACATGCACATTAGGGAACAGTTACAATATGCTACACCAAATTTAAACTTTTAGAAATGGGCCACTCAGTATAAAATGATAAAGTACAAGTAATAATATGATCATAACGAAATGAGAAAAAATTATGTGAAGTACAGTTATATCTCACAGTCTTTTAGTTTTCTTGTAAGAATTGTTATGAATAATTAATATTATATGAAATTCTGTGTTATGTGGATAAAAGAGGAAAAATCATTAAGGCTCAATAATTATTGATAAACTAAATTACGATTCGATCAAAAAATTAGCACGTGGGTGTACTAGCTGCATCATGAGCGTAGATTTCCAGACACCTGGTGCGATCTAATTCACAACAGTAGTACGTGATGATCCTAGAGGAGTGTACAATATCTCCTAACGACCATCGATTTGAGAACACGTAACTTAATCTCCAAGACAAGTCCTTCATAAGAGAGTACATTGGCGCTCTTATAAATATCCCCATGTGACCCTAAAGAAGAAACCTTCCTTTTTTGGAAAAATTCAAGTGTATTTGTTAGAACTATGAAATCATTGTATCTGACATAATTTCATTTTTCTTTGATGATTCAAATTCCGTTGCAAATAAGCTGATTTAATTGCATTATTCCTTATCACACTATAAACCACACCATTATTTATCTATATTATATAAAAAAATAAATATTTTATTATTTATCAATACAATTAGTATTGATGCTATGATACCTAAATTTATACACGCAGAAACAACTTGTCACCTTGAGTTAGGGGTTTAAGTATGTACAAGACAAAGGCTCCCAATAGTTCTCCTTTATAATAGAAAAAGATTGTGATTCTATCACATCAAGAGAAATAACTTTTCTTGAATGGATGGGAATATATTTCCATTATAACATAACATTTCAAATTCATGAAGTATAAATAATTAAACCGTTCATAAAAAAATAAAGAAAAAAAAGGAAAATGAAAAACAATTATAATTGAATACCTCCATACCTCCAAACTTTAATTTTGATTCGATTAGATTATGAATTATTGGATTTAAACTCACTCGTTGAATTTGCCATATTTTAAAATTATTATACAACATTTTGAGGCTATAAACTTAGAAATGAATGGCAACCAGAAGAACAATTTCAAATTTTTGCGTGCTGTCCCTAACGTAATTATTTAAAATTAAAAGTCAAATAAATCATTGTAACAATAAGTATTACATAATTATATAGCTATCGATTCTATAAACTATCTAATTTATTTTCTTACCCAAACTAATATATATATATATATATATATATATATATGTACACACTTTTTTTCCCCTCCACAAAACCATGTAAGAAAAAGCCGTTGTCCCCCCAAAACAAACTAATAGAAACGTTTGGTTAGACCAAACATAGATAAATATCAACCAAGATCACCTAATGTCAAGAAAATTTCACACACATTTGGTGGACAACCATAAATAAATGAGAAAAAGACATGAAACAAACTTTGGACTTCATAAGAAAGGGCAATATTTTATGCAAAATTATGGTATACGTAAAAGAGTGTGAATTTAAAATACCCACATTATTATGGTAGGTAAACAACATATTCATCACATGGTTTGAGGGAAATTAATTGAATTAATGGCTCTTACACGACAAGATCTATGAAAAATGATAATATTTGTTGAGTTGACAAAAGGGACCAAACCTTTGAAAAATTCTATAACATGTCTTATAAGAATTATGTTTTTAATATCGTATATTTATTGTTATTATTATTATTATTATTTTTCACATCACCGAAATTGGGAAAAAAAAAAGAAAGATGAGTTTAATTTTGTAACAAGAAACTTGTTTGCGTCATAAATTATTTTGTGTTTTTGGGGAGGGTCGAGTTTTATTGTCTATATATTTGTTTAGTTTTTATTTATATATGTACACACACTAAGAATTTATTAAAATTAAAATTTCGAATCTCACACATTTGAATATGATAATGATGCTGTTAGACAAAGTAACCACTCAGTGAATTTTCTAGTGAATAATATGGTCTTCTAATGTCTTATAAAATATTTACAAGATGTAATAAAATATTTGATAGTTTGTTTAACAAAAAAGTTTATAAGTTTTTAAAATATGGTATTACGATTTTATAAGCTATTTGTGAAAAGATAAGGAGGTTTAACTTTTTTTTAAATATATATATTATTTTAGTCACATTAATTATAAAATTGACATTGTTATTAACATTTTATAAGTTTTAAAGATTATGATCCAAACATTTTAAAACTCTATATTAAAAATAACATCTAATATTTATAAGTTTTAAAAAGGTCAATAAATTTTAAAAAATTATAAAATCTTTAAAATAAATTTAATCAAACATCCTCCTAATCAATTTGCGTAAATAAAATATGTTGTGATAGGCATATCTCATGCATTCTTCATTTTTTCTAAATCTTTTCTCCACAAATCAATAACTTTCATTTATGCTATGTTCGGATTAAGGAATTCAGTGAAGAAAAAGAAAGAAAAAATATGAAGGTCTGAATATTAAAGTTCAAAGTTACATTATTCAAAGCGAGAAAAATTTTACTTAATAATTTTCTCGCTGAAATTCAACATTCAAACATAAGGTAGTGTTCTAAAAATTATTGATTTATTTTTAGTGTGAAAAACATATTTAAATGGGCGCAATTGAATCGGAATAAAGAAATTTAAAAGCCCATTTTTATATTAATTAAATAAATTTGTATTTATTATTTGAGATTGAATTTAATAAGTCTAATTTTAAACAAATTTTAGTGGAGTCAAAAGAGATTAGCTTGGGAAATTTGGGAATATTACATGCAGAATATTTGAACTTCTCTTTATTAGCAACCCATCAAGGTAGAGTCAAATTTTAAATTCATCAAACAATATACCTAAGTTTGATTTTATATTAATAATTCATCAACTTGCTATTAATTTTTATATGGTTTTGGGGGTCGAGTTAAGGAAGGGCATCATTTTCTTTCAATAAGCACCGACATAACGTCCATTTAATTTAAGTTTATTTTGTATAAGTATTAATTAGTATAATTAAGAGAGGTTATACATTGTTGAATCGAATATTATAGTATTATTATTTTATTTTATATTATTATATATATTTTTAATAATACATAAGTCAATTATTATTAAATTTATAAAAATTATTTAGAAATGTGCATTTACTACTACCATCCACAAGAATCAAGAAGAGGGTGATTGGCTGTGTTTTAATATAATTATTTTTTTATTTCACATTATTTTAAAATTAAAAAATAACAATGTTTGTGTTATTTTTAACGAGAATATTTTTTTTTCATACTTGTACTTATAACTATAATTTTTCAAATATAAAAATATTTATTGATTTAAAATAATTAAAATCTATTAATCAATTAAATAATATTTTTTCTATCCTACCAAGGTAATAGAGCATACACTATTTTTTTTTAGATAATTTCTTATTCGAAGGTAACCCACAAACTAATTAAATATTTTTTGTTTCTTTCTCTCTCAATACATGAAATTCATATTAATTAAATCATAATTTCTTATTGTAGCATAAGTTAATTAATAAATAATATCTAATAATATTACATTAAAATATTATATTTAATTCATGTTTTTTTCTTCCAAAATTTCTGCATTTTGAATCATATTTTCAATTTTACACAAAAATTAATAAAGAATAAAAATATAGATACAACCATCCAACTGGGCCGTTTGGTTTTATTTCCAGAGCCATTTTTAATTTCCAACTATTTTCAAAAATTGAATGGTAGTTATAATTTTGAAATGAAAATGAAAATAAAAATTTATTTGGATAATTTGTTGGAAAATAATAATTAGAATACGTATAGAATTGGAAAGATAGTTGATTTATATTTTTTTCTGTTTAAAAAATTTAGAAAATGTTTGGTCATGTTTACTCATAATAAAATTATTTTGAAAAAATATAGCCCAATATATCCTTATTATCCCCAAAATTTTTCTATTTTTCAATATATACATACATATATTATATATGTTTTATTATTATATAACAATAAAAAAATTAATGAACTTCATTTCCATTCCAAAATTTTAACAAAAAAGCATTTATTTGACTGTTACAGTAAAAAAATGTTTCTCCCTAAAAAATAAACAAACATATCAAAAATTTTCAAAACTAATTTTGAATTATTCTCCAAAGTATAACAAAAAATCAATTACATTCTCCAATACAATTTTCACATTCTCCAATAATTCATTCTCCCAAAATATATAATAAACACATAATAAAATCATACAAAAACATAACCAAACATTCTCTTATTTTTTAAAAATATATGTATATTTTATTAAATTCAAAATAATAATAAATATTTTATGTCAAATTAACTTTGAATTTGATTGATGTTATAATAAAATGATAGGGTATGTTTATAAAGAATTTAAAAATAAAAATAAAAACAAAAATATTTTGAATGAAAATAGAGAAAAAAAATAATAGTTTTTATTTTTTTATTTTTGGGTGGATGTGAAAATGGTTGTAGGAAATGCAACCAAACACCCACTACTTTTAACTCTCTGTGCACCACATGTTGTATGGTAACTACATAAAATTTATACATAAATTTGCAGGATCCTATTACATGCCACTAACAAATGAAAACAAAAAAATAAAAAAATATAAAAATAAAAAAAATAAAAATCAAAACAAAAATCGGCCGGCTACCCCACAAAACCAGCCAAAGAAGGTACCAACAAACTTTCAAACCTGCAAGCAAAGAGTGAAAAGGATATGTTATATCATATTCGCATAAGACGATGGTGATATCTTTGGCAATTTAGAAGTTGGCATCCAAGAAATATTCCTTGGAAAAAATAGCAATGGCTCTGGCTGTGGAGGGGGTGGCGGAGGATCTGAGGTCAGTCTATACCAGTGGAAAAACCAGGACTTTGGAGTGGCGGGTTTCTCAGTTGAAAGCCCTTATCAAAATAGTCACTCACCATGAGAAAGAAATAGTGGAAGCTCTTCGTTCTGACCTCAACAAACCAGAATACGAAGCTTTTCTTCATGAGGTGGTGTTCAAATTATTACACTCTCCATTGTTTTTCTTGAAGTTCTCGAACGTCTGTCTCTGTCTGTGCGTGTGTTTCTTGATGATATACCAATGACTTTGCAAATGTTTTTGACTTATCTTCTCTTACGTTCCCACCTGGGACGGCATATTCTTGTGTTTTCTTTTGTGTGTATGTGTGTGTGTGTTGGGGGGGTGGGGATTATGGCGGCCCAAGAAAAGCCAGTCACATAGCATGTAATCGATAGGGTGTGGCTATGCGTTGTTTTGGCCCAAAAATGACTGGAAAAAGATTGTCGTCTTTTTTGTCAACAGCATTTAATGTTTTATGCTCATTAATGAATAGGAGATTTTACGGGTTCTTTGGTTATTTTTGTTTGGTTTCGTGGAACATTGAGCTGGAATTGGTGCAGATGGGAATGAGTAATCTTTTCCAACTATTTTGCAAAATACTCAGATCAAAATTCTGAAAGTTGCTGAACGTTTGTTGCTTCACTCTAGAAAGACGAGAGGGAGGAAACACCCATATTTGATTTGTGTTTATTTCAAGCAAAAAGATATTATATATAATATATATTCTTTTTGTATATCTTCCTTCGATGATTTTATACTTGTAAAAGTGGTGGACGGGGTTAAGTAGATTTTCTTTCTTTTTTGAAACTAATTATTTAGGAGAGAAATTGACTTGGAAGAATGTGAACTGAAAATTGTCCAAGTATAGAATAAAGGAGTCTGCGTACTTGCATTTAGTACATAGCTATGTGAAAATTTTGGATAAAATTGTTATGCATATGAACAAAACTGATTTATTACTGTCATTGGCCCTACCCAAGGATCCTTTGTGACAGGACATAATCTGTTTGACTGTTTTACATATGAAGTTTGCCAAATATAAGTAAGTCTACCCATATTTCTAGACAGAAGACCGATGGCAGTCGTTTTGGCTTCAGCTTATCAGATTCCATTTTTTATACAACAAGGGGAAGCTTTTAAATGCTGTTACATTTTGAGAAAAGAACTTAGGAAATGCTTCTCTTTGTGGACATATGATCCCTAAACTTCCCGCCTGATTTTCAGTCTATAGGATGCTCCATTTTGCAAATGAAATACATTGTAATCTAGTTGGTCTTCTGAAGAGTGTGGCGTGAAACGATTCTTCTTTGTTGTAACTT
>JACGDI010005455.1:541769-552374 GCA_014898725.1 Jacaranda copaia | reverse complement strand
AATTCAAGAAAAAACAACGGTTTTTCGCAAATGGAAATGCCGACTTTTTATAAACTCTAAAGAGATCATGTATAATACCCGGATCCATGGACGTCTCCCTCAACTAGAAAATAATACGATGAGGGCCATTCAATAATATTCTGAACTGACATATTCCTCTCAGTTTCATTCTGCAGCTGATTTGCAACTATGCAACAAGCCTGAAACTCTAGAACACAAAGAATAAGCCATAATATGATGTTTTTCTTTGGCCACCAATGCTCCATTTTCAGCTGCAGAATTGTTAAAAAATATAATTTGTAATTTAAAATAATGAGAGAGAGAGAGAGAGAGTGGTCAAAGGCGGGTGGTGGATGGCTCGCCAATTTTGACTTGGATGAAATTTGTGGTAAAGGAATTGCCACATAGCTGCATGGTGAGAGATAAAAATAGCTGCAAACTTATCTTAGCTTAGCTGTCTTACTTGTAATACTTGGAGTGCTTGTGTGTGTGTGTATATATATATATATATTATTTTATATAAACATGAATATTCGTAAATATATTTCAGTAATATCCAAGTAAAATAGCAAAAGAATTTTCTGGAAAGTTGTTTTGGAGGTACTGTGAGTTTGTAGATTATTTTTTAGTATAGATTTGCACTAAAGAATAATCTACAAGTTTTCCAGGGGAAAAAAAAGAAAAAGAAAAAGACTTAAATCACCTTACGGATTCATTTGACCGTCATTGTCAGAAATTGAGACATGTACACATGGTGTGGTCGAATTCATGTTTTGAAAATCGGATTGAATCGATCAAACTGGTGATCGGTGGTCAGTCTGATTTAATTAAAATATAAAAATTAGTGGATATCAAAATTAATCAAAATCGGACAGGTTCAATCAGTTTATTTGATTTTTTTTAATTTTACATTTTTTACTAATAAAAAAAATAAAAAAATTATGAGTTAAAAATTATGATTAAAGATTTTGGACATATAATTTTTTAAAACATGAATTTATTTTCTTGAAATTTAATGAAATAGTAGTTATATGTGAATGCTTATATTTAATTTATTGTTTTATTTTGTTTAATCTTTGTTAAATTATGTTGAATATTTAGTGTGGAAGAATGTATTTTTACTTTGAATTGAAGTAAAAAATGAATGATTAATTAAATCAATATGAAACATTATTTTTTATTTATTTATAGTTAATAAATTGTGAAATAGTATTATTTTTTGAAAATTGTACTTAAAAATAGTTAAAATTAAGTAAGTTGAATTTTTTTTTCAAATAATATTATTTTTATATAAATTGAAGGTTTTATTTTTTTATAATATTAAAATATTATATATATACATTTATAAAATTAAATATAATTATTACGTTATTATGGTATCATACCGGTTTAACTTTGAACCAGTAACCAGTAGGGTCATCGATTCATTGTCCGGTCCGATTTTGAAAACATTGGGTCAAACAAAACCACTTGCCTTTTCCCAAGTTCAAAGTGCTCTCAATTAATAATTAATTTATTATATTAAAACTAAAAAATTAGTTATAATTCTAAGTTTGAAAATAAAATACTATTTGTATGTTTTATTTAAAATAAAATGATTGTGTAGGGTTGAAAATAAATTGTATTTTGATGTTGTATTTTTGTATTAAAAATCGTGTAAATGATAATAGAAGAAAATAAGGTGTGAAAATGGAGAGCTAAGAGGTAAGAATGTGTTTGAAAAAATATATTAAGAATAAAAATATTTGTGAAAAAAAAAATAGATTTTTATTTTTATTTCTAAGAGAAAATAAAAATGAATTTTAAAAACAAAAGACAGACACATACTGGGTCAAGTTTGAGAAGCTCAATATAGACCACATCTGATTAAATGGACGAGTGAAGATCTTAATTACGTGAGTTAGATCACTTAATTATTAGCAAGCCCAACAATAAAGAAAGGCATCCTAATAATTAGTTTAAAGGCAAACATAAATAATGAGAAAGAGATGACATGATTTGATTATCAGCCGACTAATTATATACTTAGGCGCAAATAAAAATGAGTTAAATCAGAACTTAGATCCCAACCTCAATAAAAACTAGCACCATCGGACAATTACATAATAGCAAAATGAGATAATTGCAACGACATTTTTACAATAAAATCTTGTTAGAGGTGAAAAATTACATACAAACCTTCATGGCCCGTCTAATTGGGCTAATGAAGTGGGATGTTGGGCCGCATCCCACCCCATCAAATATTTACTTTGTATATTTTGAAGTTATAGTCCGTTACTGTTGGTATTAAATGGAGGATAATCCATTCAGCTCATAGCATGTGACGGATTTAGGGCAGTCAATGGGTTGGTTCAGATCGGATCATGCTGGATTATAATCCGATAGTGACATGTTATATCAAAATTTGATTTGAGATTTTATAGGATTTTAACTGTTATAACTATATTCGAATTTATATAAAAAAATTAGATATTCGAAAAAAGATTCGAATTCGAATACTCTTAAAAATAATATATTTGTTATTTTTCTAAAAATTAGTAGAATCTAAATTCAAAATATTTATCATTAAAAAAATACACACACAACATATTATCGAATAGATTTTTAAGTCTATTTATCATAAAAAAGCAAAAATAGAATATAAATTAATCATATTTATTTATCATGTCATTATATTTTAGTTTCTGCTATTTATAATAGTACTTATTTGACATCATAAATATATATATATATACTTGATTTTTCAATCAATTGATTATAAACTTAAAGTTTTATCAGAAAAAAATTCATTTCAATCAAATTGATATTTGCATTGCATTTTTCTATATCACAACATTTAGATCCTACTCATAATTTTTCCTGTATAATTTTTTGTTATAAAAATAGAAAAACAAGTGGTGCAATTATGATGTAGATATCCTCCAAATCTAGCATTTTATATAAAAATAAACTGATTTAATATATTGCATAGGAACTCATTACTATTTTCGTCCAAAAATTTATTTTGGTGTTGCTATAATACCCAATGTATATATAACACTATATATACATGTAATACTATATATATTCAAATTTCGATTATTAATGGATTGGATTAAGTCAAATCCATATTTGCTCTTTTAATTGGATCATATTCGTCGAATTTTTTATCAATTAAAGATTCTAAATTATTGGATCGAATTCAAATTAAAATTCATTCCATTGATAGCCCTAGATAGATTCATCCTTCAAATTGGGCCATTCTGAATGAGATATAGAATTACCATTGAGGCCTTACTATTTATACATCCAATTACCATTTTATCTACCATTAATTTTCAACCACCCAACTAGCCATAATAATAATAATTAATAATTCATCATCATCATCATTTTACTTAAACAAAATATATTTATATTAAACATAATTGAAAGATATATATATATATATAATTGCAATTGAGGTAATAACATTGATAGGAATTTTTTATAATATTTTGAAAATAAATTAATTCTAAATAAAATATTTAATTTTATTTAAAAATAAAAATAAGAAATTGTAAAACAAAATAAATATACCCAACATTTTATGTCAAATAGCTGGATGAAGAAGCAATAATCATTTGGGAATTTTTGGGAGAAGATCAAATAGTTTGATATTGTGTTGGAGAGGAAAAATAAATTATTTATATGATTAAACAATTTGTGTTGGAGAGGATAATAAATAATTTTATACTTAAGCATATTTTAATCTTTAATTTTTTTTTTCAATTTATCATTTCTTTCTCATATCATATATTTTTCCAATGCTTTGATCATATTAAATTCGCCCAATTATATGAGGTTTAAATATTTTCACCACTTTTTTATCCATTTGCAGTTGAAGTTTTGCAGTGTGGAAGTTAAAACGGCGGTTTTTATTTCTAGGATTATGTTATCATAATTTTAATTAACTTGATATTATATTTTTATTTTTTAATTATTGATATAAAAATAATTTAATTTCCACTTTAAAATCACCATAAATTAAAAAACTCGAGTTTGATTCTGAATTATTTTAATATTAATAATTAAGAAGTGAATATATAACATTAAATTAAAACTATAAATATATGACCAAAAAAATCCGAGTTATTTAAAAGTGCAAGAAGAAATTGGAGACTTGGACTTCAGCTACAATAAGATGAAATCTAATATATAAAAAATTGAGGTCCCACGAATAATAATATTCTATCTTTATGACTTTTTCCTATGGACTCAGCAGTGTAGACAAAGTTTTTGTCTAAGGGTGCATTTATCTAAGAACTTAATATAAAAAACCTTAGCCCACAATATTTTATAATTAATTGAGTAAGTTATAAAAAAATAACTAGTTGAGTTAGTTACGTTTGCCTCTCATATAAAATAGTTAAAGTATTTAATTTTCTTCTCCATACTTTATAATTATAGCAACCTAGCTCTCTTTTAAGGGTTTGTTGGGTAAACTACAAAAATAGGATCATAAACAAAGTCATTTTGCAAAAAAGGATCGAGACAAAGGCCCTGACAAAACTAGGACCATAACTATAAAAAAAAAAAAAAAAGACTGGGCTCGTTGAAAAGCACAGTTAGTGCCAAAATATGCTTGCATAGTGCTTAGCTGGCACAAGTTTGTGTCTCATCATATGCTATGTATACTTTGACAAAGAAAAAATTGCAAAATAAGATCATAAGTAAGGCTATTTTAGTGTCACGCAAGCATATTTCAGTGTTGATTGTGCTTTCTAGCGAGCCTTATTCCTTTTTTTATATATATATAGTTATGGCCTTAGTTTTGTCACGGCTTTAATTTCAATCCTCTTTTTACAAAATGACTTTGTTTATGGTCCTATTTTTGCAATTTACTCGGGTTTGTTTGGTTCTGTTTTGAGGATGTTGGAGAAAATTATGAGAGTATGTATTTTAGTAGTAGGATTGATTGATAGGGTAATCTAATGCTTGTTTGTCATTGTTTTGGCCGTTGTTGATTTTTTAGAAATAAATAAATAAATATTTTGATTGAAATTTTTTTGGGAGAAATAAAATTTATTGTGCACATCACACTAGTCCAATTTTTATAAGGTTAATAAGATGATACTGAATTTTTTATGTATGTAGTTATTAATTATTAATTAGTTATGTATATATGTAATAATTAATTTATTTTATATATGTATAGTTGTAATATGTCGTTATGGTAATGGTCTCAAGGAAAATGCATGTGCTTGTTTAAAAATGAGGAAACACAAACAAACAAGGCCTAAGGCTTTTATATTAAAAAGTTATACAAAATTTGTAAATCCATTATTCTATCTTCAAATGAAAATTCAAAATATAAATAAATTATTAATATATATTGCATAACTACTTATATATTCGTGAAGGAGTGTATGTGTAATGTTTTTATAATTAAAGGATCTTTTTGTAATATATTTATAATTTAATTTTATTGTTTTGAAACAAAATTGAAATACCTCATATACAAATATAATTTTCCCTACTTACACAAATAATGTTCTGATCTTTTCGAGTGGAGGTTTACTAGATTTATTTTTTAATTTTTTTATTATTTATTTTTATTTAATAAATTTTACTCCTGAGAAATTCTAAATTCATCATTTTTTTTTTCTTTATCATTGTTCATCCCCCTCTTATCTCTTCCCCACCGTTCTCCTCTAATTCTCACCATTATCCTTCTTGTCTTTTACATCATTTCTTCATTATCGACCCCCTCATCTTTTCCCTCTGTCTTTTACTATCTACTTTCGAATCTTTTGAATTAATCTATTCTATTAAAAATTATCTGCTTGTACATTTATAGTAAAAGATTAATTAAAAAAGTTAAAATCAAGCGTACTTTTATTTTTTGTACTCTCTCGATAAATTTCCCTGACATTGAAATGATGTTTTAAGTGCCCATTTTGTTTTGTTTTCAAACATTACTTTCATTTTCTTCTGAAAATGAAAATAAAAAGTTATTAATTTCTCTTCTATTTTTACATTCATTTTCATTCTCAGCATATTTTTTTAAACACATTATTATACTCTCTCTCTCTGTTTTCATACTTTACTTTCTCCAACTTTTATGTACTTGACTTTTAATATAAAAACACAATAATATCTTAATGCAACTCATTTTTAACTTTACATAATTATTTTATTTTAAACAAAATATCCAAATAACATTCATTTCCAAACTTATACTTGTAACCAACTTTTTACTATTTCTTTTTACCAGAAAATGAAAATGTTTAAGAGAAAACAAAACCAAATAACAATTTTTGCATGATAAAACTAGCTAGCCAAGCCATATGCTACAGAGCTTAAGAAATTCCCCCATGGACTTGAACAATACTCCATCACAACACAAGTTTCAAAATCTCTATTTTAAGAACAGATTAGACATTTCCAGAGTCTGACAATTCTTGCTTTCTCTTTTTATCATTCTTCTTCTTGCGCCAATGGATAGGCATTTGGTTCTTCCTCAATCTATGCTTATTAGGTCTTCCATTTGCTCGTGCTAAACGAACGAAAAGCCAAAGTTTTAGACAACTTTTGACTATCGAGTAACTAATAAAGCTCCCATAAGTTAAAGAAATTAAGGAACTTACAAGAAAGCTGCTCGGGCAGCTGCGTACAGTCCTTAGTAATCCACCCCAGCTTCCAATTCTCATAGTCATAAATCACCAACTTGTCAAATATAGAAATGTCTGTGGAATCAAAACTTGCACTAAACATTAGTTTAAAGATATATGTCTAACATGTAAATACCTGGATATTATGGGGGATCTGCTTATTTATGATAGGATTTGAATGCTTGAACCATGCAGTGATTGAGATGTTTAAATCATATATAGTATCTCTTACCTCCAACAATGTTCACGTCCTCAAATTCTGATCCTAATTCTTGGCCATCCAGAATCCCCAAGCAGACATTACCCTGAGGCTGCAATAAAGAAAAGATTGCTGATCATAACTGCTACTTATATATATACTGGGCAGTTTCTAATTACTATTTCTGATAAACACATACACTGATAACTAGATAATCATCCGATTCTAGTTCAAAATACACGTTGTCTGTGATTACAAATCTTAAGGAACTGAAATACTTCAAGACATCAGACGAAGATGTCAAAGGTTTCCAGCAGACGGGAAGATACACATCCTCAGTTGGGGTCGCCACATTCTTTATCAACTCATTCACCTGCAGGCAAAATGAAGTAGATTTTAGTTAACATATATATAGTTTGTCAAGAATTTTGCTTTTCTTTGTTTTCGAACTCACCCAAGAAAGAACAGCTTGATATGTATTGTGACTGAAATAATTATAAGTTGTTCCACTGTCCAACACAAAACGCAATCCTGAAGCAAGTTTGTTTCCAGTATCATAAAAGAGATCTGCAGGGCCAATCATATTTTCTGGGCTGGAATCCAAGATCAATGGCATCCATATAATTCCTTGTGTCTTAGATTCAGGAGAATCTCCAAGTGCAAGATATCCAGGCCCTCGATCACTCAAGCAAAGAGCAACAAACTTCTTTGTAATCAGACGTCCAGTTAGTTGCGATAAAAAGCTTGCTGTCCCATTTCCAAGGCCAAGAACTCCATCCGCATATGGAGGATCATAAGCAAATGGAGGATCGTAAGCAGGGTCGCCGAATTCTTGATGGTATCCGCACCTGCCAAATTAGTATGGCATATGAGACACAATTTGTAGGGTTATGACAGTTGTCCATGTTGCTATTTTTGTTTAATCCACTATGGTTAAGGTTGCTTTGGATAGATCACTTGGTTTTGACAGTTGGTATAGGTTCAATCCTAAAAAGTACCTAATGGAAGGGTCCTAAGGTTTCACTACAAATTGACTAGGTTCAGGTTCCCTCGCTCCATTTCTGACAAAAATTGCTTGCCTAATTGAAAGTTGTCAATGTTGGTAGAGGACGGAAAGAACGATTTAACCAAAGATGTTCGTCCAAATATCCAAAGATCGAGTTTATCATCAATTTCATGGAAAAATTAAACTCTCTCTCTATATATATATATGCTGTTTAAGTTCATAATGTAGAGACCGTGCATGTTAAAATATTCTGTTACAAAAGATTCACACAGAATAGCTTTTCTTACCCGAAGGTGAAATAGAATTCAACATTCATTGAGTGACCGTTTAAGGACGACTTAAGTAGAAATATGTCCTGAACTAGGACACCAAGAGACGTCCCATGATCTGCATACTCGATCTGGTAATCACATTGTTGATATTGTGCGCTGCATTGTGGATCCACAGGTTTGCTCACAGACCCACATATGGCTTGATCCTCACACGATACAAGATTGTTGCTTGTTAAATATGGCTTGTGAGGGGAGGCATATGTGCTTATAGGCTGTGTGCGACAAAAAAATGTAGTTATTACTCAAAAATTTAAAATTGTCTTAAAAAAAATAATGGATGTCACTTCTAGACTATATTATGAATCAAACAAGAAGGATATTACCTTTAGCAGTCAAGTGCCTTATGGCTCAGTAACATAATTCTTTCACATAATGTAGGTAGTTAGGTGTTTGAACCCTCACAAGCTTTGATTTGTACTTGTGTCTAAATAAATTAAAAAAAAGAAAAAAATGTTACCTTTAGCAGTTTAATGTTGGAAGGGGAACAAGTTATCCATGTGAGGTCACTCCCAGTGTCGATATCAAGAAAGAACTCCACTTGATCAGTGATCCCTAGTTGAATTACAGCATGAAACAACCTACAAATTCAAGAAAGAACAATGATTTTTTTCATATGGAAACATCAACTTTTTTGAAAACTCTAAAGATATCACATATGATACCCAGATTCATATACGTCTCCCTCGACTAGAAAATAATACGCTGGGGGCATAGGAGTAATTTCCTGAACAGACCTATGCCTCCCAGTTTCATTCTGCAGCTGAGTGGCACCTATACAACAAGCTTGAAACTCTAGAACAAGAAAAATAAGCCATAATATGATGTTTTTCTTTGCCCACCAATGCTCCATTTTTAGCTGCAGAATCAGATCGAGGGCTGGCTGCATTTTCCTCCAAACTACTAATGCATATTTATTTGTTGGATTAATTAGAGTGGATTTCATGGGATTATTATTGCTGAAATCCAGCTATTTTCCAGTGGTTTGATCACACAATACTCTTTGTTGGTGTTCATAAATAAATTAAAGAGATGAAACTTTGGGAAATTCACCCAGTTATATGAGGTCTAAATATTTTCAGCCCTTCTTGTCCATTTGCAGTTGAAGTTCTGGCTGTGTGGAATTTAGTAGGCGGTTTTTCTAGGATCATGTTATCCAATTCTGATATTTTATTTCATTTCTCATTTCTTTTTTTATTCTAACTTGCTAAATTTATGTCAAATATATTTAATTATCAATCAATTATTTGTATAAGAAAATATTAAATACACGTGTCATTTATTCATAAAATGAAAAAAGGAATGAAATAAAAGATTTAAACCACATGTTATCATGGACAATGTTTGGTTATATTTTTTGCGTGATTTTAATATATATTTTAGAATAATGAATGTGAAAGTTGTGTTGGGGAAAGTAATAAATTTTTTGTTATGTTTTGAAAAATAGTTAAATCAATATTTTTTTTTTGAATTTTTAGAGTAAAAGTGAAATTGAGTAATTTTTTTAATTATTATAATAAAATATATATATCATGCATTATAATATATATAAATTCAAAATATATATATGTATGTATTAAAAAATAAAAAAGTTTTGGAGATAATGAAGGATAAAAAAAGGTATTTTGGAAAAAAAAGAATTTAATGTTTTGGAGAGAAAACTAGGGATTGTTTGGTTATGTTTTGTTTTGGGAAAACATAAGCAAACAACATTCCCATGATTTTAACATGATATTATATTTTTAATTTTTAATTATTAATATTAAAATGATATAATTCCCATCTTAAACCACCATAAATTAAAAAAAAAAATCGGATTTAATTTTAAATTAATTTAATACTAATAATTAAAAGGTGGATATATAACACTAAATTAAAATCATAAATACATGATCTTAGAAAAATCAAGTTAAGGGTCGGTATTCCAATGGCCCATTTATTAAAAAGTGGGAGAAGTTGGGAACTTGGACTTTAACTACATTAAGACGAAACCTAATACATAAAAAATTGAAGTCCCACAAATAATAATATTCGATCTGTATGACTTTTTCCTATAGACTCAACAGTGTAGACAGACCAAGTTCTTCTGAGGGTGTGTTTATCTAAAACCTTAGTATAAAAAACTTTAGCCCACAATATTTTCTAATCAATTGACTTAGTTACATCTAAAATAGTTAGATTATTAAAAAAAATTATATATTTTATAATTATAAAAACCTCTCTTTAAAAATTTATTCTGTTATGTTTTGAGTATTCTGAAGAAAATATTTTGAAAAAATATATTTCGACTGTGGTCGCCAAAACACCAAACTTGCTTGCTCTCTTTCTCCGTTCATCCCATCATCTTTTTGACTTACTGGCCACCGTCTTCCTTAGAAAATTTTCCTATAGACACTCTTGAAGAGAGAAGAAAAGTCATAACTGGGTGGGGGGGGGGGG
>JACGDI010005455.1:529465-541733 GCA_014898725.1 Jacaranda copaia | reverse complement strand
ATTAATAAGAAAAAAAATAGAAAAAAAAAACTTTTAAAACTTAATACGTAAAATTATATCTAATTATTTTCAAAATCATCTCACTTTTTAGCATTTTAATCTTTTAAACATTTACTTAGGCTATGTTTGGTTATATTTTGGCAAAACAAAATTTCCTCCAAAATGCCAAATTTGTTTGTTTACAAACTTCTAATATATTTTCTAACTCTCAAAATTTAAACAAACAAACAATACATATTCCTCAACCCCACTCCCAAAATATAAAATTTATTTTCCAAAATATCCTTACTGTTCACACTCTAATACATTCCACAATACGAACTACTTGTCATTAATTGTTCCATTCACATTACATATGTATGCACGTACTATCACTTATTTTATCTATATATACGTATATATAAATATATTTTTAAATTATCCATTTCACCCCACCAATCCAACCAAAAAGTTACTAATGTGACATTTTGTTCCCTCCCAAAATACAAACAAACAAATAAATAATTTTCTCCTAATTCATTCTCTACTTACCACTCAAAATACAAACAAACAATCATCACATTCCCCAACTTCACTTCCCAAAATTCATTCTCCCAAAATTTTTTGGGAGAATGCCCAATTTACATCCAAACAAAGCCTAAATTTTCCAAAATATCCTTTTCTATTTTTCATTATTCTCAAAACTTCCCCATTTTTCAATACATGCATGCATATGTTATATATATCATACAAATTTTATTATTATTCTAACAATAAAAAAAATCACTCAATTCTATTTTCACCTCAAAAATCTAACACAAAAGTATTGATTTAACCGTTACAATAAAATTTATCTCCTCCCAAAATATAAATGAACATATCAAAATTTTTCAAAATAATTTTTTTATTATTCCCAAAATATAAACAAATATACATCACATTTCTCAACATAAATTTCACATTTTTCAATCCCACTTTCAAAATTCATTCTCCCAAAATATATAATTCATATTCAAACATTGCGTTACATGTTTTCCATTTTGTATATCTATATAATTAGATTTACACCCACCTAAATTTCAAACCTTGCCAATAATATTTTATTCAACGCAGTACAAGATCAATTAGGTTCAGAATAAAGTAAAAAAAATTATTAATTTCTTTTACTAACGTCACCATTTTCATTTAAAACTTTATTGACGAATAAATAAGATTTTATAAAATCCATTTGCATATTTATATATATCATATCATAACATTAATATAATAAGACAATATGCATAATGGAATAAAAGTCAATCAAGTAAACACCATGGTTATGCTTGTGCATCCACAAAATCGTGTGGCCAAATCACTATTTAAAAAATCAAATTGGACTAATTGATCGGATCGTCAATTGACTGGCAAACTGGATTAAGTTTCATAAAAAATTAAGTAATTAAAAAAATATTATATTTTGTTAAAATTGTTTAGATCGACCGGTCAAACCGGTGAATCGTTCTCGATTTAATTGAATCGGACCGATTTTTTATTTATTTTTTAATAAAATTATTTTTTTTATTTTTATCTAAATACAAAGTTTAAAAGTTAAGGTAAACCTCGCAAACTATCTAAAAATAAAAAATAAAATAAAAGTCTTAGTTTACAACTTAGAGTTTAAAATTAACTTACACGCTCTTAATTTTAAACTTTAAACTTGATATATTTAAATTGTTGTGATCATTTATAATATGAATTGTGAAGTTTTGATTATAATATTAGACAATATCATTTAAACTGTTTATATTTTATATTTTGATATTTTGTTAATTTTTAAATAATAAATAATATAAATATATATTTCGCAATTACGACGTCATGGTTTAATTACAGTCTGATCAATGGTTGAACTAGTGAATCATAAATCGATAAAATTTTCAATTCAATGCACAGTTCAAATTTTCGAACATTGGACGAAATTTAATTTTAGGGTTAAATACAGATTGCCCCTTAAACTATTGTTCCAATCGCATTTACCCCTATAAACTATAAAATGTAACAAAACCCCCCGTCCACATATGCAAACTACCAGGCTTTGTTTGGTTGCATTTTTTTGGTGAATTCTGAAAAATATTTTGGATAAATGTATTTTGAGAATTAAAATTTAATTTTACTTAATTAATTACTATTAATATTATTAATTATAGAAATTTTAAAAAAAAGTCAATTAACAATGCATAATATAATACGTTTGTCCATTTTTTTGCTTAATTATAATTAAAAAATATTATTTTTATTTTATAATTTTTATTCATTTCATCAAATTATTATGTCATAATTTCCTTAATTATAAATTTTTAAAATAAATTTATAAGTAAATTAAGTACACATCACTTCATCACAATCATATATCAATCCTTACAAATATATACATATATATCAATTATTTATATATATATTCACATATATTTATTAAATTTAAAAATATAATTTCACCTTACAAACCTAATGAAAAAGTTATTGATTTGACATATATAGTAAAATTTATCTTTTATAAAATAATTTCAAACAAATAATTTTATCTTTCATATTTTTTTAGATCAAAATCAAACAGTGGGATCATTAACTTTCAAAATATCTTTATTCAAAATATTTTTCAAAATTCACCAAAAAGCAACCAAATAAAGCCCAGCAATTTGCATCCATGAAGGGGAGTTTTTATTACATTTGATAGTGTGAAGGAGTAAGTGTAATTAGTATAATAGTTTAAGGGGATAAACTGTATTTAACCCTTAATTTTATGTCGACACAAGTAAATGCTACAATGCAAAATAGCAATTTCTCAGCATCTACGGCCTAAACGCGTTCTTGCCTCAGAACCGCGTGTTCGAAAGAGAAATTTCCAAGAACCATTTCTTCGAAGTCCTTCGGACAAGCTTCTGCGAAGACTTCAAAAGGAGTTTAATAAGAACTGGGTTTTTTCGAGTACTCCCAGAATTCTGCTATACTCCCTTCTTTTTCATATTTTTTTGAAATTCCTTTTTGGCTTTTTGACTTCCTTTTTTGATCAAAAATTCCAGCAGCCATCAATCTGAATATGCTTCAAAAGATGTACCTCAAAGCATTGGTTTTGTTCCTTTTGACATGGATTGCAGGTGCTGCTTATCAGCCTCAGAAGAAGCAGCAAAAATCTGCTAAAGGATTTGGGTCCTCTGTGATTTTCCCTGTCTCTGGAAATGTTTATCCTAAAGGGTGAGGCAGCTGTTTTGTCTGGTTTTCTGGAATTTATTTTATTTTATTTTATTTTATTGTTGGAGATTGAGAATATTGATCATCTTGAGCTGTGTTCTCTTCATTTATGTTGTATATACGCGTTTATATCCTGATAAATTTGTTTTCTTGACAGTTTAATTGGGATTTAAGAGTCAACTATGATCGATAGTTAAATTGATTTTTAATTTACATATTTTTCTTTTGATGATAGAAATGCTGATGGGTTGAAAATTCAGAAGTGTATTTCCTTTTTTGTAAAAATAAAAAATTGAGAGATTAATTTGATGGTGATATGATGAATTTTGGATTTTTTTTCCCTCCAGTTTATGTACTATAGAATTTGGAAGGTTAATAACGATCAAAGCTTTTGGTTGCCCATTAATGTGTAACTGGTGACATCAAATTTCTCGAAATTCCTGTGGTGAAATTGTTTTTATTACATTTCTTGCATGTTTTGCATGAATCTTATCCTTGTTAAAGTTTCTTTTTTCCCCTTCTTTCAAAGTATTTCCATGGCAATTTTGGAGTTTCGCTATGCACTTTGTTCAATGAAGTTAACCTTGACATCAAATGATCATTGCCTGATCAAATATTGTATTGTCTTAGTAGTACCTTTTATAGTCAACATTTTGTGTTGGAGTTGTTGTTCATTGTTCACCTTTCATTCTTATTACAGGTACTATTATGTAACAATCAACATTGGCCAACCTCCGAAACCTTACTTTCTTGATATAGATACCGGTAGTGATCTTACTTGGCTTCAATGTGATGCACCTTGCACAAAATGCACTCCGGTAAACTTCTTTTCGTCAACATTTTCAATCAGTTTGATGGTTCTGGGAATTGTGCCGATCTTTTTTGTGTTAATGTTTTTTTCAGGCCCCTCACAGTCTTTACAAACCCAATAGAAATCTTGTCGCATGCTTGGATCCTATATGTACCTCCCTTCATGGGCGGGGGAGCAATGATTGTCAAGCACCACAGGAACAATGTGATTACGAGATTGATTATGCCGACCATGGTTCGTCTTTGGGCGTGCTGGTCAAGGACTCATTTCCTCTTAAGTTTAATAACGGTAGCACGGTAGCTCCACAACTGGTGTTTGGGTGAGGGACTTTCCGATAGCTTTAGTTTTGGTGTTGTATAAACATTTTATGCAGTCCAGAAGCTAAATCCATGGTCGTTGGTGGTATTATTGTCTTAGATTCTTCAATAGTTGGATGATAATATCTGCTTATAGTTCTAAAATAGAAAAGGCCTTTCTTTTTAGCGCCAGTAGTTATATTTTCTTCCTCATCTATGTAGATGTGGGTACAATCAAGAAGTTCAAGATTCAGCTCACCTACCTTACACCGATGGAGTCCTCGGCCTCGGTGTTGGCAAATCAAGCATTTTAGCCCAGCTACGCAGCATGGGCTTGACTCGAAATGTTGTTGGTCACTGTTTAAGTGGACAAGGTGGAGGGTTTCTTTTCTTTGGCGACGATTTTCTCCCCAATTCAGGGATTGTCTGGAAACCGATAGTGAGCCAATCGTAAGTTTCTTTGTCATCTATAGTTATAATTTTGAGTATACCAATTTCTCACTTTATTCTACTTGTTATTCAGAAAATACTACTCCTTGGGCTCTGCGGACCTCCAACTTGGCGGTCGAGCTACCAATATTAAGGGCCTTCCTATAGTTTTTGATAGTGGAAGTACTTACACATACTTCAGCTCCCAAGCATACAATGCTCTAGTTTCTCTGGTGAGTTTTGAGTTGATATTTCCTTAGAAGTTTTCTTTATCTCCAAATAGGAGTTAACAGAGTTGTGTTTTGTTTTTAAACAGATTAAAGGAGAATTAAACGGAAAGCAACTGAAAGATGCAGCTGAGGATAAAAGCCTTCCTGTCTGTTGGAAAGGTGCTAAACCCTTCAAATCCCTTCATGAGGCTGTTACCTACTTCAAGCCTTTGGCTTTGAGCTTTACAAATGCAAAAAACGTCCAATTTCAGCTGCGCCCCGAATCTTATCTTATTGTCACAGTGAGTGACTCTTTCAACGCATTTGCTCCTTTTTTTGTTACTAAAAGAGCCAATAGTATTTTGGAAAGCTTGACCGTTATACTCTTGATTCAGGATCATGGCAACGTCTGCTTAGGCATCTTGAATGGTGGTGAGGTTGGACTAGGAAACATCAATGTGATTGGAGGTGGGAATGAATTTATATTCAACATCCAATCCATATCAGCTCTTCTTTCCTAAAGCAATCTGATTGTGAAAACCTTTCTTTTGCAGACATATCTCTTCAAGACAAACTGGTGATCTACGATAACGAGAGACAGCAGATCGGATGGGCTCCGGCAAACTGCAACAGGCTTCCAAAGTCCTGACCAAAATTACATTGTTTCTGTTTGCTTTCAGCTTTACTAGGCTGGGGGCAATCTCACCAGAATTTTTTTTGTTTCATTTATTAACAGCATGGATCGCGATTATGGCGAAGGTTCTTATCTGCCTTACACTGCCATTGATAGCATCTTGGAAGATATATGCCCTGCAAAACGTCTTGGTTTCTAGACGAGAGGCAATGCAGAGCAGATGTAAACTCTTTGCTGTAACATTCAGTGAATATATGCAAATCTTGGACTGTTAACAACTTATACTCTGTGTGTATGCACAGGACATTGTAGTGTGTGTAACAAAAAATATCTGTTAAATCTGCCGGCCTTCCTTCGGTCAGCCTATCGGCTACTAGGGGAAAGCTGCTGTGCGGGCTAGAAGCATTTCTTGATGTATTTTTAGCAAGAGAACTAGTTGGTTTTGCTATTTATCAAAAAAAAAAAAAACTAGTTGGTTTTGTTGGAAAAGTGAGTTCTGGGGTTGGGAGAGGAATGAGAAATTCGGCAATTCCTAGTGAAGTGTTTGGATGGTATAGCTATCCGGGTAGAGGGCATAATTCTTAGCATAGGAAATGGGGGGATGTTCATGTTCATGTTAAATGATCTATAGTATGATGAAATGCTCTATCTTGGGGAGATTATAAGATTTGAGGAGGTTGAATAGTGAGATTCCATTGATACAGAGCTAGATATGTTAAAGAATATGGTGAAATTTTATTAAAGGATTAAGAGCGCAATATTTTATTAATATACAGTTAAACTTACAGAGGTTTAATTGAATAACATTGAACAATAATTAAATATAAGTCGAATAGTTGGCTAGTGGAGTTACATCGCTTTCATGTTCATATGTATGAATTTTGAGTTCAATTTCTAATAAATTTTTAATATGTTTGTATATATATAAAAATAAATAAATATTAAACATAAAAATTTGTTGTATGTTCTATCTTGATTGATCTCTTTCTTAACTTACTTATTTTATTAATATCATATTAAATTGAAAAAAATGATAAATTGAGTATAAAATGATTGTAAGATAAAAATTTTATTCTATATTAGATAATAAAAAGGGTTCAAAGCTTATAAAGGTTTCTTTCAAGATATAGGGGGCAATTAAGCGAAAATGGTTTCATTTATGCAACAAAAGAAAAGGAAAAAAAAGGAAATCTCATTCAAACAAATAGAAAAAGAAAAATCCTCTATTTTTTTTAAATTAAATTACAAATTTTAAAAAAGAAATGTAGAAAACCAAATACACTAAATAAAAAAGGGAAAAAAAATCTAATTTCCCATTGGCGCCAAATATCCTCAATGTGCGCGTGTGCCTCCTCTGCGGCTTGTTCCCCCACATTTCATCCGATTCTAGTAAACAAAACAAATTCCGTGGGTACTAAATTGCGATTTCTAACTTTTAAAACCCGATAACTTATAACGTCACTGAAGAAAACGGAGGATAGTCTACCGGAGGCAATTCCATAGCCCGCGCAACACCATAAAAATCCGCCATACCGAAAGAGAGAGAGAGAACGCAAATTGCAGACGCCTGAAGAGCATCACCACCAAACGCTGTCGTTTTGGTTTCTGCAGAAATGGCGGAGGTGATTTCTCCAATGGACATCGACGATGAGAACGATAACATCAATTCTCTGAAGCCTAACAACAAGGGTAAAGACGTCGTCGTTTCAGCTGCTCCACCGGACTCTAGAGCTACCCCTTGGGTCGAGAAGTACCGTCCTCAGTCTCTAGACGACGTCGCTGCGCACCGTGATATTGTTGACACAAGTAAATAGCTCTTTCGCGCCTTTGCCTCTGTATTTGTATTTGATTTCTTCCACATTTCTCCGAACAGTTGGTAGGCTTGATATTGAAAATCCAAGCCAAATAATATTTGCACTTTTAGAATGTTCAACTTTATTGGCTGTACTAGCTCCCCGATGCGTTGATTTCCACTTTGGGTGGAACTGGAAATTTTGCGTGCTTATCTATAAAATGTGATTTCTACTCAGATTCTGGTTTCGTATGATTCATGTGGAAGGAACCGTATCATTTTGTAGCTATTCATTTTTCCTTTTTTATTGTTATTTTTTTCTCTAATATAAGGATACACACGGAAATTTCACCAAGCAAATGCTATGTTTTGTAATATGCTCAATTTTTTGCTGCATTTTCTTTTGAGATTCTAGGGTTGTATGTAATCCTCTTGTGTTATTTTCACTACTTCACTTGTACATTTGAGATCTCTATTACCTTTTGTTTGTCTATTTAGAATTACATCATTATCACCGTTGGTAGCTATCTACATGCATGTGTATAACTTTGTATGTTTGGTTTCTGGTATGCATTGTAATTTATAAGGGGTTTGTGCTGCAGTTGATAAATTAGCAAATGGGAACAGATTACCCCATTTGCTATTGTATGGACCACCTGGAACAGGGAAGACATCCACTATTTTGGCTCTGGCTCGGAAACTTTATGGGAACCAGTTGCACAACATGGTTCTGGAGCTGAATGCATCTGATGACCGTGGTATTGATGTGGTGAGGCAGCAGATTCAGGACTTTGCAAGCACTCAGAGCATCTCTTTTGGGTATTTTCTGACACCCATGCGCTATTCTCCTGCACAGCAATAATAATACAATTGCTGTGTTTCTCCTATTATTGTAATTTTTTGCTCAACTCTGCCTAATTGATAAAAATTGAAGAATGAGTGAACTTTCTTCAGATTCATCTAAGTAACTTCTGTTCTGCAGCCCAAAATCTGCTATAAAATTGGTTTTATTGGATGAGGCAGATGCCATGACTAAGGATGCACAATTTGCTCTCCGTAGAGGCAGGAATCTTTTACTTTTCTTATGTGTGATATCTATCATTTATCTTCTTTGATTTAGACCACAGAACTCTGCTGTGTGTCTTTGCTTTGCAGTGATCGAGAAATACACAAAAAGCACTAGATTTGCTTTGATTTGCAACAATGTCAACAAGATTATTCCAGCATTACAATCAAGATGTACACGGTTCCGCTTTGCTCCTCTCGATGCTGTTCATGTCACAGAGAGGCTTAAACATGTAATTAGTGCTGAAGGGTAAGCTTTGTACTCGTGTTAAGCCATAGTTTTTTGGATGGGTTTCAACACTTAGATTTCAAGCAGACGACTAGAATTAGTTATCATATAGCTTCCATGGTGAGTTTGAGGTTAATATCAATTTGTTTCACATTTCATTGTTCCAGGCTTGATGTTCCTGAAGATGGTTTGAAAGCTCTTGTACGACTTAGTAATGGTGACATGAGAAAGGCCTTGAATATTTTACAGGTTAACATGTTGTTTGCAGCTTTGTATTTGTTTTCCTTTTTGAATGATGTTTTTGATTGGCGTTTAATGTTCAACATAGCTATGGATTTGTCCCCTCTTTCTTTGATTTCTTGCTAAAGCATTATGGTTCCTGCTCGTTGCGTGCAGTCAACACATATGGCTTCTCAACAGATAACTGAAGA
Organism: Jacaranda copaia; assembly: GCA_014898725.1. Lineage (NCBI taxonomy): Eukaryota > Viridiplantae > Streptophyta > Magnoliopsida > Lamiales > Bignoniaceae > Jacaranda > Jacaranda copaia. The sequence continues at coordinate 532,630 of JACGDI010005455.1, read as the reverse complement.
AGCTGTGTACTTATGCACTGGAAATCCTTTGCCAAAAGACATAGAGCAGATTTCTTATTGGCTCCTGAATGAGTCCTTCACCAGTAGCTGCAGAAGTATTCTCAATGCTGAATATTTATATTACTGTTACTTTCTGCTATTCATCCATTTATTTTTTGCAATTAATAATATGCAGGAATCTCTGAAATCAAGACCAGAAAAGGGTTGGCTCTGGTTGATATTGTGAGAGAAGTAACCATGTATGTGCTCGTGTTTTTGTTTGTTTACCTGGCGAAAGTTTCCAGTTACTCATCTCTTGCTGCTTGATATCAGGTTTGTTTTTAAGATCAAGATGCCACCAGATGTCCGCATTCAGCTTATTAATGAGATGGCTGATATTGAGTATGTATCTGTTCCTTAGTTTGTGTACTCTTAAAGTTGGATTAGAAATTGGAATTCTGCTCTAAAGATACTGTAGTTGCTTCCATTGTTGCCTATTATTCAGAGAGAACTTGATTCCGAAACCAAGTTACCTTTCATACTCGCAAAAAGGGTTGTTTTCTACTGGGCGTCTGTACCTTGTATAGAGTTCTGTTAATTTTGTATTAAGTTGCTCATTATTCTTTGATATGCAGATACAGGTTGAGTTTAGCATGCAGTGACAAGTTACAGCTTGGGTCGCTAGTTTCTGCTTTTACACAAGCCAGGGCTGCGCTAGTTGCTGCTGCAAAATAATGAAGTTGAAGTGTTTTAACGAATGTCTTTAATTAAAAGCAGCTGCAAAGTCAAATATATGATGCTTTTTGTGTGACATGGCTATGTGTTATTGCGTATCCCGTATCTTCTCTTCTCAGTCTCACCAATGATATGTTCTTTCTCTTCATTAGTCATGTTATACAGCCTGTTCTTCTTCAAAAGGCTAGCAATGGAAGTTTGCAAGATCTTATGCCGATCTTTGTGGTTGAAAGATGTAACCTTCTTCTTTGTTGGCAATTCAACCAACTGTCTCTTGACATATGCAACTTCAATGTCCCACATCCATTCAGATCACTAATCTTTAGAAATTCCAAATTGGAGAATGCATGATTAGTTGAGTTCTCATGTGGGAATTGGGAAGGGACTTGTTCAACGGATCAGTTTTGCATGGATAGGCAGACTAGGCGGGGTAACGACGATGATTCTGAGATTGTGAGGTATCATGTATCTCAACTTATTATCATTTCTGGAACTTTGTTAATTTTATTTTATCAGTTAAGTGTATAGTATTTTGAGATGAAGCTATGCCGCAATGAGGTTAAAAAAATTGCCAGATGCTCATAAATGGATCCCGACAAATGCCAATTTGCATAAAACCCTCATAATATAAGACTATAGAACTGGAGACGAGAGGCCTAGTACCAGAAAATAACAGGAAAATTTGACTTGATGCATCTCAGCCTATTTTGCATTTACATATAACTGATACTATGTTTCCAGGTGCATAATATTGAGTGCAGCCTCATTTTGCCAATAATAGAGGAGCACTTCCCTAATTTGCCACTAGACCAGTAGACTTTCCTGTACAGAAGTTGCTGGTTTAAAAACTTCAGAAACTCTACAATAGGAAGTCTTGATCCTATATATCCTGCCAGCTTTGTGAACTTTTGCTGCAACTTAAGAACCGGAACTACCTAGCAGATATTCACATTGGGTATAAGATACACTAACCCTATGTGCTTCACCATTATTCAAATGGATCATTCCTTCCGTGCCATGCCAGGCCCAAAGTTTTTGCCCAGTGCCAATTCAGTACCTTACAAGTTGAAATAGATGTCGCACATCTTTTCACACTTTCATTCAACCCTATTGGACCAGGTTATCTCAATTTCAATTGTCCGTGAAGCACCATCTTTATTAGTGTCATGGCTAAGGCTGAAAACACCACTGTATACTCCTTCGTTCATGACTTTGTCAATTTGAATTGTGAGCCTCCCAAGATTTGTCTGAGAAAATGGATCAATTTGAACATCAAAAACTAAATAATAGAGAGTCTTCCACTCAGCCATGTTTCAAGTTTATTAACAAAATCAGGAAATAAGCGCCGAAGCATTTGTTCTAATCACCGGCAATGCAAAGTCCATTGATAAGACTTCTAGCAATTTTACATTTTAACAAACTAATCAACTGAATATAAAATTTTCGAGAAATTGCAAGTTAGTGTTAAAAAAGGAGATGAAAGCCAGTTACCTTCCCAAAAGTACTTTTGCTATTGCACGAAATATGTAACTTTTGCCCCTTGGGCGGTACATCAAAGGCCCATGTGAACCCTTCTTTCCATTCTGGTGAGGTGTTATGGCTGATAACCTAACAGAATATATAACAAAGACAATGAGGTTTATAAGTAGATACACAAAATATAAGTAACAGAAAATGTGGCCCTAGACAAATAATTACCAGCAAAGACACGCATTAGCTGCACATAGCAGCAAGTATTCTCAGTAGCATATCACAGTCATTTTAGGTGGAAATTTATCATCTTTTACAGACATTATATTAACAGCCAAATATTTCCCAATTATCTAGGCTAGAAATGAAGTACTAAGTAATTCATCAATACCCATAAACATAACAATCTCAAGGGAACAATATTTGGAAGTCAACTAATTCAATACCTTAGTGTGCCTAGCAGGGCCATTGCCGATATTCAATCGGCAAAAAGCATGGGTGCCTCCCATGACATGTTTCAAGTTGTTTGCTCGCTTAATGGTGACTGTTAAACAACCAGGTAAACAATTCAATAAGCTTTCTACTCTTTCATGAAAACTTGGTGGGCAAGTTTTCAAGAGCATTTGCAAAATCGGGATGGCTTCAGCTGCAACCATTGCTTGGGATTTTGACACATCTAATGGCATGGCCGACCATGACTGTTTCAGCAAGCACAAGGTAGTCAATATTGAATCCTGAGCAGCCTCGCTCCCGGACTTTAGTGCTGAGACCAAATGGGGAATACACAATGTTGCTGCTTCCGAAATATGGAGCTTATGAAAATTGGAAAAAATAACATTTATTGTCCTCAACACCTCTTCATTGACAGTGGCTGTGGACCACAATTCTCTCTCTAGAGCAGCTGCACAATGACACGGTTTGTAAGAAACCCCTCAAAGATAACTGAATTCACCACTTCCTATGAGTAAAATAGATGATGTA
>JACGDI010005455.1:495774-520502 GCA_014898725.1 Jacaranda copaia | reverse complement strand
TGGGTCCATTTTTGGAAAATAAATTTGATTTATGGAAATACATAAATACAAATAGAATAGTACATAAAAAGAAGTGAAAACAACATAAATAAATTGCTACGTAAGAAACGGTGTCAGATGTGTAGGGCGAATTGTTTACTTTAGAGACAGCGGGAGGTGGAAAAAGGTTAAATGACCGTTAATTTTAGCAGATGTCAAAGGATAATTGGTAACCGTGTATTTCTGGTTGTGAGAGTGAAGTTACTATAATGCCCTCAGATTTGCTAGCGCCACTCGCGGCTGTATCGCTGGAGACACGTGACTTGACAGACATGTTGTCTTGCACCCTACAAATAGACAAATTTTGTACTGGAAATAGAACGGATTGTTTATGGGCTTTTATTGCATGTTAGATCTAAAATTTCCATGAGTTTTTTTTTTTTTTTTTTCCTCATGAGTTAGTTAATAATGGGTAGGCTATTAGTGCAAAAATTGAGGTCCCAAAATTCTATAATTACCGGATTATAAACTAATTGGATTGTAAAAAAATATTGACCTTTAATCTTTATGAGAATTTATATTTATTTATATCCAGCTCGATTCAATTTTTTTTTCTTTTGTCTTAGGAGGGCATTTATGTCTCTAACTCATATATTTGGCCGTACTAATTTATTTTCGTTTAGGCATCAAGTAATTATTAATCGTATTACATTATAAAAATATATTTTACTGTCCAAATTATCGACTACTAAGGAAAAATGAAATTTTCCTTTCTCAAGTTTGTCGATAATAATAAGAGGATTATATTTACTTATTCTTAAAATTTTGTTCTTAAAATCAAAACATTGAACAAAAAAAAGAATTAATTTTTCATACTAATGGATAAATATTAGTGGAGGATCAAATGATAAAAGCAAAGAATAAGACCATTAAAAGATGTAATTTTCTTCCACAATTCTCTTTTTTTCACTTTTCAACCCTTTTACTTGGGGTAAAAAATATCATGATCATATCCAATGTTGGGGTACTTTATTATTGACTTATGATGTCACTATGCAAACCTTTTTATTGTCCCTAAGGATAATGGATATACTATTACTTAAATAGTTCATTTCTTTGAAAAGAAGGCTTTAATTATTGTCTTATTGAAAAGACAAACTTTACTGAAGAGATAATAATACCAACTTTTTATAAGGTGGTATTATTTCTTTTGAAATTTTTTTATAAAACGTATTTGTTGTGCGAAGAAATGGGCCGGTTGCAATTGAGCCCATATGAAGCAGATGAGCCCATGGGCCATATGTGATTAACTTTCCAAGCCCATGTTGAGGACTTGGTCCATGCTAATCTCCCCAAGAGCAACTCTGCATTTCCAACTGATGTGCTTAATGGGCCATCTTGATTGAAGCACCAACCATCCTCCACCCCACCCCACCCCACTCTCTCATAATTAAACATTCATTCGTCTAGAATATAGACCAATATGTAGACATGCTAATTTTTGGCCAATTAAAAATTAATATGTATAAAATAATATGTTCTATATTAATTTAAAATTTCTATTTATTTCACAGAATTTATTAAATTTAATTTCAAAAGATAAATAGTTAATTTTAATCAATTATTTAGTATTTATTTTATACTCAAATCAAATATTGACAGGTATCAAAGATTAAGTGTCTACATTTATAAACCAATCAAATTAAAAATATTTGATATTATCTCTTGATATTGATATTATTTTTTTATTTTCGATATTATCAAATCGAAGATATTTGATATTATCTTATTGAAGAGACAACCATCCCCCCTCCCCCCTCTCTCTAATAATTAAACATTCACTCATTCATGAAACAAAAAAACTACAATCAAACAAAGGAAAGCCTACATCACATAAGATGGTAATTGGGAGTTCATCTAAAAAAAATTGAACCGCTCCCATAGAGAGTTTCAGTCCATTTACATGGATGGTAGCTGCAAAATTAGCAATTCTATGAACATATTTGAATCTCCATCTTGACCATAACACCCAATATCTCCTACTTTCATGTAGAATAACATGGATAGACCAATCAACTGGACCATTAAGACAGTTACTAAATTCAATGGCATTGAAGCAATCAGACTCAAAGGTAGCTTTTTCGACAGTGCTTGCTTCAAGAATTGCCTAACTTTCAACTAAGATAGAATCCATGCATAGTTGCTTATGAACCATTGCAAAAATGGTGGAGCCTCTCTCATTTCTAATCAATAATCACCATTGCACAATGTATCAATCCTTCCTTGAAAGCTACATCTGAATTAGCTTTGATCCAATCTTTCTGGCCATTTTAACAACATATTTTGATGACTTTTTGCTTCATTGGATAAAGTTTGATAGATCCATTTTCAAACTTTATCTTTTGTTTGCTTTACATTTTTATGGCCCATGATACCTTTGCGGGCCGGTATAATATCATGGCCAAGCTGGTTTATGAATCATGTCAAGATGGCTTGATCAATTATCCATCTTTTTAAATTTGATATGATAGAAAATAAAAAAGTCATTTTTGCCCCTCATATGAAAACCATAATCTCAACACCTTCTTAAAAGTTAGAACATTTTGGATATCACAAAGTATAATCACATTGAATAATCTTGTCAATCAAACATTTGATAGTATTAAGCATATGATATCACTAATTTTTAAAATTCAAACAAATAATAGATTATATAATTTTGTATACTATTTCTAACTTATGTATTACTAGCACGTTAATCCCCTAATCTTATATGCCGAAGCAAACAAGTCTGAGAGAAAACAAAGGTAAATAATTTTGTTATGGGAGAATGTGATCAAATAGAGCCTTAGTACTATCATTTTGAAGGAAATGTTTGTACTACTACAGTTATGAGAATCATGTGTTCACTATGTTAGGTGGCAAAAATTTCTCTACCAATAATTTAGTGCAAGCATTTAAAACCAAAAAGAGAATAAGCAAAAACAAAACGAGGACCACAGCCCACTGGATCCATGTTGGACCTACACGTTTGGGTCAAATAGTCCAAGCGACAAAAACCAGGACCCAATTTTTTGGACCACCATAGGAGCACATATGACCCATGTGTAAAACAAGTCGGGTGTTGTACCTCACTAGAAAATTAGGACAAGTAGCATCCCACTTAATTAAGTGAAAGTTGTCTTATTTCTACGCCACGAGTGTATAGTTATATTGGTTTCATTTAAGGAGAAAAAATATATTTAAAATACATTTGATTTGTAATGTTAAAAAAAAAAATCAAAATTTGAACTTAATTCAACCTATTTGATGAAATATCTTTTACATTGTCACATTCTATGTTTATTGCAATTTCTAATTCCTTTTAATTTAATCAAGAAACATTTCAAAAAAGACAACAAATATGTTTTCTAATAACTTATACTTAGTATTTATAAATCATATGCAGTAAAACTTCACATATTTCATTCTCAAAATCTTGAAATTACATTAATCTATAATATGCAAGTAAAACTTCACATATTTCATTCTCAAAATCTTGAAATTACATTAACCTGTTATTTAGATGGTTTTCGATTTCATTTTTATTTTTCTAAAAAATTCTCAAAATCTTGAAATTATTTAGATGGGTTTTCGATTTTGTTTTCATTTTTTTAGAGATAATTGTTATGAATTTACCTTTTAATCAATTTACATGCATGAAAATTAACTATGAACCCATTTATTTGTTCATCACTTGGTCAAATCGCTTCACACTTACGTGATATTTGAAATTTAAATTTTAAAAAATTCTCAATAAATGGGTGTTACTTATTTATCCCTGAAAACTCTATTTATTCACTTGGATTGATGGAAATAGATCAAATCATTGTATCAATAAGCGGAGGAAAAAAAAAATAGATCAAATCATTGGTCATCAACTTTCAACCCATTTACTACCACCCACAAGCAAAAGTGAATAAAAGGAGACCAACCACTAAAGATAATTGGAACTATACTCAATTCTTAATAATCATATCAATATATATAAACAAAAAAGCACATACTTTATCTTCAAATAATTAATCTTAAATAAAATGGATTTACACAACTTAATATCCATTTGTATTGACACTTTAATTTTTGCCCAACAAGAGCAAAGCCCATTTTACCTTAACCCTAAACCCATGCCCAAATTACAAACCTAATACAAATTACTAGCACTAATCACTAGCACACTGGTCGCACGTGCACACTCATAGACCACCTAAGTCTCCTGTGCAGCGTGCGACAAACCCATGGGCCCCACTTCAAAAGGGCTTGGTGATGTACGGGAACACATCATGCATCGGCTCCATGTGATAATTTCCTTGAAACTGCGTGCCCATCATTCCACCGGCGCCGCCGTCAGCGGCGTCCAAGTAATTAAACGGGAAATTGAGGGCAGATTTCTCCCACTCCGTCAGCTTCGGCGCGCTCTCCACCTCCGGCGACAGCACGTGCTCGGAGCAGCTGGAGTCGGTGTGCAGCCGCGGCATGGAATCTGATGCGTCTAGGTACACGAAATCGTCGTACACCATCGGCGAAGCCTCCGGGACTGAGGTGAGCAAGACGGGCTTTGTATCTTCTTCTGACGTCACTGCGCTCGTCATCTTTTTGCTGCTGACGTTTTGCTGTTGCTGCTGCCTCTCGATCGTACCTTTCTTGTTGTATATGCGGCACAGCACCCAATCATCCAGCTGTAGAGAGAACCACAGCCGTCAGATTAATAATCATTTCAACTAAGACCGTTGAAAAACTCATGCCCATAACTCTACAGCACCAATCATTTTCTTTGAATGTTAAATTAAAGAGATAAGAACGAATCAATTTCCAGAAAAAGAAAGCTAATGGAACAATTATTTCAATTAAGAATAATTTTTCTCATCATTTTTTAATTTTAATTTAATTTGCCCAGCTATTAACTCGAATCGCGCAGGCACCCACCCTAAGACTGTTGCTCTTCTTCCGAGCAGAGCGGTCCACATCGGCGAGGCGATACTCGTGCATAATCCAATTAGTTTTCTCGCCTCTCGGAGCCTTCCCGGAGTAAAACACCAAAGCCTTCTTTATACCGACCGGCTTCGGTTGGCAGATCGGCTTGTCAGCTCCAGTCGCCTTCCAATACCCGCTCCCCGCGGCCCGATTAGGTCTCGATCCGTTCGGGTACTTCCTCTCCCTAGGCGAAAAGAAGTACCACTCCTTCTCGCCGTACAAAGCCAAGCCTGCAATCAATCAACAATGCAGCAGTAATTAATAAATCCATCATCTCAACAAACTACCACGAAAACGCGAGGGAGAAAGGGATTTAGGTTTTTATACCGGGCAGCTCCCACGGATCGTACTTGTAGAGGTCAATTTCTGCAATAATTGGCACGGAAATTGACTGGGAAGCGCATTTCCGGCACAAATAGTGCATCACGAGCTCCTCGTCGGTGGGGTGGAATCGGAACCCCGGCGGCAGCTGCAAATCCACGGCGGTCATTTTTTCCCTTTTCTTTTCCTCTCTGTCAAAATGGGTATGGGACTGTGTGAGCTAAGGCAAGCGGGGGTTGGACAGGGGTTTTGTGAAACTTAGAACGCAAGCGAAAGAGGGGCATATATAGGCGAGGGAGGTGGACAAGTGGCAACTAGGCGGCGGGTTCTAGAACAAACGTGGCTGATAAGGTTGGAGGGGACACGTGGCGGGAGGACAAGTTGGGGGGGGGTTTGGAGGGAGTGTGATTCTGTCACTGCTTACGCAATGGATTTTGGACAGACTCGGACGTGGAAATGGTTTTGAGAAGGGGTCAATGACACGTCGGAGGTGTCATGCAAACGGTGGGATTTGGACACTAGTTGAACCCGGTTCGGTCAGCTATGTGGTCATAATATTAATAATCATAATTAATTGATAATTGATAATTGATACTAAATTATAAAAAAAACAAAGGAAATATTTATTTACAAATTATGTGTTTTGAATTATATATTTTTAGAGAATGAGTTTTGAAAATGGGTTAGAAAATGTGAAATTTATATTGGAGAATGTGATGTATATTTGTTTATAACTTAAGAATAGTAAGAAAATTATTTTAGAAAAAATTAGTATGTTTGTTTATGTTTTAAGATGAGACAAATTCTATTGTAACAGTCAAATCAATGCATATTTGTTGCTTTGTGAGGAAATAAATTCTACTGTAACTGTCAAATCAATGTCTTTTTATTGGGTTTTGAGTATGTAAATAAATTTTAGTAGTATTTTTTATTATAATATAATAATAAAATATTGTGATATCTAAATATATATATATGTGATGATAATGATCGTAATGTAAAGAATATAAAGAATATGAAATTTTTTATTATTTATCAGTTAAATTACAAAAATAATTTAATTATTTTAAGAACTATTTTACGAGAAAAAAAAGACATATGTTTAGTTATATTCTCCCATAATAATTTTATTTTGAAAAAATATATCCAAATATAGCCAAGAATTTGTTATTACAATGATGTCCGTTCGAAATTTGTTATTTAGGTACTTATGGTAAACTCGTATTAAAGTTTCAGTCAATTCAAATGCGCGCGTCATAAAAGTGTATAAATGATTACGATTAATGAAAGTCAAATTATTTTATTTTTAGATTTTGTTTGATTATATTTTTTTAAAATAATATTATTTTGAAGAAATATAATTAAATATATTCTTATTTTTTTTAAATTATACATTCTTTAATATACATACATATATTATGTATATCTATGATATATATTTTATTATTATTTTAGCATTAAAAAAATAACTTAATTTCTTTTTCACCTAAAAAACCTAACAAAAAAATATTACTTGATTGCTACAGTAAAAAATATCTTCCCTAAAATATAAATAAACATATCAAAAAATAATTTTCAAATTCTCCAATAATTCATTCTCCCAAAATACATAATAAATCCATAATAAAATTAAACAAAAAACATAACCAAACGTTCCCTTAACATTTTGCAAAATTCATATTGTATCATTTTAACCCGACCTGCTTACAAATTGCAAATTCTTAAGCCTCGTTTGGATTTACTTTTATTTTCATTTTCAATTTTCAGCATTTTTAAATTGGTGAAAATTAGTTATATAATGGGATGTAAAAATCAAAATGTGTTTGGATGAAATATTTGAAAATATAATGATTATATTGAAAATATAATAATTATATTGGTTTTAATAGATTGCAAATGGAGAGAGATAGAAATAATGAAATAGAGAGGGGATATATATAAGATATTGAAAGAAAATATATAAACTATTGGATAATGTGTTTTGAAAATGAAAATGAAAATAATGTTAATAAAGTGTATGTGTACGAAATAATTAAAAAAAAAGATCATTTTTAAAGTATATGAATTTTTTTTATAATAATTATTGAGTTATATGCAATTAGTTGGTAATAATATCATGACGTGGTGGAATAGTTTGACCTAATTACTAAAAATATAAAAGTAATGCTTTTAATGCAATTATTGCAATTTGGAAAATCCAATTGACATACCACTGCACCAGATTTCAATTTTCTCTTGTCAGTAGTCAAATGCAACTATTCAAAGCGAATCTTTGACAAATAGACTTTTTTCTAAACTACTTTTTAGTGATTAAGATGGTGTTTGGATGGGTTTATAAGTTTTTTTTTAAAAATATTTGAGAGTTTATAAAATATTAAAAATATATAATATATTTATTTTTTAAAAAATTATAATTTTTTAAAATAAAATATTAAGAGTTGATAATTTTTTAAAAAATAAAAAAATTAATTTATTTTTAAAATTTTAACAATATCACTTAATTTTAATTATATTAATTATAAAATTATCGTTACTAATATTTTATAAGTTTCAAAAATATCTTATAAAATATAAAAATTTGTAAAACTTTTTAAATAAATTAGCCAAACACACTCTAACTTATATGAAAGAGACCAGGAAAGAAAATTTTATATATATCTAATTTAAAGGTTTTACTATTTTCAATTAACTAGTATCATTGTGGTGAAATTAAACCGGTTGGAAGGTTAGTGAACCGGTGGCAGTAACTAAAGAAACCCGGTTCAAAATAGTCGTGGCAAAGAAGGCCCACACCACTAGTGATTGGACGGTCATCCGCATGTCAACTTCCAATGACAGATCATCTGTGACTGCCAAGTAATTTTTTATTTTCTCCCTTTTTATCTTTGTTGGGTGTATTTTCCAATATTTTTTTTTATATCTAAGTTAGTGGTCGAATAAAAAATCAGTGTTAATATATATATATATAAATAATAAATTAAAATGTACTTGATCATGTAATTTTGAGGTATTTGTAATTTTTTTTAAAAAAAATATTACAAAGGATGAAATTTATCATTTTAATAAATTAAAATTATTTTATTATTAAATTAAATTAATTAAAGTATAAACTATATAATCAAATACAAATAATGTGCACAATAATGCCCATTTAAATTAAACATAAGATCTCCTACATAATAGAAAATAATTATACTACAGAGCTTTAAGTAAGTAGATAAGCTATTTATAATATTTGTTTGAGGTAATTTTATTGAACTACATTTTGATGGATGGATAAAATAGTGTGATTTGTTCAGCACATAACTAAAACGAAGCTTGCATGTGACCCAAATTCTCGTAACCTCGAAAAAGAAAAGAGGGGAATCTTTGACTGATTTTACATTTTGACTAAAGGTCAAAATAGTAATTTTAACATAATTACCCACGTAAATAATTATTATTATTATAGAACATTGATTATCTACTTCTCGAAGTTCAATTTAATTTATTGTCAAATATTTCTATAAATAATTAAATAACTAAAGAATGTTCAACCACATATATTGCGATCATCATTTTGTGTTTTCAAAAAGTACTTTTCTTTAATATATATCATGTTCTCACACAATTACCTCAAATAAATTTATATTTTTCTATGTCTCGTCTCTTGACGTGCATCACTAAAATTAGAAATATAGACGAAAAATATAAACAGACAACTCCGAAATAAATACCAACGCCTTTAATCACTAAACAACTTATTATGTAACAAACGATTAAAATAGAGAAAGCTTTAAATCATTTTACAGCCACTGGAAAAGTAAATGAATAGATTTAAATCGAATTTCAAGAATTTTTTTTTTAATTCTATGAATCATTCTCTTCTAATTTCTTGCGAATAATTTGGACGTAATTATAAAAGAGAAAGATATTTTATCAACATACATTGAAACCAACGTAATACAATATTTGTCGGTACTAAAAGGATTTATTCCAAAAAATAAAGGAAAAAAACAAAAAGACAAATTTAGCTTTCAAATGAATCTTCACAAGAAACTCACCAGAGGAAAGATTGGCATTACTTTTATGAATCATTAGACCAACTTTCCCATAATATTCGGTCCAGGTGAACTGAACTCAAGCAACCTTTCTTTTTCCCTAATTTATTGCCTTGTCTCATTTGGATCTTTGACACGTGTACAAAACGACAAATCATAGAAAACAGTTGGCATTGTGGGCGGCTCTACTCGGACGTCTCAAGAACGTTCCACCTCGTCTTTCATTTTTTTGTTTTTAATCAATTTTGAATTTCAAAAAAATTAAAAAGCAAATAATTAATTAATTTTTATAGTATATTCTTTGAAAATTTTTGACTTTATAAGCTTACATGTGTATGAATTATTAAATAACATATCGAAGGACATATGATTCAATGATGTAAGTCTTTTATATATGTAGAAGATCAAAAATTTAAATTTTAACGAATTTTAAATACATGTGTATTTATATAAATAAAAAAAATTATTAATTATTGTTTATATAAATTTAAATTTTCAAGCAACCTTTCTTTTTCCCTAATTTATTGCCTTGTCTCATTTGGATCTTTGACACGTGTACAAAACGACAAATCATAGAAAACAGTTGGCATTGTGGGCGGCTCTTCTCGGGCGTCTCAAGAACTTTCCACCTCGTCCTTCATATTTTTGTTTTTAATCAATTTTGAATTTCAAAAAAATTAAAAAGCAAATAATTAATTAATTTTTATAGTGCATTCTTTGAAAATTTTTGACTTTATAAGCTTACATGTGTATGAATTATTAAATAACATATCGAATGACGTATGATTCAATGATGTAAGTCTTTTATATATATAGAAGATTAAAAATTTAAATTTTAATTAATTTTAAATATATGTGTGTTTATATAAATAAAAAAAATTATTAATTATTGTTAATGAACTAGTCGACAATTTTAGTATGATCAAATATTAATGTTTTTCTCCACCATATGTGCATATTTTGGCATTAATATGATCATTTGGCGGCTTTTATGCATGCGCAAGGAAACTTCCAATATTACCCATATACCTCATGCGAATATTCTATTGGTTGTCCTCAAATTCATTTCCCTTCACCAAAACTCAACTTGCAGCCGCCTTATCTTTCATGATGTGATCCTGAGCCGATTTTCGTTGCTATTTTCCAAATAAAGATTCTTGTCTTGTTTGTTTGTGTTTTTAAATATTATTTAAATTTTGAAAATATATTTATTTTTTTATTAAAAAAGTTATTTATTATGATCACATGGATGGAAAAGTCGTAGTACATACTTGATTAATTCAACTATATAAATTGCCTGATAAATGTGAAGTGGGTAAAAAGTCTTCACTATATTTTAAGATTCATTAATTGATATATCTTTCAATAATGTTGGGCACGGATTAGACTTGAGAGACCAACTGTTCTACATAATCATTGGGGGTATAAGGTCAAGAATGAAGATCAAACGATGTATAGAATATTGATTATATTTTTTATAGTAAGTAAGATAGGCAAATAGATAGTATCGTTATACATTCTTTGATAAATCGTCGCCATCAACTTGTCATTTATGACTAATACTGAAGTATTTTTAGTTATCTATTGAGGTATCTCAATACAATCTATTTCAAGTGGCATTTGAGGATTTTGTCAAGTGTTTCCATAATGGCTTGTTGTTTATGAATTGTCAAAATATTTTCTAACTCCCAAAATACAAATAAATAACTCAACATATTCCCTAATTCTACTATCCAAAATACATCCAAAAGGCCCAAAATACCCTCACAATTCATTTTCTACCCATTCTCTAATGGCTCACCCTCTCATTTTTTGTTCCCCTACCCAATATATAAACACATATACATAAATAATTTTAAAATATCAATTTCACCATACTAACCCAACAAAAAAGTTATTGATGTGAAATGTCATCCACTCCCAAAACACAAACAAACAAGTAATTTTCTCCCAATTCACTCTTTACTTACGACTCAAAATACAAACAAATAACCATTACATTCCCCAATTCCACTTTTCAAAAATTATTTTGCCAAAATATTTTGATAAAATGCTCCAATTCATAAAAAAAAAACCATAAAATCCTATGTCATACATGTTTTCGAGTCGAGTTGAATTTCGACCCATGTGTAAAACAAAAATAAAGAGAAAAAGAAAGAAAGAGCATGAATCTTGGGGAACGTTTAGTAATCCTTAATATTCTTGAGAATATTTTGATCCTTATCGAGATGTGCCTCATTCAATATATAATTTTCTTACAATGAAGCCATACGCCAATTGGTGTACTATGTATGATGGGCTAGCAATACTATCCACAAATTAATCCGAGCCAAGCTGGAATTTCTGAAAGCCAATAAATGCATACGTACATGTAGACAAACGTAAGACAAATATACGTACACCCGACATAAATTAAAAAGGATTTTGTATGTATATGTGTGCATTTTCTTGAGTTCGTAAATCCCATGTTGAGCGTGTCGACAGAGTAGGTGAAGAGCTCCATCACCAACTTGCAGCTATGCACACTGCATCTTACATTTTCAGTCACACACACACATACCCGTGTGTGTGTGTGTTTTCTTTTATTTTCTTTTATTTCTTTTTTCTTTTTTCCCTCATGGTAAAACTCTCTATGCATGAATTTTTGTGATATGCAATAAATAAACGTTTCGGTTTATTTTTATATAATATTATAATTTTTCAATAGTTTTGAATTTGAGTTTTTGGATAAATAAAAAGAAAATCTTATGATAAAATAATAGTAATAGAGCCATAGAGTGAAGTAGTAATTTTTTTTTTCAGTAGTATATGTTAAGGAATGGATTTTGGACTTAACTCAGACTAAAAAGCTAATTTAAAATATGAGAATTATTCAAAATCATATATAAAGATTACATTGCCCAAAAATGAACATTTAGAGCTTGAAATAACATGAAACAGGTGGCCCAACAACACTAAGCAACCCAATATTGAAAATAGTGGCTCCGATACTATATTAAGAAATGGATATTGAACCTAACTCAACCTCAAGAGCTAGCTTAAGAGGTGAAAACTAGGCAAAATCATATATAGAGATCACAATTTATTTATTTCACTGATGTGGGACACTAACAATATATAATTATGAGAATTAAATTTGTGATTGATTTAATTGTGGAATTCGCAAGTGTAAGGGCCTACCACCAAACATTAAGATTTTTCTCATAAAATTGTGATGAATGTCAATGTTTGGAAATTCATCCTTTAATTAATTAGGAGTTAATTCTCTTGATTTCTTGGAGTATTCCACTATGATTAGATTAAATTTAAGTTTTATAACTTGATTGAACAAGGTTTAAAGATTAAAAATAACGTAAATTTAGATTTAAAAAAAATACAAAATCATCTGAGTTTGGATGTGGACTGATATTTGATTATCTTAAATTATCTTAAAAAGGTCAAGAATTTGGAGAAGAAAACAATAAGTACATCTCTTGATTGATATTTTATTAATTATGATTCTATCAAATTTAACTTTCATAGCTCAATTGGACAAGCTACAAATTTAAAGAGAAACATGAATTTAGATGACAAAAATATAAAAATAGTCTAAATTTATATATATTTTTCATTTATGTATGCATACTCACACCATAAGTGAGAGAGCACAATACCACTCAATTAATTAGCCAATGTCAAATATTTTTCTTAGAGGTCATTTGCCTGCTTTACTATTGCATGATAGATATACAATCCAATTCAATTCCAATGTTTGGTTCATTTTTAGAAGTTCTTGATATATTTAGGGGCCGACATGCATTTAAAATCAAATTTGACTTGTGTACAAGGCCTTGAAATGTAATATATTTTCCAATTTAAGTTAGAAATGAATTATAGTTTATCAAATAAGATAATCATGCCAAACAAACAATCAAAGTTGGATATCAAGTTATTTAAAATATACAAATAAATATTAAATAGAATACACAATAATATACTATTTATCCTAATAATACGTATCATGCTTAATTTAAACATACCAAGCAAACAAACCCTTTTTATACACTATGTGCGCATACAAAATTCATCAGAATTTAAACTCTATACCAATGTTTTCTAATTTTAATTTCTTTATCTATAAATAGCATAATTAAAATTCCAAACTTGCATGAGTGTTATCTTTGTCTTTATCCACAAATATATGTTCTTAATTTGTGTATACATTCATTCTCTTTTTCCAATCACATGTTTAAGTGTCATCTTTATCTTGCTAAAATATCTATTTGTTTAGAGATAAGGCTATGAAATTTGGACATTTGCTTTGGCCCAAAATTTAACGAGTCTCCCTTATATATGTGGCCACAAAATCTCTATAAAAAGGTTTAGCACAAGCCATTTAATTTATTGCAACTTGTGACAAAAAAATAAAGAAAAAGAAAAAAAAAGGAAAATTCTATCTAAGATATGTATGAAAATTGAGGTGCAGAAATTATATTTCACCCAATCAAGTTTTTATGTTTTCTGGTTGCAATGATATGGATAGACACAAGTGATAGGCTTTGCCCTACTTGTTGATTCATATTAATGTCATATGTCACAATCACAGTGGAAAATACATCCAACATTATGGATCTTTAAGTGAAGTGGACATGGATATAACCACATTAAAAATATTTCCTTCTAATGATAGACTAATTAACTATATATTATGAAAATTAAATTATCCGTATATTTGGTGGAACTCAAAAACCCACGATTGAGGTTTGAAATTAAATTATTCATATCTTTATTGGTGAAAAAAAGAAACAAAACAATAGGAGTGACCTTTCCGTCTTATGTTTATGTATGAATCTATAGTATTTAGTTGCAAACATGTCAAATATTTAATAACAAATGCCACTTGGGTCAAACAAAAAACAATTGACTGATATTTATAACAAATGTGTCAAAAGAATTCAGTCTTAGACTTTGAACTTTCCAAATGACATGAGAATAAATTTGAACTACTCGACCACCATCACTAGTAGTGAAAAAAGGATATCAAATATTAATAGACGAACACACTATATAAATAAGCTGGCACTCATAATAGTGATATTTGAATTCAAAACTCAATTTACTAGTCAAATTTAATATAGTTGATGATGAAAAAACAGTCAAAATTTCGAAACTTATTAAATTATAATTCTGAGTGATATTTTTGGTGTTGATGCCATGTGCTTTTTTGATCCAAACTATTCAATCAAATGTGGATATATCTTTCAAATTAGTGAAAATCTAACCTTCTCCATCACAATTCCATTCTCTAATCTCAACTCATAACCTAGGATGCCATGTTCTTTTCATACGGCTTATGAAAGTTGTGCATATCCTCTATCCTATTGTCCCACATCCATTGTGAAGTCCATATATATATCACAAGCTATTTAATGGTACATAAATGAAAAATCTTCCCTCATTTGAATAAAATAGGGCAAAATCATAAAATAAATACATAAATAAATAAATCTAGGATTATAACAAATGGGTCCTCTACTAATAAGATTTTGATTTGGAAAAAATATAATTCAATTCAATTAATAATAATTTAAATATCTAAGCACGTGAAAAATCAAAAGGATTAACTGCAAAAAATCAAAGAATACACTTTTTATTTGTTTTATAAAAGATATTCAAATATATTTCAATCATTATTATAAATTGAATAGGCGTAAATAAAATCCACAAGCTACTAATTATTAAATTTTTAATGAAATAATCTTTTTTTGAAAAATAAAATATTTGCTTCGATTGTTCTCTTTAGTCGGCAGACAATATTGTTCACGCTTCTTATTTTCCTATTTTTCCGGAGGCCTTTTCTTATTTGTTCTGAGGAAAAAGATAAGAACAATATGATAAGTCACTTCAACATCACTTTTACTTTTCCATTTCTTTTGTTTTTATGAGAAATTCAAAGCCACATTTTTAACAAGCCAATAATGTTTCATTCGAAAATAGAGCTTAGCAAAACACGCTTTTTAATCATGCCTGGCCCATGATAGTATTGTATAAAGATATAGACAAGTGAGTGAGTACGAATTTATTTATTTATTTATTTTTTTAAATCTAATTTGATCGTCAAGGAATTTTGTCATAATATCTTCTAAACCTTCTAATGATTTGCTCGAGGATCCCTTTTTTTTTCTATTAAAAGATTGATTATACTAAAAAAGTATATAATAGATTATTTTACATGTTACGGTTAATTAAGAACATCAAATTTGATTTAAACTTGAATATTGGGATGGGTCACCTATACTTCAAACTTCTATCGAATGGTCATTTGCCTAAATATATAGCATAAGTTCTATACATAAAGTATAAGATTAGGGGTTCAAACCTAAATGACTTATGTCATGCGTATGTGAAAAGAAATAATACATTGATCAAATCAATAGATACAATAAGAGTATTGGCAACAATAATCAAAATTTGTATATTATGATGAATTATGTGTGCACGATGTCTAAAATGACTATTCATAGCAAATATGTAACCCTCGGATTCTTTATTATTTAATATTGTGACCTCGCGTGTTGCATGCTTAGATTATTTTTTTGCAGACTAGATAAAATATAAAATATTTAAATTTCAATACCATATCAACATCAAATAAATAAATGTTAGATACCATTCAAATTGAAAAAAAAAAAGTAAAGTAAAATTAATGAAACAACTTTTATGCACACTCTTTTTTCTCCAAAAATAATAGCTAAATAAAAAAAAAACAAAAAATGAAAAAGACTTCCCACCTAAAGCATGCTTTGTTTGTCATTTAGTGCAAGAGTCACATGTTTCTTGATTTCAAAAAGCCGCCGCAACTTTTCAACCCATTATAAATTAGATTTATCCAAATTACTTAGAGTGGTAATAATTCAACCATTAACCAATAAATACACATTGATTAGGTTTTTGACAAGTAAGAAATGAGGAGATTCTTAAACATCACCATCATCCCACTAATTAATTAAATTAATTTAGTATAATTAGCGACTAGCAAAGGTTAGAATGTGGGTAGGCATGACTTGGGACCATAAAAAGGTTGTCTTGGTGAAATGTATGTGCTCAACTTTTCAATTTCTTCTCTTTTACTTCAAAGTAATTAATGTTAATGATAAATGATGGCCACTAGGGTTTGTGATAATGATGCACGTTTGGAATTTTCGGCTTTCAATTCTCCACTCTATTCACACGATAATTAAATAAAAGTTGTTTTTGAAATTTGTACATAGAATATATATATATTTTAATATGCGTGACACCAATAAATATTATTTAAATTATATGTGATTGACAACATTTCAACATATTGATGATTTCATTGTATTTGACTATATTATTGAATTCTTGCAAAGAACACCACAAAAATTAATTTGACCATATCATGTCCTAAATTCCAACATATGATGTAAGTTCCTTCTAATATATCTAAATGTAATTTTATCATGTAATCTATCTTTCTATCTATATATATTACCAAGTCTAGTTGTGCGGGTCCACGATCCTAATGGGGGCGACATGGGGTCAAAGCAATCTTGATTGTACTAATTTTAGTTCTAAATTGGGAGTGGATTCGAGATTGTCAAAAGCATTTAAATCAGATCGAAAATGATCGCCTTACTTAATATATATATATATATATATATAGAGAGAGAGAGAGAGAGAGAAAGATAGATAGATAAATATAGATATATATTTTATATAAGGAGAATTCAATCTGGCAAATCAAAATCATCCACCCTAACATCACCTAACTTTTAAAGTGCCTATAGCATCATCCACAATCCAACCACTCAAACCAATCCAAGAAATTACCTCAAATTACACATAATTAATTCGACTTTTTTATTTCTATCACGAGACAAAAGTAGATATTCTAATTCAAGCGACCTATAAATTTAGATCTTATCTTAGATGTTGCTCAACTTTATGCCATGTGAATCAACTTTCTTTTAGCAAAATATTGGCTTAGAATAAGGTCAAACACTTGCATCCCATAATTTAATTAGACCACACAAAATCCAACATGTGGTACTTTTACTTCGTTCACGCCTTGATCACAATAAAAACGAAAACCCATAATTCAAAAACATCATAAATCTCATTTACAGTGAATTCTAGATGCCCAAAAATCAATGCAAGTTGTAGTATTTATAGGCATTGGTTGAGTGCTCATGATCCTTCCAAGTAGATATATTATTATTCGGGTGAACTTACTATACTGTCGAATTCAATTGAAATCAAATAATCGTTGGCTATCGTATAGAAACAAAACACAGTCGGGTTGAATTGGGATCAAGCGACTCATTTGGGTTTTTTGATTTTTTATTTTATTTGTTGACACAGTAATAAAAATGAGAGGTATTAAGCTTTTTATTATCCTTGCGTCAAGATATTCTTTTGCAAAATCTCTCCTACGGTATTGTCATCACAGTAAAGTTTAGCCACCAAGTTTGGGATGGATTGTGCGGTTCCTCTACGTACACTTAGAACACCAAAATATCGAACCATGAATAAAGAAAAGTCTATTATCTAGTGATTGTGAGCTTCAATTCTTAATCGAAAGGGACACAAAAATAAGTAAATAACCTATGTGTGTGTGTGTGTGTGTGTGAATGTGATAATTTGGCATGCAAAAATTGATATACAATTTTGTACCATTTTTATTGGTTGTAGTTGGAATAGTGAAACTCGTAGGTGAAATCAATATTGCGCTCATTGATAACAGAGAAAAAGGAAAACAAGAAGAAATTGGGTGTGCGCCGAAAGGTTTTAGTAGTTGGTGGAAATTTCTGATTCACCATCCAAACCAAATAATGCTATTGTTTTTCCAACTTGATTTATGATCACAAAAAATCTTCATGTCTCTTATGGCTGCAGTGCTTAATTTCCTGTCCACATGATTTTTCTGTCACGCTATTTTCAAGCTATTTTGACTGCATGGAAAAGTTGGGACTTAGAATTAATTAGTGAAACAAGAAAAATTGATATAAAAATTGGGGTTAATTGCATTAAACCTCCCAATCTATGGCCCTCGTTGCATATTGCCTTCTAACTGTTATCAATGTGCAATTTCATCATTTGAATTAATTAAAATGTGCAATTTCACCCCTGAATTAATTAAAATATTCGCCAACATTATATTTTGCACTATTCCAATGGAATCTAACAAGCATATTTTGGTGCCTTCTGTCCACGTGTCCAATGCCATTGATTACATTCCACTAGAATAGTAAAATTCTGGTGTTGGCGAACATTTTCATTAGTTTTGAGGGTGAAATTGCACATCGACAACGGTTGGGAGCAATGTGCAACGAGGGTTATAGGTTGGGGGGTTTAATGCAATTATCTCTAAAAATCGAGAAAACACTTCTAAATAATAATGAGAATAGCCATTTTGACTGCAAAAGCAAGTTATGACTTTGAATTTGATGAGAGAAACAAGATAAATTGATTCAGAAATAGAGAAAATGTACTTCTAAATGATGAAGGAGATAAGGAGTCTGAAACCTGGAATTTAATGAGTGAAACAAGAAAAGTGATTCAGAACCAAAAACAAATTACTTCTAGATGATGATGAAAATAGTCATTTTGGCTACAAGAAAAAGGTTAGGACTCTGAATCTTGATGAGGGAAACAAGAACAATTGATACAGAAATTGAGAAAATACTTCTAAATGATGATGAAAGTAGTTGTAGTTGTTTTGATGAGGTAAGAAGTTTAGGATGAGTGAAACAAGAAAAAGTGATTCATAAACAGAAAAAATACTTTGAAATAATGATGAAAATAGAAACAAGAGAAGCTGATTCAGAAACATAGAAACTACTTCTAGCATGGTTGACAAAAGTAGCAGTTTTGAGTACAACAAAAAGTTTAGGACTTTGAATTTGGTGAGGGAAACAAGAAAATTTGATTCAAAAAGAGAGAAAATACTTCTAAGTGATGCTAAAAAATAGCCATTTTGACTACAACACTGAGTTCAAGACTTTGAATTTGATGAGTGAAACAAGAAAAATTGATACAGAAACAAGAAAATACATCTAAATGACAGATGATTCCAATCTTAACTTTTGGTAACTAATGCAGTTGTATGGGTAGAATCAAAACTGTGGTTTCATTACACTAACAGAAATTGATCGAAAAAACTTACCTTCTCCCGTGATGAACCCGAGTTCTATGTCTAGACCCTTTCTGCGAGAATTTTGAACTTCTGGTAACATGAATATGATGATGAAGTGGGCTACTATGATCACCAATGTTCCTCAAAATCTTTTTCCTACGCAGATGAGTGGAATTCCCAGAAAGCTGCACCTGTGCTCGATGACTGTTAGGCCTTAAAGATCTCCTCAAATGCTCGTCTCTATAATTCCTAGTCCTCCGACTAAACTTTGAAGATCTCCTATGTTCAAGATTCCTAGGTTGTTTGAATATAGAGCTTTCTTCTAGTTCATATTCTTCTTCTTTTTCACTAGGACTACTAGTAGCAGCAAATGCTTCTATGTCTCTCTTTCTCCTTCTTCTTCTTCTTCTTCGCCTTCTTTTGACCGTCCGAAGCTTGAAACATAAGTAGTTGCAACAGAAGTCTAATGAAGAGAAACAAGTAGCAAAACAAGCCCATATGATTCTACAGAAGGTGCAACAAATGCATTGGCAGATTCCCAAGTTGTATAGCAGATAGAAGAATAAGAGCACTGCATTGCATTAGCAAACAAATAAGTAAAACGTCGATCACAATTTAAGGATTTTTTGTCTGAACTTCCAGTTTGGATGCTTTACTATAGTTCATGTTTTATCTGCTATTCTATTTTATGAATACATGCCAAAATAATTTTAGAGAGTGGAGATCAAATATACTTGGCATATAATTATCAAGTTAGAATAGCAGATGGAATATAAAACAGAATAGAAGATTCAAAATGTTGAAATTCTGACATGTTTACTACTCACCAAAGTAAAACAACATTGCCACCATGACAAACTTGAGCAAATGCGCAACACAAAAGTTTTCTATGTAGCACATGAGGTCCCATGTTGAACCACAAACTGAGCTGCAAGAAGAATTAAATCGAAGTGAAGGTTTTTGAATATAGAAACTAAGTTTTTGTCAAAGAATTTGTTCTCCATACATATTACTTCAAGAACTTAATGATAACTGCATTATTGATTAATGTTTCAGATGGTATGAGAATTGTCTAATTGTAAGATGTAAGAAGATTTTACTTGCAAGATTTTCCAGAGAGGAAATCAAGAGGATGGCCAAGAATTTTGTCAACAACTTGGGCAAATCCAGAGAAAAATGAGGCAACCACATTCCCCATTGATAAGACCTAAATAACTGCTGATGCGCTTCAGTCACATATTCCTGCAAAAAATTAGAAAACGAAGGAAAAGAAAATCTGAAAAATCATGAAACTAATTGTTGCGATAACTTATAAATGAAATGAAAGATCCAAAAGAATAATGTCAGGGAAACATGCAAGAATTGAATTAGTGCAACATTTTTTGCCAAATTTAAGGTAGAAAAACCTGGGGAAAAAAGAAATATGGTTTTGTTGTTGTTCGATTAACAATTTTTTTTTGAGTCTTGATAAAATCTCTGAAAAGAAAATGAGGGAAATAAGAGGGAGAGAAAAGGCGGTCCAGTTTGAGTTTGAAAAACTGGTGAACCTTTCATGCTATTCGTCTGTTCATTTATGATTTATGTAACTGCCATTTAAAAACGTTGCCCGGTTGAAGGGCAATGGGCTTTAAGCCCATATTGTAAATTGGGCTTCCATTGCCATCTCTGGGCTTTTGATAGATTTTGCAAGAAATTAAGATATAGGTCACGCCCAACCATAAAAGAAATTCCAGTGTGATTTTTCCCAATTGAAAAGAACCGAACGCTTCTTCACTTTCATTCAAACACACCCTCAACAATATCTACAATAGAAGAGAAGATTCCATCGGAACAATTATTTATTTCAATGCAGGATTCATTGTGGCTTCTGGTGGAGGGTCCTTTATTGGATCTCATGCAACTTCCAATTTACTCATAGGAGGAGCAGCCACGACACCTCTTCTCAAGAATCAATATACAAAACCATAGACCCCTCGATACAGTATGAATAGTTATTTCTTAAAAACAGATTTAGGTTCAACCTCTAGGTTAAAAGAAAATCAAATTAAACTCTGAACGGTGAAGTTAGACAAACTTATAAACATGCCCAGAACATCAAACTACCAAGACTAACTGATTATTCCATGTTTCAAGAAGCACTGTGTCTCTGTAGAAGGATCTAAAAGGGCATCATGTACCATGGAGTTTTGCAGAATTTAGAGACACTGCAATGATGATAAGTGCAACATTTGACTCATGAAATCTGAATAAAAATTAATGTCACACAACATAACTTTTCTGAGAATTTTATCACCAACTTTCAGATTATAAATCCAGAACTAAGGATAGTTTAGTGCAGACTAATGGGAATACAGAAAGGTCTTTAGGTCTTCTTGAGTGCAAAAATTAATCCATCCTTCCCTTGAGGATTCTCTCTGTAACTTCAGTTGGTGTGCTGTAGACAACATAAGATATCCACGTTAACAATCAACTTCCGTTGAAATAACTGAGAAAAGCTGTGCTAACAAACTAGCACTTTCTTTAATAAATGAGAATTCAGCAAAGAGAAAAGCAAGTGGTTGAGAAACCACTTACACAAGATAAACATGGCCCCCCCAGCCACTCAAACAATCACGGTCTACTGATGATAGCAGAGCTTGTGAAATGGTCTCAAACAATTCCTCAGGTTCCTGCATAATAGGTTAAAAAGAAAAACAGCAAATCAGACCCCTGTGGCGTGGACTTTTCATTTAAAGAAAATTAATGGAAGCTAATGTGTGGGTCCATATGGAAAGAGGCACGAAGAGAGATGGATTAGAAGAAACAAAACGTATGTTCAACTGGGACACCATTAAAAGCCTCATGAAGTTACCACAGAGACAGCATATGAAGTACCAAGAGTGAAAATATACAAGTATTGGGTTCATCAAAAGTAATATCAAGCAATGACAGTTAACAAGCACCAAAACAACAAAACGGATGGGAATCCAAAAGATATTCATAGAAAATGTGGAAATGAAAGAGGGTTAAGGGAGGAGAATCAGAATCTGTTTCATCCACATAACAGCCTCACTTGAGAGAAGTTGTTCTCAAGCAATGATGCATTCGATCCACTTTAAATTTTTTCAGAAAGAAGGAAAGGAAACCTAGTATAAAAATGTGCAGATACTGGGATCTACTTAAGTATGTACGAAATAACATAAGGTCCCTTTTTTTGGAAAGTTTAACTCTCAGGTAAGCAGATATAAACAAATACCAAGTGAAGTTACAGACCATGTCAGGCTTGAACATTGATTCACAGGCACCATAGAGTGATTCTGAGGCAGTTCCAGCAACAACAAAATCTTTGGCAAGTTCCCTGCATTCAGCGAACCAAAAATGGAAACACAGAAAAGAACCTTAGGACATATGCCTACAATACGAAGGATGTAAAGTCTAATGAGAAATATCTAACATCAAAATTGAGCTTCAATAACAGTCCGAATCCGGGCTTTGAGCATCACATTATGATACTACACATGAAGATGGAGCACATTTGAGTACTGCCACTAGCAGAAATAGTACAAAAAAACATAAAAATGAATAAGAAATCACAAACTTATAGTAAGCATCTTTTTGGAATTTTTTATATTGCTGCATGATATAATGCATATGTAACAAAATGTCTATTCTCCATTTTTTCCCTTTATGTACTGAACCCGAGTAACAGACAAAGTGTACCCAATTACAAAAGGCAAAAGTAAGAACTTGGTCAATTAACACTAAATTACTTGCAATGCAAGAGAAATACCCATCAAACCACAAACACATTTTTCATAGGTTGTAGGTAAATTCCATTACTTGTCAAAAATGAAATATTAAGAAATTGAACAATTTAAGGAGTTTGACTTACTTGGCCCCAATGGAATCCATAGTGCAAATGAAGGGTTTGTCTTCAACGCTCAATCCAGCAATAACAGGTTGGCAAAAGTATGGACCAAACCTAAATCACAAAACAAAGAAAGACAACACATCATTCTCTACCTAGTTGCAGATTGTAATTTACAATTTAACACATTTTTTAACTCTAGATGACAGAAATCAATGTGCACAATTACAAAAATAAAGGCGTAATGGAACAAGTCAATGAGAAAAATGGTTCAAAAGCTTAAAGAAAATTAAAAATTTGTGTTTGCTTCTCTTCATCTACGTTGCCATACAACCAATGACTCATTTCTTAACATAAGTGTCAATATAATAGTTCCATCCAATCACAATTAAGTATAAGTGCAGCAAGATAGATACAGTGAGACAGTCTTACCTTTTCTCATAGAGAAGAGCAGATACAAGGCTAGCAAAAGTTTCAGGCTTCATATCTCTCTCTTCCCGTAGCTGATATAACTTGTGCCGGAAAACAAGCCTTTGATACCTTCAATTGTGTTCAACCAAAACTTAAATCAATGAGCCAGTATGAAAACTAGGCAAAACTTGACGACATATACTCACATCATCAAAGAGTCAAGGCTTTCACCATATGCATTAGTATCTAGAAAAAAGAAAAAATTTTCTCCATGAACCAAAATCAAATTATTCCTTGGCAACAAAATATATTATTGCTTTATGCGATACTTTTAGTATATGAAAATCACAAGTGAGCATCAAACGCCTGCATACTCCACAGCCTTAGTCCAAAGAGAACAGAACCAAGAAATGGAAAATCTATCATCATAATAGCATGAAGCAGTCCTTTTAACATTAATTTTCTTCTTAAATAATACTGATTCACACCAAGGTGCCATGTGAAAGCCAAGAGCACGTATATGCAATTAATCTTTCAAAGAAGAAAATGTATTAGCATGCCCTAACATACAGATACATAGATAGACGTTATTCTAGTCAATGCATTAACGCGTAGAGAATTTAACAGCCACAACCCTATCTCGTACTTCAAGCTTTAGTCTTTACACTTAGCTCTACGAAATGCACAAAATTCTCACCCCTAAACAAAATTAACAGGTAGTAAAAGAGAACAGTTCTAATTTAGTTATCAAACTTACAGAGTTTGCGCATCGGTGGCTAGGCCAGAGAGACCGACGAAGAGCTTATCGTGGATTCTGTAAATCTTCTGAAAGTCAGTGGCGATGGTCTGCAGCTGCACCCCAAGCCGCCGGTCGCTGGCGATCGCAAAGCAATTCTTCCCCACCATTGCCACCATAGCGCTCCCATTATACTCGAAGATCTGCAAATTTTTCTCACGATTAATTAATTTCAGCAAAATA
>JACGDI010005455.1:470717-493966 GCA_014898725.1 Jacaranda copaia | reverse complement strand
AAAGCAAAAAAATCTATGGTACTTGCTCAATTTGATTCCTTAGAAATGTTTGTCCACATATTGATCACGTGCAATGAAAATTACTTCGACTAAATAGAATTCAAAGGTACATAGAGTGCTGCCCGTGAACTACCCTTTGTCTCCCATACTATGAATATTTGTCTTGAGAGATTGCATTTGGATAATAACATAAAGTTTGGTGCAATAGTATTATGCCATGCCACCCCTATGATTTTCTTCAAACGAATAATAACAAATAATTCTCTAAGATTTATTGCAAAAAATTGTTGCTCACTCCAATTCTTCTTCTTTTATTTTTTCCCTTTAAATTTAGTTTTTTATAATGCATCATAATATAAAATCAATTGTTCTCGTAGATGTGGCCATCTTTGATATCGAAAGCCAAACAAGGCGGACTAGATGCAATTGATACATATGTATTTTGGAACCGCCACGAGCCTCAACCAGGACAGGTACCCACATTAAATTTATGTTTCATATCCTTAACATGGGTTCTATCAAAGTAAATAGTGAATTATTGAACGAAAATGCAATGATGTCGTAGAGTGAAATACTACAGTTTGACATAGACATACTTGTATATGTATGTATGTAATTTCATATGTACGTATATGCTGATTTTTACAAGAAAATATACTAGTATGATTTCAGTGGAAAACGAGATATCGTGAAATTTATCAAAGAAGTACAAGCTCAAGACCTATATGTTTGCCTTCGTATCGGGCCCTTTATTGAGAGCGAATGGTCTTATGGGTAATTAAATAAACATACTTTTTATTCAAATTAAAAGAATTAATTCATCAAGTATTAATTTGAAGATAAATTCATGGCTACCTTATACATGCAATGCAGTGGCCTTCCAATTTGGCTCCATGATGTCCCCGACATTGTATTTCGGACAGATAATGAACCATTTAAGGTAATATTCTTGAATTATCTGGGATTTGATTGCCAAGAGTTTAAGAATAGGAGCCTACACCTTGAAATATGACTTAAGGTTTTGTGCCCTTTTTGCAGTTTTACATGAGAAATTTTACGACGAAAATAGTTACCATGTTGAAGTCGGAGAAGTTATTCGCCTCACAAGGAGGTCCTATTATACTTTCTCAAGTATGATTTTTTTCAAGCATTCTCCTATTTTACTTCATGTATTCATGCATTATACGTATTTGTTTTAACAAAAATCAAATGATGAAAACTTATGCAGATTGAGAATGAGTATCAAAATATAGAAAATGCGTTCGGTGATGCCGGCCCACGGTACGTCCATTGGGCTGCGGAGATGGCTGTGGGTCTTGAGACTGGTGTGCCGTGGGTTATGTGCAAGCAACAAGATGCTCCTGATCCTGTGGTAATACGCCATTCCCTTAAATTTAGGCTAAGGGTGCAGTTCAATGGAGTCAAACTTGAGGAAAATTTTCAAATTTAAGCTTGATCCGACTTCATTAAACTTAAACTTTCAAGTGAACTTTTAATCACTACAAATTCAAGCTTATAAATCAATCAATCTCTCTCTATAAATATATATTTATATATATATTTATAAATATATAAGTAATATTACAACAAAATATTTACATTAAAAAAAAAATATTTCAATTACACATGGGCTCGAATTGACCCATGAGCCTCGAACTTAGGTATAGACAGTAAGAGTTTCAGAGGTCAAAACAGTTTGGTTAGTGAAGCTTGTGAAGCTAGCAAGTTGACTCAACTTGTTTCACACCTCTAATTTGGGCCACAGTGGTCCAATGCTAAAATGTAGGAAAACTAAGTTAATATATATCATTTGCAGATCAACGCCTGCAATGGGATGAGATGTGGAGAAACATTTGCAGGACCAAATTCACCAAATAAGCCAGCAATTTGGACAGAAAACTGGACACACTTGTAAGATAATGCCCAAAACTCATGTTTCTTCCTTCAAGACCATGCAGTGAGATGTTTTAACTTAGAATTTTTTTTCTCCTTCTCCATGTGAAGCTATGACTTATATGGCAACATCACGAAAATCAGAACGCCCAAAGACATTGCATATCAGGTTGCTCTATTCATGGTCAAGATGAATGGGAGCTACATAAACTATTACATGGTAAGCATGCATGTGCGTATACAAATCCAAATTTCGAACTCCCCATACACACTGACCCCAAATGCCTCCATTTGTAAGCATTAAGCAAATATCAAATGAAAAAGAAATTCAAGTACCATTTTACTATGCTGATCCACTTGTTTCTCTTCATTCAGTATCATGGAGGAACCAATTTCGGAAGGACAGCCTCTGCATTTGTAATAACAAGTTATTATGATCAAGCTCCCCTGGATGAGTATGGTAATAATATTACACAAATATGCATCAAACCTCTAGTTTCCAATGCATTTCCAACATCTAAAGAAGTTAAATCTTGGAAACTTACAGGTTTGATCAGGCAGCCAAAATGGGGTCATCTCAAGGAGTTGCATGCAGCAGTGAAGCTATGCTCAGAGACTCTACTTTATGGGCTACAAACTAACTTCACTTTGGGGGCACTGCAAGATGTAATGATCTCAAGAATCCTATCTATTCTTTCATCCATGGAAAATTCACTTTCTACGATTTTCATATATACACAAAAAACCAGAACCAGTTATTTAACAGTCTTATCTTAAACCAGGCCTATGTATATTCTGGAGATAATGGAGAATGTGCAGCATTTCTTGTGAATACAGATGGTGCAAATGATGCAGAGGTCCAATTTCAAAACCAAACATACCAACTTCCTCGTAAATCAATTAGCATCTTGCCGGACTGCAAAAGTGTGGCATTTAACACAGCAAAGGCATGTATCAGAATATTGTATCATAAAAGTTCATATAGATCCAGACACAAAATGCATAAAAGGAACCTTCTTTCCTTGTCCACGTCTCCAACAGGTAAGCACCCAATTCAGCACAAGAACAAGGGAACCAGCCATGAAGCTGGACTCACCAGAGAGATGGGAAGAATTCAGTGAAGTTATTCCAGTATTTGATGATACCTCATTGAGGTCAGATTTATTGTTAGAGCAGATGAACACTACAAAAGATGTATCTGATTATCTATGGTACACTGCCAGGTGAGTCAATATCCAAAAATGTGTTTGAACAATCTTTTGCCTTCATCTAATCATCAGAGTTCAACTTAGAATTTTGTTCCTATAATCTCCTATAATATGATTTAAGAAATGTCCTCTTCTCCACTTAAACACACAATATATTGACTTTTCATAAAAGAGAGGCTCAACATATTAAAATATCAGCCCAAATTTGACCTGATAATGTTTAAAAATAAGCATCAAAATAGAAATCCTAGTAAAATTTTTTGCCAGAAATTGCTTTCTCTACTTTTCCTTCCTACAAGTTAAACAATCTAAAAGAGAAACTTGTAAATGCAACATTGATCATACTCCTAATTTCTATAATTATTGGTTTCAACTACTGACTGCAACATGCATATTGTAGTTATCAGCAATCCGAGGTCTCGCAGTCCATGATCACTGTAAATTCTCATGGACATGTATTACGCGCATTCATCAATGGAGTACTTATTGGTAAGACAACATAGAGGTTATAATATGACTCACAAATCCAAAGATGGTATGTTTTGTCACTAAAAACAACTAGTTATTCATAAAGAGCTTTAAATGCAACTAAACGTGAACGAGATAATGATAATTCCTTTACTTTAAGTCCGTTCTTTGGATTTTCTATTTGTTTCTAAGCTCCACATTATTTCTGATTTATGTCATGCTTTTTCCCCTTAGAAGTCCTTTTTTCTCCTCTCAATTCTAATGTTGACCATTTGGAAAAAATACATATGTTTGTTAAAGCAAAAGCCACAAAATAAACAAGACTTTTGGACGGAAAGATAAAGAATACACAGAGTAAACCATTTCACCTTCAGTCTTGTACAGAAAGATATAAAGAATACACAGAGTAAACCATTTCACCCTCTCACCATTATTACTGTAATTTTAAACAAAGCATCAGTACGGCATGCTTTCTTAGTTATGATTGAAAGCCTTCACATTATAGAAACTGACAGCAACCATGTTTCTTCCATGGCTTTGTGAAAATAAGACATACATTACCATGCTTTGCCTCCTTAGGTTCTGCACATGGAACCCACCGAAATCCAAGCTTCACTCTGGAGACTACTGTTCCTTTAAACAGCGGAGTGAACAACATCTCCTTGCTGAGCATTATGGTTGGACTACCGGTATTATGCTGTCTTACTTCTTTAGTGTCCTGGCATAGATTTTTTTTCACTTTCAGGTTTATTTGAACATCTTTCAGGTAGAAATCATTGCTATGTCAATGCAGATATGGATCCCTCCTTATGAATAATTTTATGACAAAATCCACTACTACAGTGTTAATAGTCCAATCAATTTTTGATGTCATTTAGTTTTTAACTGGCAACTCTAGGATTCAGGGGCATATATGGAACGCAGAGCTGCTGGATTGCAAAATGTGAGCATTCAAGAAAATCAAGCAGTCAAAGATTTGACAAACTATTCATGGGGATATCAGGTAATAATGTTCTAATAAACTGTAAATGAAAACCTGTCTCCTAAAACCCTATGGAAATTATGATGTGACTATTTCCTTGGTCAACAAATAGTATCAAGCAACCTTGAAATTTTAATCAAATTTGTGGTTTTTTGGACTTTATCAGTTATGCGTGTCATGCATTTGGTGATTTTCCATTGAAATTTTGTTTTGAAAATGTTGATTATTCTTCCTGCCAAGTTAGAAATCCAGTTTCATTTGCCAATTGTTGCAAAGGTTGGATTACTGGGAGAAAGGTTAGAGCTTTACACAGAAGAAGGATCAAGCCAAGCACAATGGAGCAATTTTAACTCCTCTTCTCAGCCACTAAAATGGTATAAGGTAAGGATAGAAGTCTCTCCAGCAGGTTCCCTAGTTATTCATTCTTATATAACCATCTCATAATATATGGAAGATAATTGGGGTTCGTGCTTTATAAACCAACTTAAAGAACTGTGGATATAACCAAGTTGCAAGTTGCAGTATCATTTTTCATGTAATTTACTTATCTTGCTTCTTCAAATAGAAACTACACATCATTTAATTCCAAGATACACTTTAAAGAGTACCTAAAGAGCTTTAGACACAGATCACCAACATTATATAAAACCATAAGCATATCGACCCGGATAAGAACACCAAATTTTAGAATTTCATTATCTTGTTTCTAAATTTTAAAATGTGAATTCATGATATAACTTTTTGTGCCAACAATATCATTCCAGTGTGATACCCGCCGCAAAGTTAAATAGGCAAGACATCACATTGTTTCCAGCCATTTTCTATAGACCTTTCATTTTTCTTTTGTCATATAAATCCAGCAATTAGTATACAAGAGTTAGAAAAATGTGATTACCAAGCACAGAGAGGTCAGCTTTTTTTCCATGCTATGATCTAGTTAACATTCTATTAACACTTTACACTCTCTTCCATGTGTGATATTCTAGTTTGTATTTCTATGACCTTTCAATGATTTTCCCTGTAAACAAAATATAGTGATTCACTGCCTCCTATCAGTCCAAATTTGACGCACCAGAGGGTAGTGATCCTGTTGCACTAAATCTTGGTTCCATGGGAAAAGGTGAAGCATGGATTAATGGTCAAAGTATTGGCCGGTATTGGGTCTCATTTCTTACACCTGATGGCTCTCCTTCACAAACATGGTAAGATTATAACTATATGTGTACAGGGTATTACATATTTACAATTTGGAGTTATCTTGTTTTCCTTGAATGAAAGTTTTTGCAACCTCAATCTTCTCAGTATATTTCGTAGATTATCTTCATAATCTGTGTCTGTATACAAACAGAATTGTGCCTTTTCTTTTCCTGATTTCACTTACTTACTATTTCAGGTACCATATACCAAGATCCTTCCTGAAACCTACAGATAACTTGTTGGTATTGTTTGAAGAAGAAGTTGGCAATCCACTCGGAATATCAGTAGACACTGTTTCAATAACAAAAGTATGTGGACATGTGTCAGATTCTAATCCACCTCCCGTAGTTTCGTGGAAAAGAGGAACTCTAAGCCAAGATAAGTATAAAAAACACCATGGAAGACAACCTAAAGTTCAGATTCGTTGCCCTCCAAGAAAAAATATTGCAAAAATTTTATTTGCAAGTTTTGGAAGCCTTTCAGGTGATTGTGAAAATTATGCTGTTGGGAGTTGTCACTCTACCAATTCCACAGTCATTGCGGAGCAAGTAAGCTTTTCTTACTGCGTTTCTATCTATCTATTTCTTCATGTTTCATATGATGAGAAGAATGTTCAAGTATTTCAACTATGTCAGATGGTTCCCATTATACAAATGTAATGATATTCTACACCCGGAATATAATATAATGTGCTC
The DNA here is from genome assembly GCA_014898725.1 of Jacaranda copaia. NCBI lineage: Eukaryota > Viridiplantae > Streptophyta > Magnoliopsida > Lamiales > Bignoniaceae > Jacaranda > Jacaranda copaia. The sequence goes on along the minus strand of JACGDI010005455.1, from coordinate 487,523 downwards.
ACAAAATCACAGCAAGTCCACGTCACATAGCAAACTGTCTTATCTTTGACAGAATAACTAAAATTACAGTATTTTCATTTATAGAAAGAAAAGATAAAAATGAATTTTGACCTATGAAAATAATCTTATTAAATTGAGTTGACTTCCATCTTGTACATATCTTTATGTAGAATAGAGTAGAAAAGCAGTCTTGCCAATCTTAACAGCAGTTGGTTTCACTGCTGAAATTATGACCATCCAAGGTTTACTTCCCACTGAGATATCAAAAAGCTCTTTCAAGTGAAATTCAATAAAAATCAACAGAAATTTGCCGAATATCATTTGTGTAGAAAATCCATTACAATCATTCGTAATAGATACACCCAATATTGGTTTTGTGGACTTATTTTTTGAAAAATTTTGGTTATAGACTTATAAGCGTGCCCTATACTTTTGCTCTAACACTGGTTTGAACAAATTCTAAATCCCTTTTCTGGTGGTGTGGGATGCCAACATACACTGATTGGCCTCTCATGAATGACTTGCCTTTCATATATGCATTATCTGATACTCTGATTATCCAATGCCGTAGTTTGGAAACCAACTTACATAATTTTTCCTTAATATGACTGTCTCAGGCTTGTCTAGGGAAGATGATGTGTTCCATTCCTTGGTCATACAAAAAATTTGGAGGTGACCCATGTCCAGGAGTTCCAAAGGGTTTGTTAATTGATGCTCAATGCCAATGATAATGGAGAGAGTATAATCTTGTCCTAATGAACTACTGTTCAAAACAAGAAACACTTGCCAATGATAATGGTGAGAGTATAATCTTGGACTAATGAACTACAGTTCAAAACAAGAAACACAAACACAAACACAAATACAAACATATACAAGTTATTCATTTACTTGTATAGAAGTGTGATGTAAGATGAGAGAAATTTGTAATAGCCAAAAGAATCAACAGAGTATCTCACATTATTAATGTATTTCAACTAATTTTAAGGTTGTGTAGTCAAAGCTATGGATCTCACCTGTTCTACTTTATGTTGTGCACTATCTCAATGCTTTCTGTGAAGATCTGATTGATGACAATTTAGATTCTCTAGTATTTGATCAATAAGAAGTTTAAGTACAAACCAACCACAGGAATATAAGGAATAAAGGAGTTATACTTTGAAATCTCAATATATTGATAAATAAACACAATAGATTACACAAATGGAATATCATTATGATGGTACAACTTACAATTCAAGCCATCAAATTGCGACAATTCTGTTGCTCAAGTGCAGAAAATGTAATCAAATACAACAGCTCTCATGAATTTCATTGTTGCCTGAATATTCCTGAAAGTGACAATCAATTGAAATGATTAGGCACTATATTTGCAATGAGAAATCACAGTGATTGGTAGAAAAGCTGGTAAGAGATAGCATATGTAAGCATTGCCATTTAGCATTCTAGTTGTTCAAAATTCAAAGTTGTCATTCATCTTTAAATGACTAGTGATTGGAACTTTACCAGAGACCGGTCTCAAAAAGACATCGATGGTTTCTGTGGTTTATCTCCAGACTGCCCAAGTGCCTTTTTCCTACGCCTCCTAATTTGCTCCCCTTAAAATATTGGCACACAATCCCCAACCCACCCCACCCTCTTCCTCTTCATGATCGCCTCCCCAAATTTTGGGAAGAAACTATTGCAATAAACACTCACAGGTGGATTTAATAAATCAATAGTTTCCAAATGAAGTTGTTAAAAATGAAGAATTAGCTGGGGATAAATAGTATTCTTTTTTTTCATTCAGAGGTTGGACTTTCAAAAAAAGCACAGAAGGAAATTTCTCTGGTCACCCAATCTTCAGTACACACCACTCTGATTCCACTTAGTAATATATGAATTACAAAGAGACCTAGGCCAAAATGGGCGTGAGATCTTCTTACTTAGTTTGTAAGAGAAGTTTGAAGTACTTTCCTGATTTTCTGGAAACCCACAAGCCAATTTTTCTACCAAATTGAGGATGCATTTGTAGGCAAGACATAAAATATGAAGCATTCAGTATCAGTGCATGAGCAGATAAGCTGCTAGTTATAAGCAACAACCTCTAATTCGGTACAGGTGGTGATTACATCATCCAGTCTGAGTCCCATTGAAATACTTTTAAGCCCTCTCTCCCAAATTCCTCTTGTCAACCTTCCGAGCTGCAGAACTTGACCTTTCAGTACTCATGCATTACTTGAGTGACAGAAAATGTAAGAGATGAACAGATCTTCTTCTCATTTACCAGTCATTTTTCTTTTATTGCCTGAATTGTCTTTTGTTTCTTGTATTGCTTGAATTTTCATTTGAAGCTTAGCTGAGCTTCTTTCCTCAGTATCCCAGAAGCTTGGGGGCAAGATTGCTTTCTGAGAAGGCAGTTCAGAAATGAAAAGCAGAGTCTGAGCCCATCCAGCATACTTCCCGTATTTGCTCACAAAAGCATCTGCCACACGATTGCAAATTCTAGGTGTCAAGCGGGTGCCCACCAGTTCAGGGATGAGATACCTGGTTGCAATCTTTCACATTGAAGGAGAAATATTTATGGGTCAGCAAATTAATCTGATCTAAACACTATGATTTTTGTATAACAGGTTTTGAAAATTGCAAATACTATATGAACATAGATACTTCGAAGGCGCTAACAAAAGCAAAATATAATGATTTTATATAAGTTAATTAACCCAAGCGCAAAATTTACACAAAAGAAAATGCCAATTAAAAGCTTAATCAAGAAAAGTCGACTTGATTCATCCTTAATTTCCAAGTTGGGGATCTGCCCCTTTGCGATGGAATTAATGGATCCAAATAGTTCTTTCAATGCTCGACTCCATGATACGATGCTTAGAAGGAGCTTTATCATGAAAAAGATGCCTAAATTTCTTAATTAAACATTACATCTGGTGGGACAAGTTCTATGTGAAGCTTTTTTCTGATTATTGTGTTACTGAAAACAAGTTCAAATTTTTTCACCATGTTCTATGACCTAAAAACATAACATTAACATAAAATATGCCTTTTATTTCTAACTTAAGGGAGCTACATCATTCAATGAAATGCCTCTGTTATTATGTTTCAGTTTTCTCTCCGCACAAGTAGTTCACCAGAATAAAGCACTTGTAGCCTGAAGGACGATGATTGGTCATTACCTAGCCAATTTTATTGGAGTTACAGATAGGCTTTTGAAATCACAAGGAAGCAAATTTCTTAAACATAGATGCAGTCATCGTTAAATAACATAAAGAAAAACAATTTTCTACATACCAATTTTTGAACTAAAACAGAAAGAAAGCTTAGATAGGCTAACACTATTCTGTTGAAAAGAATGAAAACTTCTTAATAGCTCACCTGCCACACATGAGTATCAACAGGAATGGCATGATGTTGATCTAAAGAGAATAGAGCAATGCATGCAGCCACCTTGGGACCAACACCAGGTAAACTACAGAGACCATCAATGGCCCCTTGAAGATCTAAATTACGAAGAGAGGCAAGCCAATCAATACCTCCCCCAGGCTTAGATTGCAAAGCTGCCACGGTGCCAACAATATATTTAGCCCTGCTCATTTGTCAGGATGAAACAAAATGGGGTTTAGAGAAGTGGATGTATCATTTTCTTTCTGACAGATGTACAAGTATGTAGCATAACAACAACAGAGCAGCAAGAAGATGAATCAGTTGGTGACAAGGAGAATGTTAATGTGTGTCAAATGTGACGACTTGATTTTTTTCCTCTTTTCATGACAAGAAGTAGTTAAACTTCTATCCCCGGGAGTTAGTTCAGAGTCAAGAGCACAAACAGGAAAGAAATTCCTAGGACCATCTGCCCAACTTTGTCAATCCAGGATGCCAAGCTTACGTATTCCCAAGGAGAAAATATATCAGATGTCACCATACCACTATGAAATTTTCATTACTTAGCAACTGGCAATGGTATGTACATAAGCTGATCGAAGTACACATATAAATTAACGATTCCCAAATACATATTGCATGCAAGGTGAGTGATTCATGGCAGCATAAGCTCATGTGAAATAACCTTCCATGAGGCTAATGCAAATCAGAATTCAGTCATATGCCTATGAAATAAATTTCGACATTTGTGATCATCACATATATAAACTCCAAACAACATCAAAATCATATACAAGATGGATCATTTACTGACAAATGGATAAATAAATTCGACCTGTATCCAAACCCAGCTTCCCGAAGCTCGGTTTCGGACAGCAATGCCAATCTTTCCAGAGTAGGGAACTCGAAAAAATCATACCCTCCCACAGTCCCCAAAAAGTTCCCCTTAGACGAAATAAAATCCACCATTTTAGTAATCCTCTGAATATTATTGTTAGAGGAGCAAATAAATTGAATTAAGCACTCCAATGGATCCTGCCGCAAAACCCTAGCGCCCTCCAAATACAATGCCAACTCAGCAAACCTCTCATCGTTAGCCTTAAACTCATTCCACAGCTCATTTAACGAGATACCCATGTTCAGAAAATCAAAAAGATGGGTTCTCGCCATATCCTCACTTCCTGTGAAATGACAATAATGCCCTACGCGGTTGTCCTCGAGCTGTTTGAGGGAGACGAGGTGAGGCCCAACAGGGCCTGTGTACTGCAACGGGCCAGTTTTTTTCCACCGGAAAGTTTGGCCGGTGGGGAAAGTGAGCGGCAAATAGAGTTCGGACTTGTCAATGTTGAGGGGTTTCCATTTGATGGCGGCGTCAACGGCGCCAGCGACGTCGGGGAGTGACTGGGCACTTTGTAAAATGTTTCGGCGTTTCTGGGAAATGGGCTTTAGGAGTTTGCCGGAGCACCGCCGCTGTTGCGGCGATGGGGGAGTCGATGGAGGCGGAGGGCGGGGTGCTTTTCGTCCTTCCATGATTAGAAGTGACCTTGGTGACTGCATGTAGAAGAAGAAGGATTTTAGTGTGGTGCTTGTGCACAAGAAGGGAAAAATAATTTCTTTCTTAATAAAATACTCTCTCTCTCTATGTATATTTTTTATTTGATATATTATTCAAAAAATAAACCCGTAAAGAATGATCTCAAGTTATGTGTATATGGAATTTGAGAGCCTCTTTTGATATGAAATTTGATTAATAGTGAAGATTGTATTAAAAATTAAAAATTTATTATTTTATTTAATAGAGAAAATTTTAAATATAAATTAGCTTATATATAAATTTTTCATTATTTGATACTCTCTACTGTTACGAATCATCCTATCTTTCGTGAAAAAAATCTTTCAACCCATCTTTCTTCCCAAAGTTCATCATCGAACTTGTATAATACAAAAGTACATGTTGCCAAACCCAACCCGCAAGAGGCCAGAAAGTTCGAAGCCAGCAAAAAGATTGCTATGGCAATCAACACAACCACCAAGCTGAAGATCACAAGCAATGGCGTGCCTATGTTCAGCGCAATTACAGTACCAAGTGAGCCCAAATAGGATGAGGAGTAAATCGCAATGGAGTGCCTATGTTCAGCACAATTACGGTACCAAGCGAGTCCGAATAGGATGAGGAGTAAATCGCCAGCTATGACGACAGTGGCCACTTTCACTATCTGGTGGCTATGTCGATGCGGTTGCTATAGGTGATGGAGTTTCTTTGTGGGTATTGATCGTAATGTTCAGCCATTTTTTTGTTTTTTTTGTTGAAATTTGATAAAAAAATACAATATCAAATGGTAAAGGAAAATTTTGTTTTTACAAGCACAATCCGCACGCTATATGCTCAACGGCTTTCCTCAAATTAAATAATGATTGAATATGTTGGTAATATTCATCATTTGGAATAGCACAACTAGGGTTTTGTGGTTATTAAAATGAGAAGTAGGCTCACAAAGAAGGGGAACTGTGATCTGATTTGGGGGAAATCGATGGCTAATTACCTTCACGAATTTGAGGGTGGAAAAGACATTTATTGTATTATTGACCTGAACAGGGGGATGCAATCTAATGCCGCTGTGTCAATAGCATTCAATACAAACTATAATTTTTGGGCTTGTGATTAAATGCGGACTGGCTCACCCACTTCATCTCACATATCAAATAGGCTATAAGGTGGGATTGAAGTTTGATTTAGCCCCTATTAGGCCATATCAAACATGGCCGAATAAAACTTTAGAATAATGCTAAATGTTTAATAGTATATAGAGCTATTGAGAATCAACAATATAGTAATATGATGTTAGTATTTTGTTAGTTAAATATTTTGGTACATTCTATCTGTGTATGATATTTTTTGTAATATAAAATAAATAAAATTATTTTTTTATTTTTTTACAATTCTAATATATTTATATAAACTTTTATATTGTTAAAAATAAATTTTTATTTGATAAAATAATAATCATGAGTAAAGAATGAGTGGTCATATAAATCGTAAAAGTGGTAGTTATTGCATATGTTGTAATAGATTAAAATATAAAATTAAATGCATTTTAGGCATATTGTTTAAAAACTTGCAAAAAGGAGACTTATGCTTTCTTACATAATAATGAGAATAATATTGAACCATAATAACAAATATTTGATAATGTATTTTTTTGGTAAAAGGTGCAGTAGGGGGAAATTTGGGTTGGAATATGTGGGTCAAGTAAGATTAAAATCTTCTCCCTTAAGCTAGTAGAAAGCGCACAAGTCAAATCCTACTATTAAAGAAGAACACTTTTTATTGAGGTAGCCATTAGTTAAACCCTCTGACACTTTAATGGAGTTGAGAAAAATAATGTAAAGCAAGATAAATGAGAAGGCAACGTGAGTAATTGGAAAAGATATAAATAGGATTTATGATAAGGTGACATTTATAATGGAGGACTAATCTTGAAGTGAGAGATCAAAATGACGATTGACCTTCTATACTTTGTACAACTTCGTTCAAGTTTTAGGCAACTGAGATCTTTTAATTGACATAGCTTTGGCCATTTGGAAAGTATGATGGCAATTTGACGCATTTCATACGGTGGAGCCTGACTAACTACACATTAAATAAAGGTGATAGCATTAAGTGTGTTGGAGGATGGCTTACAAAGCCTAACACTCGTTAAATGTAGTCGCTCATGCCAGATATGTTAGATTTCGACTTTGTATGGTCAATATTGATGTCTCTCCACTTTAAAGACTTTGTTTGGAGTTTTATGAATGAGATTGGTTGTTTAGACGTCTCTTGAGTTGGGAGACCTATCTAACGATGGTCAACTTGTCAGTTGGTTCACATTGAGGGTGGCTAGTCAATAAAAGAGTCCAGAACTGAGATTTGGGTTATGTGGCCTAGAGGAATGTCTTTGTAGTATGTCGACCCCATGGCATCAAGATGGAGAAGCAAATTGGTGCACTCGAGCAAAGTAAGGTAAATTCGTGCTACATTTCGAGCTCATTTTTACCAATATATGAAGTATTTGTTGTGAAATCGTATTAGATAAATAATTGTTATTGAAATAAATTGATAATGATTTTCCAATATTTAATATAATATAATTTTTTAAATGTGATCTCAATTTGAGGTTATATTTTATTTGCTCAAAATGAAATTTCATTTGTGTTTTGTGCATTAAATTTTTTATATATCTCTAGATCCATATATAAAAGGTAAAATTGAATATAGGGGTAGCAATTCCAATTTAGCCAAACCTAAGGTTGAAACACGGATTCTTTTTCACCGGCCGAAGAAATACCGTTTCTCCTACGCCAGCTATAAGAATTAAAAAAGAAAATACCAAACAAAACAAAAACATTTTCCCCAAAATTGGTACGCATAGAAGCCGTTCTGTCCGAGCCGCTCCGCCCGTCCCCCGCCTCCGTCCTCACTCTCTCTCACACACCACAAGCACACAGACCCCACAAATTTCTCTCCCTTCCCTTAAACCCAGCAAACTTCCATAAATCTCTCTCAAAATTTTCCTTCAGCAATGCCAGCTTCCTCCGCAGGTACTCCAAAGCTCTACATGTGGACGCTCATGCATTCAACTTTCTTTTTGTGTGATTTTTTTTGAAGAAAAGCTCGAGAGCAATGAATATTTGTCTTTTTATGCGTTAATTGAGGAGCGGTTATTAAAATTTAGCTAACCTCTTTTTGGTTTTATGCGCGCAAAATGAGTTGAAAGTCTTTGATTTTAATTTATGGAAAGTTTGTGGCTGGTGGGGGCACTTAAAGCTGTTAACTCTGTTAGTTTCTGCATTTTCCTTGTGAATATGGGCACCCGTTTGTTAAATTGGATGAGAACTAAGGTTTTGTTACACGCCAGATGTAGCTTGCAAACTCATTTGCCAAGGTAGAGGTTTTTGGAATATGAATGCCCTTAATTTGCAGAGGCAATTGGGAAATAAAATAGCAAGTATTTTCTAAAAAAAATGTAGCAATTGTTTTCGTTCATAGTGATATTTTGTATAATAAACTGAAGAAGTTTGAATTATGATTTGTTTCCTTTTTTGTTTTTTCGTTTCTTGTTCACTCCTGCTAAGAGGCAAGAGCAGGGTGGAAGAAGCGGAAAAGGGAGTTTCAGGCTGCACGTAAATCTAAACTGGAAGAAGCTGAGAATGATGACACATTTGAGGACAATGAAGATGACGATGACCCCGATCTGGACCCACCACAAAATCACCTGCAAACTGAAGATGATCCCCACAATAATAGTGGGGACAGGACAAATCACATATTGCGAGAGAAAGAGAGCGAAAAGTTGGTTGATGGCGGATTAAAAATTTGTGAGTTCCCAATTGCAATTAAGAGGGTGGTGAATAGGCCCCACTTGTCAGTCATTGAAATTGTGGAAGTGGAGAGGGCTGCAAGAAATGGGGAGAGCAGAGGCCAAGGGCAGGTTGGGGTGGCTGTGTTGGAGAATATTTCTTATGGGCAGCTGCAGGCATTCTCTGCTGTACCTTGTGATTGTCCTGCTTTGTTAGGGGCTTCAACAGAGGAGAGTGCAAGCGGCAGTGGGGAGGGTTCATATGTGATCATGCCACCTAGGATAGTTGCAGGCAGTGGTGTTACTAAACGGATAGGAAGTGCAGGTCGTGTCCATGTTCTTCCAGTACATTCAGGTTGCTCATATTCCCTTCGTTAATGTGTTCATATTCGTTGTTGTGGTAGTTTGGTTTTATTTAATGCTTCTGTTATTGGTATGCGAATGCTCATTAGATGGAACTACTAATGTATGAGCTAGTATATGGCTCAGATGATTGATCGAAGCAGGCTAAGACACAAATTGAATGTGCATGTTGACTGGAGAATTGCTAGTTTCTTTTTAGTTCATATCCTTCAAGACAATGGTTCAACACTTCAACTCAATGTAGGATGTACTTCCTTTAATTATGGGATGACACTTTTTCCAAGATCAAATCTCCTCTTTTAATTGTGTTTGAAATTCCTACTGTTAATAGAATGGCATGATTTGAAAAGCCTATTCTCTCTCGTGTAGTTACATTATATAATGATGATACGTTGTTCTTCTCTTGTGTGAGAGTTATTGTACCATGTACTCTTGTAAGTATTGAAGCTTATAAATCAAATGCTAGTTGCTTTTTGAATATTCACATTTTCTAAATGATAAAATGCTAGTTTCTTTTTGAATATTCACATTTTCTAAATGAAAATTTATGCTTTCAGGTTATTTTTATTCTGTTATATGGTCCATATTGGTGTCTAAGTTTTATTCATCTTGAAGTATTATGCACCTTCTGAAATGGGATGTGGATTTAATTCTTTTGTTTAAGCAGACTGGTTTTCACCAAATTCAGTGCATAGATTGGAGAGACAAGTGGTGCCACACTTTTTCTCTGGGAAGTCGGCAGAACATTCCCCTGAAAAATACATGGAAAATAGGAATTTCATTGTTGCAAAGTATATGGAGAACCCAGAAAAGCACCTATCAGTTGCTGACTGCCAGGGGCTAGTAGCTGGTATTAGTGTTGATGATTTAACTCGAATTGTACAGTTTCTAGATCATTGGGGGATCATCAACTATTGTGCTACACCTCTTATGCATGAGTACCATAAGGGCAGGACATACCTATGTGAGGACTCAAATAATGAACTTTGCGTGCCTTCTGCTGCTTTGAATTCTATAGATAGCTTAATCCAGTTTGACAAGCCCAAATGCAGGCTCAAGGCCACTGATATTTATCCAGAACTTGCATGTCAGCATGTTGAGGATTCTGATTTTGTCGGTACTTTCAGAGAGCAATTGTCAGAGTATCAATGCAATTATTGTTTTCGGTCAATTCCTACAGTGTACTATCGGTCACAGAAGGAGGTAAATAGCATAATTTTGAAAATTTAACCGGTGCCTTTATGTTTGCTTCTTATCTTATAATTGGAGTGTCATTCATTATATATATGAAATTTCTTGTAAATATTTTCCTATATTCTTTATCAACTTCACGCCATTCCTTGTTGCTGGTGCTTATAAGTTGCATATTAGCTTTGTTTCCCAATTGCATGCCTTGATGTGGTAAGGTGATATGTGGGATGGTTAGCCAGCATTGACATAGCTGTTTGAAGATTATTTATAGTTGCTAAACATTTCAGAAACAGGGATAGGTCGACAAAGCTGCGAAATTTCATGGCATTTTTATGAGGTAATTAAGACATGAGTCAATGTGAGCCAAGTGGAACTTAACAATTCGAACTTGAGCTGAGGTTTGATCAATTGATGATCCTGTTGAAGCTTTGTTCATAATTCAGATACACTTGAACCTGTACTTGTTTATGAAGTACACAATGTAAATTTCCTGGTATGTCAGTTCCACTATTTTTTCTATAATATTTGGCAAAATATTACAATGCATTTTACGTATAGAAATAAGTTAAAGTTAGTTTTGTGAGACCAACAAAATTTATTCTGACACGAGTGACAAAATACTTAATTGTATCTTTTCCTTGAATTGCTTTCATAATAAGTATAGTTCAGAATAGGCTTTAGTTATATGCTTCTCCAACCATTTTTTCTGAAGTCAATGAATATTGACAAGTGATGCAGTGGCAGTGGAAATGTATCTCTCATTTAAGCCCTGTCAGGGATGATTAGCTAGTGCTAACTCTATGTATCACTCAGTCTGAGTGGGCTGGACAACTTTACAAAAAACTGTAGTAAGTTGGTTTTTGGCTGTGACAAATTTGATTTCTGGAAGAGATACAAAGGGTAACATTTCCATACCATTTCTTGCTGTTAAAGGACTTATTATTGACTTTGTGAATTTTTATTTCTATGAGGTGGTGGCTAAAGGCTCATATATGTAAAACATTCCCCAAAATCGCATAGCTTTGTCATGATGAAAGACAGATTCTATTCAATGCTGTATGACTTTCAGGCTAATCCATATCTTTAACAGGCTGATTTCCTGCTGTGTTTGGATTGCTTTCATGAGGGAAGATTTGTTGCTGGTCATTCTAGCTTGGACTTTTTGAAGGTAAATTCCATGAAGGATTATGGAGATGTAGATGGAGATAATTGGAATGACCTGGAAACATTGTTGCTGCTCGAGGGCATGCAACTGTACAATCACAACTGGAACAAAATTGCAGAGCATGTTGGCTCAAAGTCAAAAGCACAGTGCATCCTGCATTTTGTGCGACTTCCTTTAGCTGGTGCTCCATTGCATAATATTGATTTCCCAAGCACACCTGGTCCATCAAACCTGTGGAGTCCTGATTATCATGAAAAACCAGAGTCAAATTCAAATGGTTGGTGTTATTATCCAGATTGTTTTCTCTTCTGCACATTGAGGAAGTCCCATGAATTCATGTTTGTCATTTCATTTGTGCTGCAGGATCCGGTCTGCATGGGGGTGATTCTAAAAGTAAATTTCCTTTTACGAACTCTGGAAATCCTGTGATGAATCTGGTAGATTGTTTCTCCAAGAACTCATTCTTTTTAGATTTTGTGCTGCTATTTTCTGTCTCACCCGCAGCCACCTCATTTCCTCTCCTTCTGTTTGCATTTGTGAATTTTTTTCCTCTCTTACAAGGCACTTCGTAACTTTCTTGTCTGTTTGCTGCTTTAACAAAAATTACTGTAACTTCTCCACTTGTTTCTTTCTCTCCCGAAATCTTATCATTTTGTTCCTTGCCTGTTTGAGATTTGGAGCTTCTGCAGTTACTATAACTTACCTTTTTGCTAGAGAATCATTAGTATGAAAGATGTAGATACATTGTGCAATACATCACGTATATATTCCCCACCTCTCTGACCGCCTCTAGCAACTGAGATCCCTGTACTTGGCTATAGATGCCAAACCAATCCCCCTTTTCCCAGAAGTTGTTTCTGGCAAGAACATCACTAGATTTTCATATGATGGTAGACAGTCGTAAATGTGTAAGATTTTATAGAATTTATTTTTATGGAAATAATAGAGCCCTGCTTCAGTATCTATATTGAAGCTCCTATTTCTTTTGTCCTGATACCCATTCTCTTCCGATGCCCTTTTCTTCATTTTTGAACTATTGAGGTTGTCTTACAGACTACTACATTTCACGACATTTCCACTTCCCCTACATGTTCCTAGAAAGTCTCTCTGATGTTGTTTCCAGGTAGCCTTTCTTGCTTTTGCACTCGGGCCAAGAGTGGCTGCCGCCTGTGCTCATGCATCCCTGGCATCATTATGTAAGGCTGGTGGCAAGGAAGGGAATCCTCATGGAGAGATTTTGAATCCTAGTAAAAAAGGTATAACGCAGATTATGTTGGCATTCTTTTGATTGCTTCTGTTTACATCTCTGAGCAACATTCTCTGAAGGTCCTTGGGGCCAAAATGATGATGAGGCTGTCCCTTTATCCGCTGAAAAAGTGAAAGCTGCTGCGAAAGATGGTCTTTCTGGCGCTGCCATGAAGGCAAAGCTTTTTGCTGATCATGAAGAGCGTGAAATCCAATGGTTGTCTGCTAATATCATTAATCATCAGGTACTTCCTTGTGTTGACCAAGCTGATAGATTATCAGGCTATGTAATCTTCCTTATTCATGCATCTGGTGTTCATAAACTGAACTGTAATTTTCTTTTCTTTTTTCTTTTTTTGTAATTATTATTATTATTATTAACAGAGCTTCTTCTCTTTCTTCTCAATTCTGTTACCTCTTTCCCTCTCCCCCTTGTTAGATTTGAATAGCTAATAAGTGGATTCAAATTCAGTAGTAGATTTGTTTAAATTGGTTCGCTGTTGCTTATATTGAATGAGTCAATAGCCATTACTTCCCACCTGAAACCACTCCCACCATTCCCACTTTTAAACATCTTTTTACACCCACCACCATGGATTATTCTCTGCTGTTTAAAGAGCTCTCAGTATCTTCTAGACGGGATCTGGGAAACTTTATTCCTAAGTAGGCATTAGCATTTGATAATTCAATTGACATATGACTTGTTTGGTTCTGCTTCCACTGTTTCTTCAGTTGAAGAGATTGGAGCTGAAGCTGAAGCAGTTTGCAGAAGTGGAGACTTTGTTAATGAGAGAATGCGAACAGATTGAAAGGACGAGGCAAAGGTTTTCTTCAGAGCGGGCCCTCATGGCGTCGGCACATTTTGGATCTTCTGGCATATCTCGACCCATGGGCCCACCAGTTGTTGGTGCTGCTATTGTAGCTAGTACAGGAAATAACAGACAGCAAATTTCAGCCTCTCAACAGCCTTTTATTTCTGGATATGGCAATAACCAACCTATCCATCCCCTCATGTTGCCCATCCAACAACAGGGGATATATGGGCTTGGTCCAAGACTTCCCTTTTCAGCAATACAACCATCTTCGTCACCCTCTAATTCCATTTTTAGCCCTACATCAAATTCCCAGTCATCTCTTGGTCATCCGATGCTGAGACCTGTTACCAGCACTAAATCTGGTTTAGGTTAGTTGGATCAATTTGTTCAGCTCTTGCTTACTGCATGCAAAAAAGCAACGAAGGAGCTGACTGGGGCTACGCTGGGTGACTTGATAGGCCTGACTTCCTACCTAGTGAATGAATCAATTGCTTGTTTGCTGCAGCTGTTTTTTAGTGTTAGAATTTTTATTTCTACAACTAATTTTATTGCAATGGATTACTAATCTGATGAGGAAAACAAGTTGATTTTAGATATGTATTTTTGAGATGTACAGATAATGAAATGCTGGAAAACAGAATCAATGAGTAGTGTTTGATGGATTTTAACTGATATCCTTGTTTCAAGTCTTGTGGTAACTTCTTGCTTTGCTTTTCACTTGTTCTCGTGCGCTTTGTTATTGATGATGACTGCACCAACCATTAAGATAGTAAATTTTTTTAAATGCACTGAAGAGAAGATTGCTAGTTCTTCTATCATATAGGGCTAAGCTGGAAAGCTGTTCAGTTGTTGAAATTCTACTATTTTTAATAAAAAAGATGAATAGCACTTGTTAAATTGCTACCCATTTCTAATTAACAAATCAACAATTCATTAAGACCCGCAATGAGATCAACAATAAGTGGGTTATTGATGTGAGATGAATCCAAAAATAAGGAAGTTCTAGCTATAATTTAGAAACAATATGTGCATATATTTCACTGAAACGTTAGGTTGCAACAAATGATAACAATATTGGAGGACGTAGAAATAAAGATTCCATTCCCAAAATTTCGCTTAAAACAACACAAGGCACCCAGACAAGATATGCCTTACTCGCAAGATAGAAGACCTGTGGATATGTTTTCATCCAATTAGAAACACCTACACAAATGAATATACGAGTTATGACAGATCTTTGAATGTTCGCTCAGATATAGCGGTATATGAATTGCAGGGTGTACATGATCAAATCTACCTTCAAAATCGGGCCAAGAGACATATGTATATATGTGGATGCAGTTCAAATCCGCCTTCAACTTTCACTTCTCTTTTTCTTTGATTTTTTCTCCTGAGAATGCTCCAAGGACCCAGTGGATGTAACAGCACTATTTCCTTTTCCTGAATCTTGGTTAGAATGATTGGCAGATCTACTCTGCTCATGCTCGCGTTTTCTCTTTGGAGGCTTTGAAGGCTCCCCAGGTCCAGACACAGAACTCTTGTTTCTGCTACTAGGTGTGGAATAACCACTCATTGTTTGAGAATTCCTAGGTCTTATACTTCGTGTAGGAGTTGCAAAGCGACGGCCAGACATGCTTGAGGTAGCAGCAGAAGATCGTTGAGACTGACCTGAGTGAAGATTGCTGCGTTTTTTAAGTTCACTAGGCTCTGGGTAATGGATCAAAGAAACGCGTCTGGATATCTTCCCAGCTGCCGTCACACAAACGATAATATGAGACCAATTACCTTATACATTTCAGCAGAATACTAGTTTGGAGAAATTTATGTGATAGAAGTTAACAACATTTGTGTAAACAAGATATGCCCCTTTGTTTGGTCTCCATTTGGACAAGGGATCTCGTCTACTTCTTACAATCAAATACACCTAATGGTTGAAAACATGCCTACTTTTTAACGATAAGAGCACAACTAAGTCGTAATATATAACCAGCGAAGTAATTGGAAGACACAAATTACAAACAAATAGTGAATTGCCTTCAGCATCCAATCAAGCATGGTATTCTGATCAGGCAAAAAATGGTAGGAAAAGCTCCATGACTTGCAACATTTTCTAGGAAACATCAATATAAATACAGGCAGTACAATTCATTTCCAGTTAAAGAAATCATAATTTCCTACTTTAGCTCATCTTTCAAGATATCTATTTCTTAGTTCACTTCTATTGGCATGTATCTGAAAAGGGCATCAACTGGAACTATCATTGCCAGGCAAAAATTGCAAGCGACTAACAGAATATTAACATCAACAGGAAAAGAAAATAAGTATTAACAAAGAACAAGTACTAGCAGAAATTGATACCAATTTTAGCTTCTGATGCTGAGGACAAGAAAACTGTAGCTTCCGGACCTTGGGATTTGAAACTGACCATCTCATACAATTTTCCTGAGACAACAAGCCGATACTGAAAAAGTGAACAGACAGATAATACGGACTGGACACAACCAATCACATCAGAGCTCAAACCAAATTACCAGAAGAGCCCTCAAAGGTGCCCAGAGAACCATCCTTTTTAAGGTTCAATGAGACCTGTTGCCCGTTGAAATCCGAAGGCTGTAACAAATAATAGATCAATAAGATTACATCAAATCAATGCCATTGTGAAATTAAAGAACAACAAAGACTCTTTCACATCAAAATCCAGCCTTTCCACATTATTCATCTTGAACGTTTTCATTCCAAATGAACCCTAACATCACTCAACAGAATCTTGAAAATTTGAAGGCCAAATTTTACTTTTCTGGTAAAAAAAACATTATTATTATTGCACCATTTATGTATGTTCTCCATTTCAAAAATCAGTTCAGCTGACAAAAAAGATTGCATCTGGCAAGTCTTGGCAATGCATATGTAAAGGAGACTATACTTGATTAATGGGCCATTGGATAAGCCATAGCTCAGTTGAATCCGTCAAGTTGAGATCGACAAGTGGATCCTTCTTATCCTCCATGAACCCTGGTGGAGCCTTGTAACCTGTCTGTATCGAAACCTCCATTGTCTGTAAAATTCAACCACACAGCTATGAGATGCCATCAACGCAGCAATAACTCAAGAACTATCAAACCATAAAAATTGATCTAGAAAAGCATAAAAAATGGGAAATATAACTACAAAATCAAGCACAAACACATGGTAGGATTAAATAAACAAGTATCCACATGGCAAGTACATATTTTTTCCAAAATAAAAACATAAATTTAATCAGCTTCTAGGCATTAGTAACAGTAATAACAAGAAACCCTTCATTCCACTGACCAAA
>JACGDI010005455.1:449322-462102 GCA_014898725.1 Jacaranda copaia | reverse complement strand
TGAAGTGTGAATTATTGTTCAATATTTGTAAGAAAAATCAAAATTATAGTATAAAATCGAAACGATCGTGGCACTTTCTTGCCTTGGGTAAGAAATGGAAATGTTATTGTCTTGACCAAAACGATGGAGTAGGAGAAAACTTAAGGAAGAATATTGAATTTTTTTATTTTAAATATATAAAATATGAGAATGGATACTCACTTGCATCAAATTTAATTTTTTTTTTAATTTGTTCTTTCCCAATTGATCAAGTGACACAATCATCATATTTTTATGTATGAGGTCCAAGTGCTCATAATTTTTTTCTATTTTATTGAAAAATATGACCAAAATTAATTTTTAATATAATTTTATTCTATATAAAAATAAAAAATATGTAAACACATAAACCAATGATGAAATTAAGAGCCATCATAAGTTTATTTACATCGTTATATATGAAAATTTTTATGAACAGAATAAATTATAGATGGTAGATATTATATGTGGTATATAACTTGATCACGATTTTAAGGCCAAATGATATTTAATTTATTGCTAAACTTCTTCTTAGGTACAAGCTAGAGGCAACTTAGGTTCAGTATTATTATTTTTTTAAAGAAACGTACGGCGTTTCATGGTTTCATAACAAAACTATATAATCAAAAAGTGACATTGGCACATTACTCAAAGTGGTTGACTAACACAAGAAACCTTATTGTTTAACCAAAGTATTATGTGCCAAAAAGATAATATTTCTTGTTTTAGATAATTGGTTTTATTAGTGGGAAGAAAAGGAAGTTTGAACCAAAAGGTGATCAAAATATAAAAATATTTGTAGCTAATCCATCATTTCCTTATCAATCTTTATTCAATTAACCTGAAAATACCAACACTCAAGCCCAACGATAAACTATTAAATTTTTTTAAAATAAATTTTTATATTTAAAAAAGTTATAAAAATATTTTGTAACCTATAAACTTAGTCCATTCACTTTTTATTATGAAAAAAATTTGGTTCAGCTAAATTAGCCTTAACTTTTCAAAATAGAAAATCTAATGAATTAATTTTTATATAGACTTTTTAGAAAAAAAAATTGATAGAATTAATATTTTAGACTGAAAATCACTTTATTGATATTTTATATAAAAATGTTTTAAAACCATTTCTTTTTACAATTTTTCTCAAAAATAAAATTACCCTGAGAACAACAAAAAAAGAAGAAAAGAAAAAATATCTATGAATAGTCAAGATAATTATATTGTATTAGGTAGTGTGTGGTTATGTTTTATGTTTGATTTTGGTATGTGCTTTGGGGGGAATGAATGTTGCGTTTGCTTGAAAGGATTCTATAGGATAGATGTATAATCTAAATTAATTGAATGTTTGATTAATATATCTGGAGCCCCCGTGATTAATAAATGGCTCGGTACTTTATTATTGATAATCCTAGATTATACATCCCATGTTTGTGCCCTGATTTGTAATCCCAAGATTAAAGACCTTTAGAATTAGACATGAAAAGTATAAAGCTACCCCTATTTAAAAAATATTAATCAAATCCTACCATTACGAAAAGCTTTAATTTATTAAAACTCGGCTTAGACAAAGACGATTTCTTAATAAAGTTGAAAAATCTTTTTCTGTTCAATCATCATCTTCATACAGTGAAAACCTTGCCTAGAAAGATTATAAGATATTGGTTTCATACGGTGAAAATCATTAGCCATCTCCGTTCGTTGTCCCAATTCAGGTATTGATGGTGTATGTTTAAGTCACTGCGAATCATGAAGACTTACTGTTGTCGAATTGTTTTGTGTATGCTTATATGAAAGAGCAATATGCCAGTTTATACTTCACAAAGAAATTTGCTTTGAAGACATGGACTTGTAAAATAATCAAGCTCTGGAAATTCTGGACAAGTTGTCAATTGGTTGGAAAAACATGTGCCTCAAAGTATAATGTGAAAGTGCCCAGCACATTTCACTACTTTTTGCCCCTCTCTTGGTTACTCACAATTTGATTTGATAGAGGTGGAAACTAATTTCAAAAATTAAAATTATAAGTTTAATGAGTTTATTATGAATTATATATGCTTATTTATTATTTTTTTGCTTTAGTATTTTGATGTTGCTTAACCAAACCAATGCAGCTACGATGACTAATATTTCAAGAGAAAGACTGAGATTTTCTTGATTGTTGAAGAGATAATGCTACAAATAATGTTCTTCATTAACTTTTTTGTGAATTTCCTAATCAACAATAAATGAGGTGGTCGTAGGAGAAGAGAACGCTTGATGAGATATAGTATGGCTAATAGATTCCTACACAAATAGAACACTTGCAACGAATAGTTGAGTTTAGTGATTTAGATTGTTTAGATAATTAAAGAATGAATTGGAATACCTTGGCTAGGTTATGCTATTTATTAGAACATATAGGTGGACTTGATCATTCTAGGTATGTTAGAGTTCAAGAAACAGTCTGTATTTTTCTATCAGTTTTAGCTCATCATAAAAAAAATAGAATTATCAAGCATGATTTAATTAGATCTAGGAAAACGATTAATAAACACTTCCATGCGGTACTAAAAGCTATGTTGAAGCTTTATCTTGTACTTCTTGTAAATCCTAAAATTGTACCTGAAGATTGTACCAATTCCTTATGGAAATATTCTAAGGTAATATCTATATTATTCTCATTTTAGTTCCAAAACTTTAAACAAATATCAAATTAAAAATAAATAAATATATACTAAATGTATCAATTGTGTTTGTGTTTCATATAATAGGGATGTTTAGGTGCACTAGATGGAACTTATATTCAAGTAAATGTACCTGAAATTGAAAAGCTGAGATATAGAAATAGAAAAGGGGATGTTGTTAAAGAATGGATCTTGGGCCTAATTCAACCCCAAAAGTTAGTTCAAGAGGTGAGAATTGTCCAAGACTATATATAGAGACCACAACTTATTTATTTTTTCGATGTGAGACATTAACAGATGTTAATGAAAATGTTCTTGGAGTTTGTGATCAAAATATGAAGTTTGTGTATATGTTGCTTGGTTGGGAAGGTTTAGCTCTTGCGTGATGCAGTGAGTAGGACTCATGGCTTGAAAGTGCCAAATGGTTTGATCCAGTAGAACATCTTGTAGATGAGTTGGACCAAAACAATGACGCAACAGACATGAACTTCATAAATAGTGTAGAGTCATCATACGAATGGAATCTTTGGAGAGATAATTTAGCTCAAAGCATGTTTAATGAATGGAGGGGTATTTCTTGAAGATTCTTAGTCTGGTTGTACTATTCCAAAACAATTTTTTCAGTTGATTTAGAAAACTATTGTTATGAAATTTTATCTTTTTTATTTAGTAATATAGTTGTTTGCGATGATCGCGTTATTTGATGGTGATTGACTTGTGTAATTTAATTTGATCTCTATATTTTATTTTTTGTATTGATAACATACAATGGTTATGAATGAGATGATAGAATGATTCATTTCATCATGTTTCACATTTATGATTTTATTTGAGGCTTGTAAATTCCATTCTTGAATGGTCATTGTGTTCTAATGGCTCCTAGGTATTTTTAAATGGACTTAACAAACTCAGAAGTAATTAAGGCAACAGGTGAAATCCGACAAAACAAGGAGAAGTTGGATTCAACACGAAGAAGAAGTATTAATTGCAACACTGAAAGATTTAGTTGCCAAAGGTTGGAAAGCTGATAATGGTTTTCGGATTGGATATTTGCAAGTCCTAGAACAATCAATGGCAAAGACATTTCCTGGTATAGATCTTTGTGCAATTCTACATATCAACTCAAAAATACATGTTTGGAAAAGGAATTATGGTTCATTATTTACTATGCTATCAAGAAGTGGGATTGGTTGATTGAAGCGATAGATGAGGCTTGGGAGTCTTATGTTAAGATACTGAATATTAAGTTGTAAAATTTATAAATTTTCATACTCATTGAGTTAGTTGATATTATTAGATTGATTTTAATTTTTTATTTTGTTACACAAACTGACTTGAATGCTTGTCTGATGAGTTTTGAGTCATGACCGTACTATAATGATTGGTGCGAGATCTTTGGAAAAGATAGGGCTACCAGAGAGAATGCTCAGGATTTTGTTCTAGCTGCGAATGGCCTCCTCAATAGTGATGCTCAATGAAACAACCAGATGGCTAAAGAACTTAATTAATGGCCTCTCTGAGGGATTTGTGGATGAGACTGAAACAATATCAATTTCTGAAATTGAATCTGGTGGATGTACTTCTGATAAGAAAAAAGGTAAAAGAAAAAGAAAATCCATAGAGGGTTAGGAGCAAATTTATGAGATATTTGGGATGTTTTGAGAGAAGACTAATGTGAGATTGGGCAATATTGCAAGTAGGATTGGTCATGAATTTGATATATCGCAGAAACGTGAAGAGGTATATCCTGTTGTTGGCAAAATTGACGGCTTAAGCTTACAAGAGAAACTTCAAGTATCTAAATTTTTGATGAAGGGCACAGAGGAGTTGGAATTGTTCTTTACCCTTCCTAATGAGCCTAAAGAAGGGTTTGTCCCTATGATTCTAATTGGGAACCTTTGAAGAACCTAGGATGTTGGCTTGGTTATTTGATGGATGCTCGATTTGATTTTGATTCATGGTGTTTTCTATTTGATTTTGATTCATGATGTTTTCTTTTATTTTTAATAGTTGATATAGCATTAAGACATGACAAATAACTATCTTTAGTTCTTTTATTAAAGTGTTCTAATTGAAGTGAAATGTAGTCTTCTAGGGTTTAATTATCGATATTGAATGCTTTTGATAAGGTCTAATAAAGTTTTGCGCTTTTTAAACCAATTAATGTAAAAGTACTTCATGGATGATGTCTTCTATTGTTTCATCTGATGTTGATGTGTATTTCTTCCTTGCTAATGATTTTGGGGAGTTCAATTGGTGTGCAATTGAAAAACTTACAGAATATATTTACTTGTAGATATCTGTTGGGTTGTGCCAGAACCTTGGTTCGATTTGGGAAATGGATATTCAGATTTACATTGGATGCTTTAAGGCCAATCTCTGTGGCTTGAATTTTCTGATCTGTACGTCGCAAATGCTTGTCTTCTTGGTTCTTCTTATGTTCAGTTTCAGAATTCAGTAGTCACTCACCTCCAGGCTGATTGGGTATGCTAATGGAAGATGGCATCAAGTTTTAATTTTGCTGTTCTAGTCAGCCTGCTCATTGCACTTTGTTGAGTCTGCCGCTTCCATATGTTAATGTCCTACGTGTTGTAATTTGGAATGCTCTAAAATCATAACTATGAAATAATAGTAAAAAATTTAATGCAATTGACAACAGATTTAACGTGATTCGGCGATGTGCCTAATCCATCCGACAAAGAAATTTTTTTTTATTGATTTCAAATCAAAATGCAAGTACAAATTTGAATCCCACAAATCTCACGAGAACGCCCAACACCCTCGTTCTACACTTTGTCTTGAGAAACTATCTCAAAAGCAATTAGAAACTCTCGTGTATGTGTGTCTCATTAAATTTCAGAAGAAAATATGTATTTATATCCACGAAGTAGAGTTCTGGTCGAAGTAAACTTGAACTGTGTGTTGGGGCTCACAAAATTTGCGCCCCAGCGCAAAAATTGACCTCGTGCGTAAACCTTGCACCCCGGTGCAAAGTTACTGTTCACAACGAGTTACTGTTCACTACATGCGTTTTTCGGTCTCTTGCTCCGCTTCGCTCTATTTTTCTTCCATTCTTTGTCAATTTAGCCCAAATTTCAAGACAAAATTAATAATTCTCTACATTGACTTGAAATTTACCATCCTTCTGATTTGTTCCTAACCGCAAAAAGGGTCTGTCATCTGAGTTTGCAATTGTTGACCAAATCCAAGTAATGCTCGAATTTGATTCCTGGAATAGCCTTAGTCAACATGTCTGCCGAATTATCCTTGGTCCCAACCTTGTATACCAAAATGACACCTTGAGATACCATATCTCGGACAAAGTGATACCTCACATCAATGTGCTTTGTTCTCTCATGAAAGGCTTGATTTTTTGACAAATGTATAGCACTCTGACTGTCACAAAATATTGAAGTGATCTCAGAATCCATACCCATATCCTCAATCAGCCCCTTTAGCCAAATGCCTTCAGCTAAAGCCATGTACTCAACTTCTGTTGTAGACAATGCAATTGATAATTGCAAAGTTGCCTTCCAATTGATCGTACAACTTGAAACACGAAGCACATACCTTGTCATGGACTTTCTGCTATCCAAATATCTTGTGTAATCTGCATCCACATAGCCAATAATTCTAGCACTAGAAGTAAATTGACTGTACCTTAAACATCTGTCTGTTGAACTTCTCAGATACCTCATGATCTATTTCACAGCCTACCAACGAGTCTTTCTTAGCTTATGCATGTATCTGCTCACAACACTGACTGCATGTGAAATGTTTGGCCTAGTGCACACTATGGCATACATCAAGCTATCTAAAGCACTAGTATACGGCATATTAGACATGTGCTCCACCTCCTCCTTAGTACTCGGTGAATCACCTGATGAGGGCCTAAAATGAGTTGCAAGCGGTGTACTAACTGGCTTGGACTTATCCATCCCAAAACGCTCTAGTACTTTCTCATTGTAATGTTGTTGAGATAAGTACAACAATCCAGCGTGTCTGTCCCGGATGATCTCCATGCCTAATATCTTCTTTGCGTTGCCCAAATTCTTCATCTCAAACTCTTCACTTAACTGAGCTTTTAAAATATTGATCTCATATATGTTTCTAGAGGCTATCGACATATCATCAACATACAACAACAAATATACTATGAGGCTATCACTACATTTTTTATAATATACACAATAATCAAAATTACTTCTAGTGTATCCTATCTTGGTAATAAATGTATCAAATCTTTTATACCACTCTCTGGGAGACTGCTTCAAGCCATATAAAGATTTTTTCAAAAGACATGCTTGATTTTGTTTCCCGAAAACAACGAATCCTTCTGGTTGACTCATGTAGATTTGTTCCTCCAACTCAACATGCAGAAATGTTGTTTTCACATTCATTTGCTCAAGCTCCATGTCAAACAAAGAAACTATGGCAAGTAAAACATGAATGGAAGTATGCTTTACAACTGGGGAGAACACCTTATGGAAGTTAACTCCCTTTCTCTGAGTAAAACCCTTAGCAACCAAATGCGCCTTGTATCTAGCATCCTTAACCTCGGGAATCCCTTCTTTCTTCCTGTAGATCCATTTACAACCTATAATCTTCTGTCCTTTAGGTACATCAATCAGCTCCCATGTGCTATTCTTGTGTAGAGACTCCATCTCTTCACTCATGGCTGCAACCCATTTATCAGAAGTTGGCTTGAAAATTGCCTCTTTGTATGAGATTATATCATCTCCTACAAACTCCTCGGTTGAACTCAATGCATAAGCTACTAGTTCTGAATATGCAAACCACTATGGTGGTTTGATCTACCTTCTATCCCTATTGTGAGCTAAACGAAAGTTTTGTAGTGAATTGTTTTCCTGCTGTTGGTTAGGTGATAATGCGTTCACACTAGCTTCATCTACCACCTTCTGTTTTCTCTTTGAAACTTATGGAGTGTCAAGTTCAAACTCTACCTTTTCCTTAATGCCCTGTTGACTACTTTCAGGTTGCTCCATCTTCTTCATCATTGCAGACTCATCAAAAGTCACATCTTTGCTGATAATTATCCTGGAGCCTTTGTTATCATTACATCACAAACGATAACCCTTTACTCCATCTGCATAGCCTAGGAATATACATTTTCTAGCTTGGCTCAAGCTTTCCATCATAAACATGAGCATAGCCTGGGCACCCAAACACTCTTAGATTTGAGTAATCAACAAGAGACCCAAACCAAACTTCCATTGGTGTCATGCAGTCTAGAGCAATTGATGGTGACCTATTCACCAAGTAATAAGCAGTATTGATCGCTTCTGCCCAAAAATCCAAGGATAATCCGACTTTAATAAGCATGCATTTAGCTCTCTCCAAGATAGTCCTGTTCATTCGTTCTGCAACTACATTATGCTGTGGTGTGTGTACAACTGTATGATGCCTCACAATTCCTTTCTTCTCGCATAATTCCTGAAACTCCTTGCTGCAGAACTCCAATCCATTGTCAATCCTTAGGCGCTTGATTTTCTTTCTTGTCTGTTTCTCAATTAAAATTTTCCATTGCTTGAAGTTGATAAACACCTCATCCTTATGCTTCAGCATGTACACCCATACTCTCCATAAGAAATCATCTATGAATGTTAGCATATACCTAGCACCTTCCTTTGAAAGAACATGAGAAGGCCCCTAAAGATTTGAGTGAATGTAATTCAAAATGCCCTTGGTCCTGTGAATCGCATTGCCGAATTTCACCCTGTGTTGCTTGCCAAGCACACACTGCTTGCAGAAATCCAGCTCTCCAATCTTCTCTCCACTAAGCAAGCCACGCTTGTTTAGTTTTGACATCCCCCTCTCACTCATATGCCAAGCCGCATATGCCACAGTCTTGTAGTATCATTAACTGATGAAGAAACTGCTGCACTACCAAAAACTGTGCTGCCCTGTAAGAAGTAAAGGCCATTCCTTTTGTCTCCCTTCATGATAAGCAGTGCACCTTTGGAAACCCACAGAACTTTATCTTGAGCTCTGTACTCACAACCGTTCTTGTCTAGTGCACCCAGCGAAATCAAATTTTTCTTCAGATTTGGAACATGATGCACATTTTGTTAGGGTCCTTACTATGCCATCGTGCATTCTGATACTTACTGAGCCAATTCCTACAACCCTACATGAAGCATTGTTTCCCATAAGCACTTTACCACCATCGTATTTTTGATAAGTGGTAAACTAATCTTCACGTGGGCATATGTGGTAGGAGTAGCCACTATCCAAAATTCACTTAGAGCCTAGTAAGTTTTTGGTAACATTGAGAACAAGCCCACCATCAAATTCATCTTCAACAATTCCTGCGACATTATCCCATTTCTAATCAGAAGTTTCACCTGCATCTTTCGCCTTTCCTCGTTCCGAACAATTCCATTTCCAGTGCCCCTTTCCACCACACCTAAAACACTTGTCACCGCTTCTAGGCTTGGTTCAGGACTTCGATCGGCCTCTACTCTTTCCTCTTTCTCTCGGTCTTCCCTTCGCCATCAATCCTCTTCCACTTTCATCATCATTACTGCTCAGGACATGTTTTCTCAACTAATTGAAATTCAATGAAGCCTTCACATCATCTATTGAAATTGTATCTCATCCATACAGTAATGTAGTGATCAAGTGCACAAAAGATTTGGGTAGTGAACACAAGAGAATCAATGCTTGATCTTCATCTTCAATTTTAACATCTATACTAGCGAGATCCAAAATTACTTTATTGAAATAATCAATATGCTGAGTTATAGATGTACTTTCCTTCATCCTCAATGTGTATAATCATTGTTACAGATATAATCGATTTGTCAAGGACTTTGTCATATATAGACTCTCCAACTTTGACCATAGTTCCGCTGGCATACTTTCCATGGCGACCTCTCTCAGTACGTTATCTGCCAATGATAATACCAGAGTACCATAAGCCTTTGTTATAAATTCATCTTTCTCTTCATCTGTCAGTGTTTCCGATAAGAAATCTCTGTCTTTTAATGCTCTCTGTAAACCTCGTTGACATAGGAGGGCATAGACTTTCATCTTCCACAACCCAAAATCATTTTTTCCATCAAACTTCTCTACCTGGTACTTCATGGTTTACATCTGATCAATCCCGGCTCTCGATGCCAATTTGTTGTAATTTGGAACGCTCTAGAATCACAACTATTAAATAATAGTAAAGAAATTTAATGCAATTGATAACAAGATTTAACGTGGTTCGGCCATGTGCCTAATTTACTTGACAAAGAAAAGAATTTTATTGATATCAAATCAAATGCAAGTACAAACTTGAATCTTACAAATCTCATGAGAACGCCCAGCACTCTCATTCTACACTCCGTCTTGAGAATCTATTTCAAAAGCAGTTAAAAACCCTCGTGTATGTGTGTCTCATTAAATTTTAGAAAAAAATATGTATTTATATCCACGAAGTAGAGTCTTGGTCAAAGTAAACTTGAATTGTGTGTTGGGGCTCACAAAATTTGTGCCCCAGCGCAAAAATTGACGTATTGTGTGCCAAGGTGCACAAGCCTTGCGCCCTGGTACAAACTTTCTGTCCTCTGTGCACTGTTGCAAAAATTGGGCAAAAACTTTGCGCTGGGGTGCAAACTTACTGTTCACAATGCTCAACTACTGTTCATAATGAGTTACTGTTCACTGCATGCGTTTTTCGGCCTCTTGCTCTGTTTCGCTCCATTTTTCTTCCATTCTTTATCAATTTAGCCCAAATTTCAAGGTAAAATCAACACTACGTCGCTGAAATAAATAAGTTGTAATATCTATATATGGTCTTGAGCAATCCTTACCCTTTGAGTTAGTTTTTGGGGTTGAGTTAGGCCCAAGGTCCTTTCTTTAACATGGTATCGGAGCCACCATTTTCGATATTGGGTTATCCAATATTGTTGGGCCACCCATTTTATGCTATTCTACACTCCAAATGTTTATTCCTAGACGTGCATGGGATGTGTTAGTGTCTCATATTGGAGAAATAAATAAGTTGTGGTCTTTATATATGATCATTAATAATCCTCACGTTTTGAACTAGTTTTTAGAGTTGAGTTTGACCCAAGCCCATTCTTTAACACCACAATTTGCTATTTCTACTAAGGATCATTTGGCATTCTTTATTTTTCTAAGAGCGACAGATGCATAGACATCCGAAATTTTCGAGGGACTATACAGGCACAACTTGATTCCAAGTTGCCGAATTGGAGCTTTTGTTTGGTTTTTGTTCTTTTGCACAATTTGTATAGTTCATTGTGGGTAATTTGTTTTATCTCCGGCCCAATACACATGTTCTGCTTTCATGATGATGTAATGGAGCACACCTTATGGCTCAAAACAAGACAATGATGTGATTTTTTTTTTCTTCTTGATTCTTTTATGAAGGCCTTCATTAGAATATTCATATTTAATTTTTTAGGGCTCGTTGGCGTAAAAGGATAGGGTTGGATGTATTTGATAAAGTAAAGAATATATATGCTAGAATATACATCAATATAGGCCAGTAAATTATTTGCTTGGATGGATTTGAGATTAGGATATCCCAAATCATTATACAATTCATTGTTTGGTTTATTGGGATTATTTCTTGTAATAAGTAGTAAGATGACGTAATTAACCTTTAATTTCTACTATGATTTCTTCTTTATTCCTCTGTACTTATTTGCTGGTAGATGTAAATTCTAATAAACCAAACTTCATTAGTCACCAAAAAAGAAGATGTTTGTTCTAGTTAGAAAAAATTATTGATGATCAATTACAAAAAGATGTAGAAATTTAATTTAGAAAAAAATAATAATCTTGTATGTGATTATAATTTCAAAAATAGAGAAAGATCAAATATGAATATTCTCTTATTATAACTTTCAAAACCAATAAGTGATGAATATATTTTTCTCCATTGATTGATATTAAGGGCTAGTTTGCTTCGAATGATGTGATTATGAAATATATTTAAACAAATGGATATGTTTTAAGTATATTAATACAAAGCAATAAAATTTTATATTTGGCTGGTAAGATTAACTGAATAGCAAATTAAAACAAAACATATGATTTTACAATTATAATATTTTATTATTTATTTTAATAATCTTTTAACATACTAATCAAAGATAATTTAACCCTTTTGAATTTTATTCAACTTAAGGAAAATGTATCCAGCTTCTCTCCCCTTGATACATATTTCAACTTAATATAGGGCTAATGACTTATCAAGGGTCCTATATCAAGATAAATAAATAATTAATTAAGAATAATTATATATTTATAAAGTATAATTAATTGAAGCAAACAAGCTCTTGGAATCTAGTAGGTAAGATTTTTCCTCTTTGTTAATAATTCATACCACGGCTGGCATTTTGCTGTCTTGGATATTTGGTTGAATGGGACCGTCTGGCAACATACAATCATAGCCATTTTTAAATCTTGCCCCAAAAGTACTATTAATACAAGAAAACCCTTCAAAGTGGCACGAACTTGGGCTGCACTAGTTCTGTCATTTGGGATGCAAGATTATATATATATATATATATATATAATTATACTATTATATATAGTACAATGATGTGAGATCTATAATTGTGTAATTTTGATTTTAATTATGTAATTTTGACTAAGTGGCAAATTCTTAAAATTTTGAGTTTTTTTAATTAAATTAAAAAATTTTCATTTTGTGTTGGTTATTAAATTTGATATTATTTATTTTATTTTTAAAGATATTTATTCTTATTTATCTCTAACTAATATGGATGTATTATATTTGGGAAAAAAAATCTTCATTAGATAAAGGATTTCTTTTTTGAGTTTTCGATTGATGAATTGAATTTGATATTATCTCTTTCATATCATTGATGAGATAATGTCATAGATGTTTAGATGGGTTAAAACTCTTCTATACATACACATGTATAAAGTGGTGGAGTCTAACTATAATGTGATTAACAAAAATACATACAAGTTGCAAGTATCTCTCATCAAATCTTCGAAGTATATCACGAAGACCACAGAGCTACTCATCTTGTATCACCCCTAAAATTTTATTAATTTTATTTATAATATATAATTTTATTATTAATAA
>JACGDI010005455.1:426615-449222 GCA_014898725.1 Jacaranda copaia | reverse complement strand
AGGGATTTATGTGTGAATATTGAATCTAGAGAATTTTGACTTGTGGCATATTTTCTTAATTAGGTGATGACGAGCTAGGCACCGACGAGCAGTAGATCAATTTTTGACTGTTGCTGTTTGGGACTACAAAAGGTGAGGGTCGGCCAACTTGGCATTTCTCTTTTCCTATTTGTGATTAAAATAAGCCCCTATGTGGGTTTTACTGTTTCTGAACCACACTCTGAGCTGTGATTGAAATATGTCTGTTATCTGTTATCTGATTGAATACCCTTGTGAAGGTTATTTCTGATATCGATTCTATTTTCTATCTGTTCTGATGCCCAGAACTTCTGTTTGTTATCTGTTATTCTGATATCTATCTGTCTCGTATCTGAACTGCCTGTACTATACATGTTGCCTTGTTAGCATATCTATTATTAGCTCTGTACTTATTGGCCATGCTGGCTTATCTGTGTTTCATTTCCTATTTTCTGTTGCCTTGATGGCATTATGTTCTGTTGACCTAATACCAACAGTGTGATAGGGATTTCCCCATGGGCATTGGTATGAGCGGTTATTCTGTTATCTGTACAGTGAATATGTGGGCTAAGGGCCATACATGATGATCTATTTGGTTATGGGGGGGCATGCTAGGGATTTCTCCCTGTGTACCAACCGTACGCTAGGGATTTTTCCCTGGGTCTGAGCGATACACTAGGAATTTCCCTTTAGGTATCAGCGGTGCGCTATACAGTTCGTATAGGCATCTGTCACATACCAAACTATTTCGCTTAGGTAAATTATCTATCTGTTTGATATAAGGTGAATCTGCAATGCATGTTTTGTAGTATTTTCTTGAAATGCACATGCTTTGGGTTTGATTTGCCTAAATGATTTCTGTTTGTCTGTAATATGTTCTTGGAGTAATAAGGCAGGAGGGTTTTTTGTTTACTTGTTCGTACTATCTATTTGTCTTTCCGAATTCTATTATATTCAGTTTGAAAAATTATGTTTTATCGAGTTGAGTTTCTCCTCAGTAAACACTGTTGTTATTTGTACATATTCTTCACTAAGTCGTTGAACTTACCCCCCCTGTATTTCATAATCTTTCAGACAGGGATGGGCTCTGGTGGACGTCAAGTTGGAATGAAGTATATAGTTGTTTTGTAATAAAACTGGAGCTGAAATTAAGTATGGAACTTGTAACCGTTTGATTGACCTTAGAAACCTTGTGATGTATATATTTTGTTTGAAGATTGTAGTATGAGATGAAAATGATGGTTTAATCTGTTAGAGACTGTAAGATAACTTAGTTCCCTGAACTCTTTTGATATATCCATTTTGTGGTTTATTTAGTATTGTTGGAGTTGTATCAGTGTTAATTTTGAAATATTTGAATTTATGGGCCTACTATTGAATTATAACTCTGAGAAATAAATCTGAATCAAAATAGTGCCTCAGTTCAGGTGTTGTCCGAAGAGGGGGCGCTACACATCCGCAAGCTCTCATTCTAGTGGTTGGTTAGTGAAATTGCACAGGATTTCAAGATTGATTTTAGGTTCCAAAGCCACACTGTGCTTGCACACTAGGAAGCGGTTGAGGCTTATCTAGTAGGTCTATTTGAATATACCAATTTATGCAATATTCACACCAAGAGTGTTATCACCATGCCTAAGGATATTCAGTTGACCAGACACATTTGTGGTGAGCGTGCCTAAGTAGAAGAATAGATACATTGGTGCAATGGTGTTGGTAGTTTTAGTTAGGGTTACCTATTCTGAATTCTCTTTTTGATATGCTCTGAGGGGAGAGCACAAACAATTTGTTGGATTTTGAATTTGGCTCTCTATAAATTTACATATTATTTACAGGAATTTCAATTATGTTGAAAAAAAAGTTTTCCAATCTATTGGACTAATTTTTGACATATTTAATTTGGTAGGCATTTTTGAATAGATTATGGCTCTCGAGTTTAGGTTAGTCATCTACTTAATTTTTTATATTTAATTGTAACTGTATTATTATTCAATATATAGATGTTCTACTAATTTTTGATATATTTAATTTTTTAGGTTTTTTGGAATAGATTATTCTCAATTTCAGGTTAGTCGTCATTTGCTAAATTTACAAGATAATATTTTTTTGTGATTAATTTATTTTTTTATCTTATAAAATAATTTGTTATAATTAGTTAAATAATATATATATTCAATCTAGAAGTATCCTAATTAAGAGAAAAAGAGAAGTGAGTTTCATTGCCAACCATTTATTGTTGTGAGATTTTTAGACACCTTTAGTGTTATTAATTTTGCTTAAAGCAATATTATGCTTCTCTTTAATTCCTAGCATGCATCGAGATAATTAAGAGATAGCTAGCTAGAGATCATGATCCCATAAATTGGTTTAATCAATAGGTAGAGAAGATATATAAACCATCGATATTCTAGTGTATTTGGACGTGGAGCAACAAAATTTTTGGTGGAAATTGTAAATGCATGGCTTTGTTTTCATCACTAATTAAATAGATGATATAATGATTTGAGATGCTGAACAACTTTGTGATTAATTTATTAATTTTTTATCTTATAAAATAATTTGTTATAATCAGTTAAGAATTTTATTATTATTTAATATATATAGATATATATTGAATTGTTATGTTATTATTATATATTATTTTGTATGAAAAATATAGTTTTAAGAATATAAATAAGATTTGATTTAGTCAAATGTATGCAGATTTATATTATCGAATTGTTATTTTGTGTTTTTTGAGTTGGAAATAAATTTACATAGATAATATTTTTTGTGATTAATTTCTTAATTTAATTTTGTGTCCCTTTTTTGATTTATTTTAGGTATATTACATGATGGAAGAGATTTTTTGGATTTTAATGCTGTAATTTTCTTTTCAACCTAAATAAAGTCTATCGTTTAGCTTTTATTGTTATTAAATTTGTAAATTTCTAAATCTTTTTTGTTTACTACTTAGTTTATGTTATCAATTCATTTATTACGAGATTTATTAATTCCACTTAAAATTTTTAATTAAATTTTATTAGTTGCATTTTTCTCTTTAATAATTGATAAATTTTGTTATTCAAATTTTCATACATTTAGTATCCTTTTACTTATTTTTTGAATCAAGTTATTAATTTATTGTTAAATTTTGTAATTTATTTTTCAATTCACTTTTTTTTTGGGTGCATCTAAGTTTATAATTTTATAGGATGAGATCTATTTTTTTTAATATTTTTAAAATTTATTTCACTTTTTGAATATTTATAATTTTAGAAGTATGCCATTTTATTTTTATTTTATTTTATTTCATATATTTGTAATTATGTACGTATAAGAATGTATAATTCGAATTCAATAGAACTTTTTAAGTTTATGATTCTGGACATTATTTAGTCCATCAAAATATCTAATTTTATTTTTTTATTTTTTAAATTTTGGTTATTTGAAAGGTTAACAACTTTTTTAATTAGTCACTTTTTTTTTCCTACTATTTGCAAAATATAATATGAAGATCCAATTACATTTATACAAAAAAAAAAATAAATTGAGAATGAACTTAATAATTTATTTTTTTCCATATTTTATTTTACATTCTTATTTCATCCCCGTATCCTATCACTAATTCCGATTCTAAAATTAATCATGAGTTTATAAATACTTTATCAATTTATTATGATTTTAACTTTTCATTACTAATGTCAAACTTTTTTCTTCACTTAATTATTCAATAACTAAGTTATTAGTCAAATTAAAAGGTTTCTATAAACTTATATACTAGTATTGATCTTAACTTTATAATTATTTTATATATTTATTTAATTTTTTTTATCTTTACTATCATAGTAAAAGATTTTTCTAATACTTGATAACTAATATATCATCTAATTCTTTATATTTTAAGTTATTAACTTAATATGCACTCATCCTCTTTTAAGTCTAAAATAATTTTAAAGTATTATAATTTTAAGTTTTTCCAAACAACTTTCAAGTCATCAATTTAGTGTTCTATATCATTCTCATATATTTTTATTTTTTAATGCGACTATTTGTTAGGTTTAGATTGCATAATATTTTTCTTTTTTTAATAAAGTACATAATCATATTCATAGACTTTAATTTTTGGATGTTTTAAAGTTTTTTTAACTTCTCATTCAATAATCTTGAAATTTATTTTTTGTGATATTATGTGTATGAGAAGTCTTTATATGTTGCAAACTTTTAAATAATAAAAAATTCTAAAGCTTTAAATTTAATTTTTCTAATTACTTGACATTTTTATGATATTTTTATTTTTATATTATTATTTTAGTCATATTTATAATTCAATAATTATATTAATATATAGTAATTTTAAAGAATCCATGCATAGCATGGAGATAATGCGAGTATATATATGTATATGTATACTAGTTGTTTGAATTAATCCTAAATTTTATGTTTACAGATATGGTGGTGATACTTGCTAAGTCCTATTAGTATTAATTTTAATATCATATTTAGGACTTAATGAATAATTTTCTGGTTTAAAAATTATAATTCCCTTCCTAATTGATTAAATTTAGAATTGTAGAAATACAAGTGGAGAATTTACAAAAAAGAGATAAATTGACACAAGTTGGTGGGAATGTTAGTAGGATGACACCTCATAATCTAATCAAGGATGGACATGAGAGCCTTTTTTTTTTTTTTTTTTCTATACTATCATATATAGCACAGTTTTGTGCATATCTAATTGTGTAATTTTGATTCTAATCATACAATTTTGTCAACATGTTAAATTCTTAGAATTTTAATTTTTTTTAATTCAATTGAAAAATTTTGATTAGTTGTTGATTAATATCTCTAACCAATATGATTATATCTTATCTCTAATTTTGTTTTATCCAGAAATCAAAATATATTTAATAATATTTCATAATCTTTATTAAAGAGCTAGAACTTTGAGAAAAGAATAATTATAAATTAACTGATATGTAAGAGTTCAATTTATTAAAATCTTTAAAATTTAATTATTTTTATAATAATATTTTTTAGATAAAACTATATATATATAATATAACAAATAATTTAATCTAAAGAATATTTCAAATATAAAAAGTTACTTCTGCAACAACTATAAACTTTGAACTTTATTTTTATATTATTAATTTAAATCATTTTAGGTTTTTAGCAATATAATAGGGGATTCATTTTCAATTATTTGAAAAAAAGTTCTATTATATGGGACATATATAGGTGATATAATTAAAAATTTTCAAGAGCTTGATAAATGACTGCTTCAATAATATCAATTTTTATATTTTTAAAAATATTTAATTAAATAATTTTATAATTATATTGCCTACTTTATTTTAATATTTTTGCTCATAATAATTCATAAAAAGATATTTTTACATGAATCAATAATGTTATATAAAATTTTTTTGACTGAAAGTAAGTATCCATTTAATTATTTGTACATATTTATATACTTATAAAAGAAACTTCTCTATGATGGAGTGATATTTTATTTTGAATTAAATATTAAAAACTTACTTATTATTTTATTCATGTACATAATAGATATTATTTGATAATTCTAAAAATAATAAAATAACTATATATTAATAAATATAAATAAATTTTACTTATTATAGTTATATAGAATATTAAGAGACATTTTAGTCTATCAAAATTGTATGTTACAAACTATGTACTGAATTAATTATCAAATAATAACCTAGTGTAAGTTATTTTCATATATAAAGTATAAAGATGTTTACATATTTACTCTAACAAAAAAATTTAATATTTAAAAATCTCAAATATCATGAAAATTGTAATTATAACTTCCACATCATTAAGAAATCATGTAAAAAATTTATTTGCTTATTTATCATATCAAAATATGTATGTATAAATAAATATATATCTAATTTAAAAAGCATCCTTAGTTAAATATTCTGCTCTACTATTATTTTCTTAATTCTTTCATTTATTTTTTAAATTTTATCATTTTAAATTTTTTTGTATAATTTATAAACTTAGAGTTAGTAATTCTTCATATTCCACAACTTATTTAAGTAAAAATTATCTTCAAACATAATATTAATAAATTAAAATATTTTATTTAATTAGTAATAGATTTTATTTCTTTATACACTAAAAATAATTACGGTTAATTTTTAATCACATGAAGTAAAATAAATATTATTTCAATGTTAAAATTCTTTTCGATGTATTACACTGGGCACATGCTAATTTTTTAATTATTATGATCTTTATTATTTTAGTAAATTGATATAACATGATTTACAACGATTGTAGGCAATTAAAAGTCATCAAAGTTGAAAAATTGTAGCTAATTAATTCACTACGAAAAGGTTGAGTATTGAGTATTAATGTTCATTTAAAAAATTATTAGCCCAATCGCTAATTGGCCTAATAATATTGTTGGTTGTGCAAAATAAATAATGCAAATAGTCATGCAAGTGCACGTGTCGCAACAAGTAATAAAGTGATGAGAAGAGTGTTGATCCCATGAGGAACTAAATTATCCACCACTAATTAATAATTTTATCACACACTTGTTTTATTCAAACAAAAATTAATTGTGTAGGAATGAAAACTCTACTAATGAAAATAAGAAAAAGAGTACTAATTATGATTTTTATTAGGATATAAAAGCCTAGACTTATGATTTCATCAATTGAATGAGTTGGTTACATAATTTTCTCCATATGAAATTAACAATAGGTTGTCAGTCTTGAGTCGCATGCAATTACAGGGTTCTTCCGAATTACATACAATCAAATTCTGAATTTATTCAATTCACTACATTAATTATGGATATGATTGTACCACTCAACTAACTCCTTAGGGCAGCTAATATATTCCGATCTTACTCACAAATTAATTAATTCATCGATTTGAACAATTATTCTTAAGGTCTTTTATTGTCAATCAATCCCTAGATTTTCTTTTCTAAGACTCCTCAGGATTTAAAGATGTACTTGACTGTTGATTAGATAAACAAATAGAAGAAACACATAATAGAATAAATAACCTTAATGTGCTACTAATTTTATTGAAGAAAATCATACATCAATTTATTCAAAAGAATCCATCATAATCCTAGAATAACAAATTAATTCATGATTGAAATGTCAAACAAAACATGAATAAAGTGAAACGTTGTGTCAAATCCATAATTGAAAAGAAACTCAAAGGGAGAAACTCCATTTCTAGACGAATTTGATCTCCACTTTGTCCTCCTCTGAACATCGTATTCTCGCAAAACTTTTAATCTCCAAAATAGCAAATTCAAATTTTGTCCTCGAATTGAGTGTCGGAAAGGCCTATTTATAACTGATTACAAGAGTATTCTAATTAGAACTAGCATGTGCCCGGTGCGATGCAATGAAAAGAATTTTGACATTGAAATAATTTATTTTATAATAATATTTATTTTATTTCATGTGATTAAAAATGAACTGTAATTATTTTTGGTATTTAAAGAAACAAAATCTATTACTAATTAAATAAAATAATATGAATATTTCAATTTATTAATATTATGTTTGAAGATAATTTTTACTTAATTAAGTTGTGGAATATGAAGAATTGCTAACTGTAAATTTATAAATTATACAAAAAAAATTAAAATGATAAATTTGAAAAAATAAATGAAACAATTAAGAAAATAATAGTAGAGCAGGATATTTAACTAAATATGCTTTTTAAATTAGATATATATATTTATACAAACATATTTTGATATGATAAGTAAGCAAATAATTTTTTTTTTAAAATATAAGGGCTATGTTTGATTACATTCTCCCAAAACAAAACGTAACCAAACATGTGTCTTCTTTTTCTCCCAAGATGGGTTCCTAAAATGTCCAAATTGTCCTTATAATTTAACTAGCAAATGACCAAAAATTCTATATTCTTTACATCACAATCATTACCAATCACATGTACATATATTTATATATCATAATATTTTATTACTATATTATAATAAAAAATATTACTAAAATCTATTTACACCTTTAAAACCTAACAAAAAAGCATTGATTTGATTGCTACAGCAGAATTTGTTTCCTCCCAAAATATAAATAAATATACCAAATTTTTCTAAAATAATTTTTTTACCATTTCCAAATCATAAACAAACATACATTACATTCCCCAATACAAATTTCACATTCCTCAACCCCACTTCCAAAACTCATTCTCCCAAAACATATAATCCAAAACACATAATTTGTAAACAAACATTACCAAAGTTTTTTATATGATTTCTTAATGACGTGGAAGTTATAATTACAATTTTCATGATATTTGAGATTTTTAAATATTAAGATTTTTTGTTAGAGTAAATATGTAAACATCTTTATACTTTATATATGAAAATAACTTACATTAGTTTATTATTTGATAATTAATTTAGTACATAGTTTGTAACATACAATTTTTATAGACTAAAATGTCTCTTAATATTCTATATAACTATAATAAGTAAAATTTATTTATATTTATTAATATATAGTTATTTTATTATTTTTAGAATTATCAAATAATATCTATTATGTACATGAATAAAATAATAAGAAAATTTTTAATATTTAATTCAAAATAAAATATCACTCCATCATAGAGAAGTTTCTTTTATAAATATATAAACATATACAAATAATTAAATGGATATTTACTTTCAGTCAAACTTTTTTGATATAACATTATTGATACATGTGAAAATATCTTTTTATGAATGATTATAAACAAAAATATTAAAATAAAGTAGGCGATATAATTATAAACTTATTTAATTAAATATTTTTTAAAAAAGAAAAATTGATATTATTTGCTATTGAACCAGTCATTTATCAAGCTTTCAAAAATTTTCAATTATATCAACTATATATGTCCCATATAATAGAATTTTTTTTAAATAATTGAAAATGAATTCTCTATTATATTACTAAAAACCTAAAATGATTTAAATTAATAATATAAAAATAAAGTTCAGAGTTTATAGTTGTTGTAGAAGTAGCTTTTTATATTTGAAATATTTTTTAGATTAAATTATTTGTTATATTATATATATAGTTTTATCTAAAAATATTTTACATATATAAAAAATATTATTATAAAAATAATTAAATTTTAAAGATTTTGATAAATTGGCCTCTTACATATCAGTTAATTTATAATTAATCATTTTTCAAACTTCTAGCAGTTAAATAACAATTATGAAATATTATTAAATATATTTTGATTTTTGGATAAAACAAAATTAGACATGAGATACAATCATATTGGTTAGAGATAACAATCAACAACTAATGAAAATTTTTTAGTTGAATTAAAAAAATTCAAAATTCTAAGAATTTGACATGTAGATGAAATTGCACAATTAGAATAAAAATTACACAATTAGATACGTACAAAATTTTGCTATATATAATAATATAGATACATACATATTGTTGACCACATTTATTATACATTCATCTTGAATGATTCATGTCGCATGTTTCATTCTTATGGATTAGGAGGCAAAGTGGTAAGTTGATTCAATAATATTATTGTCACGTATATAAGTGTTAAGTCAGAATTGGAATTCTAATAAATCATTAATGTTTGTATACATACATAACAAAAAATTCCTATGAATTAGGAGGGAAGCCCGTAATATATAGATTATATATCAGCTCATGATTTATTCCTATGGATAATACAGTACACCAGACTATTGTACAACTCCTATATGCAGTGCTGGTACGTACAACTTTTCGCTGCAGAAAAAGGAAGATATGAAGGGGAAAAAGCACTCTATAATATATATAACTTTAATTGGGCAATGGGATATCAGCAAGATCCTCTCTATATGGAACATTCTGCAATTCAAGCCCACCTCCATTTCCACCCTCCATTCGGGTTTGGGCAACCGGGTCAAATTTCGTGGGAGGTATGAATGTTGCAACCCTATCTTTTCGAAATATAAGATAGATCACTGATCCCACATAAATTGCCATGAGAGGAAATACTATGATTCCAATGAAAATTTTGCCCACTTTTGGCAACTTGTTGTGTATTAGCCAACCAACAAATCCAGTGCCCAGATAGTACACGTTGATGCCTATGATTCCCAGCATCATTATCCAAGAAACCACCATGACCTATATATCCGAACATGTAAGTATTTAATTTGATCAACCAAAAAAAATATATATATGCGGAGTAATTAATATAAATGATATGATAGAAATATGACTATAGGGTAATTTAGTAAATTTATTGTCAAGAAGATGTACTATAATACAATGGA
The DNA here is from genome assembly GCA_014898725.1 of Jacaranda copaia. Taxonomy (NCBI): domain Eukaryota; kingdom Viridiplantae; phylum Streptophyta; class Magnoliopsida; order Lamiales; family Bignoniaceae; genus Jacaranda; species Jacaranda copaia. The sequence goes on along the minus strand of JACGDI010005455.1, from coordinate 438,907 downwards.
CATTTACATATAAAAACACATGAATGAGGTGGATATAGGTTTAAGCCTAAAATTCTAATTAGAGCATATAAATACTTTCAAGGTTGATTAATGCGGGACATCTAATTATTTTCTCGCTCGAACTATTTTAGAGTTAGGAACCCACAACTTTCACTCTTTAACAGGAAAATTTCAAAAAAAAACCTTTGAAGTAGAATTTATCCGCATCAATGAGGAAATTCTAATTGGTTGAAGAATTGAAATACTTACATAGATTGAGTTCTTGTGGGGTCCCATTTTGACAGAGCTGCTGCTAAATTTAAGAAGTGGGATTAGGGTAAACGGCAGTTGAAAAGATAGTACAATCTGTACAGAAAGAGACAATTTTAGAACAACTTAAATGTTTTTCTCATTAAAAATCACAAATCATATGTAAGTACATAAATACTTATAATAGTTGTTAAATGAGGATTAAGGATGTATATTTGTACGAACTGATGCGATGATGATTAGACGACCGGCTGCTGCTGATCCTCCAATGGCTGAAACTATAAGACTGGGTGTCATGGCGATGCACCTTGTCATCAAGTTTCTACGCCATTTTTTCATCTTCAGATTCAAGAAACCCTACATTATGTATACACATGATGATCAAAAGGATGAAATTATTTTTTTTCATCTATAACGAATTAAAGTTCATTTTTTTGTCAATGTCGTAAAAAAGTAATCCTAATTTTATATTTCTAGATTTTTATATTTTTTTTCCGCAGTTTGGATTGCACCTGTAATGAGACCCGAACATGACTGCTGTTTAAGTGATTGGTTCCCTCATTTACGTAGCATCGTTAAAGGTGTATCTTTTACTGATTTATTGTATTTTTGCTTCGTCTGACTTAAGTTTCGAAGGATTTTCGTTGGACCTTTATGCAATTCTAAATCTTTGATAATTTCAAGTTAATTCTTAATTCACAAAACAATACTGCTTTATTTATTACCTGCATGATAAATTGGCCTGCGTAGGTGCCGGTTACGGTGGAGCTTTGGCCGGAGGCTAACAATGCAATGGCATAAACAGTAGAACTTGATCTTCCCAAAACATTCTGCCATCACATAATTTTGGCTTTTAACAAATATTTAAGGGAAAAAATTGAGAATGAATTAATTTGAATTAATTAATTGAACCTTGAGGAGGAATGAGGCAGAATTCAATGTTAAATCATTGCAACGATCTGTGTTTTCTTTTGAGAGACTATTGGCTAAGCAAACAGCTCCCGACACAGAAACAACTGAAACATTGATCAGGAGGGCTATGAACATTGCAAATCCAGTCTCCATCAGAAAGTATCGACAAGCATCCTAAAATTAAATCAAATATCAGACAAAAAATTGTACTAAATATTGAGGATTATATTGTATCCGCACAATTTTTGGGTATTACTAATGTGCCGTCATTTTTATCTTTTAATGGCCATTCATACGTAGGAAATTCTTGGCATACAAGAATATTAATGAATTCATAGGCATATAAATAAAAATTTCACTAAAGAATTCGAAGGTTAGTCAAGTTGATGGACTGATTAGGTCTAGACTCACCTTGTCCACTAAACCTAATCTCTTCATTCCCACATTATATTATAGATGAATAAATACACTTTCAATCTTAAATAAAGCCCTTATTTCCATTAATTTTAATAACTTAAAATATGGGTAATAGAATTAACTTAAAGACAAGCATTTTTATCCACATAAAAGTTCTAGATACATGCAAAATAATTGATAACATTGTACTTTTTGTCTTGTAATTTAGCCCACTTTGAGATTTTATTTTATATCTTGTCGAACTTTAAATAAAGATATGTATCTTCCATAAAATTATCACATTTAGTTTAATTTTTTCAGAAATTCGTAACTTGAAAGAATTAACGATGTGACATGCAGGAAATTTTAACCCCCCTATCAAATCGGGCATACTGTGTTATTGTTCTAGCATGCCATACCATCAATTTCGACTAAATCATGAAAAAGTGCAATTTATTGGGATATAATTTACACTCACATTGATGCCACGGACTGAGTTAGGTGTCTTCCGTGAGAGCACTAGAGCGGAATGAAGAAAAAGATTGTGCCTGAAAAGAAAATAAAAAAAGTAAATAAGATTATTAAGTCCATAATTAAACTACACATATTTTTAAAAAAAATAAATTTGTTAAAAGTGGACATACGGCGAAACAACGGCACCCACAAGTGCAATGGCGTCACTGGTAGCACTGTTGCCACTTAGTTTAGGAATGAACATTCCTTTCATTACTTGTTTGGCTGGAGGCTTCACGTAGCCTAATTCCCCGAAAAAGCATGCTGCCATTATAAATACTAATATTGCCATGAGCAGCTCCAGCTTTCTCACCTGCTCCATTTTATTTTTTTAAATTTTCAGAAAATTGGTTAGGATACCAAAAAATATATTTAAATAAATGATATACGTGACTGTAAATGATATGTCTTTTTCTTTTTGAGAGATGACGATCGAAGGAAATAGTTGGTGTAAGATAAAATTAAATGTATTATTAATTTGTCCTAGCTAACGATTGATATATGTTGTATATTATCAATAAAAACCAAATAATGTCTGAAAGGAAAGAATATTAGTGACAATATAAGATTTGTTATCATAATTATGTAAAAACCATTGTATTGATAATTAATGACAAAAAATTGTATTAAAATTTTTGTGTATATATATACACAGCTCATTGATATTAAAATCACAAAATTGCAGTCGCTATGTACAGTGACAACCTATTAATATTAACTACACCAAATTGTAGTTGCCCTAACGAATTCTAAGTGTGTATGTACATATATAAATTAAAAAATTAATTGTCAACAATAACTATCTAGACACAATGATCAAATATGATAATATTATAAAATCTTATTCACTCAAAACAAGTCAAGAGTTTTAAGATATAACCTTTATAGGAACAAAATCTTTTGTCACATGCCGATGGGATAAAACCTTAAATCTTCTACATGCACTCATAAATTTAGTTCCATCAATATTGTAACAAACAAATTTATTAATATCTATTGTTTTGATGGGTGACGTAAATTCTTTACATTGTGTAATATTATAATTAATATTTAATATATAATGTTTTGATGGATAAAGTGTATTCTGTACATGTATAAGGACTGTAATAACAAACGAGTTTTTAATAGTGACACAAGTAAGGCATTTACTTTTATAAATTATTTGCCAATTGTGCGACTGTTCTCACGACCATTCTGTTTGGTGTCTTTCTTGTAATGATCTTATCATCCTTAAATTGTCCGAGATAGCAAACAAGTTGATTCCATAATTATTAAAGTTACATGAGTCATCAAAACCAACTCTATATTTTTTGAAAGAAAATTGTACGAGGTTTATTTTAAATTATTAGTACATTAGTTGAGGTTAAAAATATTAATTTATTTTTCCAAAGTCAATGGCCAAAGAGTGAATAAATAAAATTAATATATATTTTTTAAAAAAAGAATACGTTAATTAATATAAAGCAAATAGACCTACCCCATATCTTTGCAGTCCCAACAAGAGAAGAGTGCTAAAACCGGTGCAAATAACCCCAGCCCAAATAGGGATGTGGAATAGTATGTTGAGTGCAAATGCAGTCCCAATAACTGTCACAAATACATAAATAAGTATAAAAATTATTATTTTAATTTTAAATTTATAAGATAATAATAATTTGATAATTAATATGATTAAAATGAAATTTATATGCACCCATAAATATAGTGTAATAGTAAAATACCTTCGGGAATATCTGCAGCTATGACGACTACTTCAGCCAGCAACCAAAGGCAATATCTCATAATTGTCGGGTACTCCTCCTTGCATAACTCTGCTAAATGTTTGCCTGCAATAAAAATTCAAAATCTTCACCTCCCTCACTTATTAGAGATATAAATGAATTGAGTTTCTAAAAATTAAATTATTTTTTAGTAACATATAGAATTTTTATGTTTATTAATATTATACATCATAGTAATAAATTCAATTTTTTTAAACTAAAATATGAGATTGATATCATTAGACAAATGATGGTGGTCTTCAAAGTTTTGAAATTAAAATTGAGAATAGGAAAATTTATGTAGATCTTTTACTTAAAAAGTCGAGAAAAATGATAATATATACTATAATTTTATTTTATTTTGATAATAAAAATAATAAAATTTAAAATTTCTTATTTATATATATATATATTCAAATTTGAATTTAAATAAATTTTACTCAAGTTGACTCAACTTATCCTCATATACCGATAAATTGTGTCAGATAGTAAACGATCAAGAAACATTAAATGTTGCTTAATTACCAGTGGTAACTCCAAGATTTGCAGCAAGAGACTGAATTATCAAAGCGAAGATCATTGCCAAAAGAAGCACCCACAGCAGCTGAGCAAATTTATATACATACACACAACAAAATTAAATTAAATTAATTAATTAAAAATAATTACTCGACCGGTTAATTAATTATTCTTTGTTATTTTATATATATATTGAGATAGTTATAATTGATTTACTTCATATCCATGGTTTGCTCCTGCCTGCAGATCAGTTTCCACTGTAATAATTTAGACACAAAATCAGTATTAGTTTCACAAATATATATATCTATATATATATTTACTAAAAACTAACTAAATAATAAATAAACCCTATATATACAAAAAAAAACACACCCACACCCACATGTGTGTGACTGGAGGGACTTACAGTTTCCAGGATCAATATACGCCAATGAGACTAGAAAACCAGGGCCAACATATCCCAAGAATTTTCTCCATCCAGGCTTCTGGAAAAAAACACACACACAAAAAAAAGACCAAAAACATTTTAATATGTTAAACAAAAAATGAAATGGATATTGTTGTTACAAATAATATATATGCAAGAAAAAATTCAGACATATATAGAGATGATCAACCGACATGGTGCTGCCCGTCTTCTTGATCGAATTCTTTGCTGTCGGGCTGCGGCGGCGGTAGCGACGGCGGCGGCGTCTCCTCCACGGAGACTATCCGGTTGCTGTTTCCGCCACCACTCCCTTGCTCCTGCTGCCACTGCAAGCTTCCCATATATGTTTGTATGATAAAACTTACAAGTTGGATCTTTGTTGTGTATGTGTTTTTTCACGCACATGGCTGCCCTTTATTTATAATGCATGAATATAATGTACGACTTCCATTTTGTTATTAAATAATTTATTCTACACATCAAGCTTTAAGGGAGCTTTAATTTTATCAACAAAAGAAAAGCGGGCTTTAATTTTTATTTTATTTCTATTTTGCCATTTATTTTAGACCTATTTGATGGGATACTCTTGGAGTTTACCTTAATGAAATATGAATTATTGTTCATAATTTGTAAGAAAAATCAGAATTAGGTATAAAATCGAAATGGGGCCTTGCACTTGCCATATATTCGTATAGAAGAAATGGAAACGTAGCTATCTTGACCAAGACGATGTAGTAGCTAGGAGAAAACTTAAGGAAGAATATTGAATTTTTTATTTTAAATATATAAAATACGAGAATGGATTTCCCTTTTTTGCCCTCTCCTTTGATATTGGAGGATGCTTGTATTTAAAACTTCTTTAGAATTCTTAAACTTCTTATTTAGAAAATTAATTTCATCAAATTTAAGTTTTTGTTGTTCGTTCATTGATTGAATGATATTGTCATTATATTTTTATGCATGAGGTCCAAGCGTTCATAATCTTTTTTATTTTTTTTCTCTATTTTTTAATGAAAAATATGATCGAAACTAGTTTTTAGTATAATTTTTTTTCTATATATATATAAAATAAGTCTATAAACACATCAACCAACGATGAAATTGAGAGCTCACAATTTCATTTACATCATTATGAAACTTCTATGGACAAAATAAATTGTAGATGGTAAATATTATATGGTATAATTTGATCATGATTCTAAGACATCGATATTTAATTTATTGTCACTCTTCCTAGGTAGAAGCTAGGGGCAACTTAGGTTCATTATTATTATTATTATTTTTTAAAAAATATCTTTCATCATTTTATAACAAAACTATATAATCAAAACGTGACATAGGCACATTACTAAAAGTGTTTGACCAACACAAGAAACCTTATTGTTTAACCAAAGCATTATGTGATCATGAAAATATATATATATATATATATATATTGTTTAAGATATATAATTGGTTTTATTAGGGGAAGTGTTGGTGTGCAAAATAAATAATGTAAATAATTATGCAAGTGCAAGTGTCACAACAAGTAATAAAGTGATGAGAAGAGTATCGATCCCATGAAAAATTAAATTATTCGCCACTAATTACTAATTTATCACACACTTATTTTATTCAAACAAAAATCAATCATGTATTAGGAACTAAAACTAAACTAGTGAAAATAAGAAAAAGTGTACTGGTTAAGATTTCTATTTAGATATAGAAGTCTAGAATTATGATTTCATCAATCAAATGAATTGATTATATAATTTTCTCCATATAAGATTAATAGCATTTTAATAGTTTTGAGTTTTACTCAATAATGGGGTTCTTCCGAATTACCTGCAATCAAATCCTTAATTTATTTAATTCACTATATCCCTATGTGAATTAACTAATTATGGATAAGGCTGTACCACTCAAATAATTACTCAGGGCAAGCTGGTACATTTCTATCATACTCGCAAATTAATAAATTCATCAATTTGAACAATTAATTTTAAACTCTTCTATTGTCAATCAATCCCTCGATTTTCTTTTCCAAAACTCCTTTAGGGTTTAAAGATGCACTTGACTGTTTATCAAACAATCAAATAGAAAAAGTATACAATAGAATAAATGACCTTAAGGTGCTGATTGATATACAGGAATGGAATTAGGTGAGAATGGAATGATTTTAGGAATGGAATGAAGTTGGGAAATGAATGATATTTGTATAGTTTATATATACTATGATTGGTATGTATAAGTAATGAGAGATGAATGGAATCACCATTTTCTTCTTAATTTCATTCTAATGATTGGAAAATAAGAATGATCACTAGGAATGGAATAAAATTTTTAAACCACCAAATTAACTTTTGTAAAAAATTATTAAAATGAAAGTATTTATTTGTAAAATATTTTTTATATATTACCGTAGATATTTTTTTTAAGTAAGTCTATAATTATGCAATTTTAATATCACTTCTAATATTGTTCGAATTACATAGTAAATATATATATATTTTATATGTTATCGATAAGTTATATACATTTATGCAAAAAAGTATAAACATTCCTTTAAAATTATTATTTTTAAAATTATAATTTAGCAAGCTCATTTGAATTTTTTGATAAAATATAATTAAAAGAAATTATAAAATACTTTATGATGACTAGAGTGCTTAACGTTTTTGTGATAAAGTTAGAATGATTTATTGTACTTTTTTATAAGTTTAATTTGAAGAGTTGTTGATAGAATGAACAACTTTTCATTTATTAGTTTTGTATATACATATATATATATATATTAATCATTCAAAGATATGCGAATATAAATAATATTTTAATATATATATTTCATTAGCATGGACCAAGTTGATGATACTTCTACCTTTTTTATTATAAAAATTGAGATGAGCATAATTATTCTTGTTTTTATTATTTATTATTTATATTTTTGTAATAATAAATTAATAATTTTTATAATATTACTAAAAATATATGAATAAAATATATAATTAAATAAAAATACATAGGAATCGAATAAGTTGGAATATAAAATAAAATATTTACAAAGTGATGATTTCTTCTCTTAAATGTAAAAGTATTTTGTTAAATTTTAGAATATAATTTTGTTATATATATATATATATATATATAGGTTCAATCCTGATGGATTGGAAATAGTTAAATTCATGGGGGAGGGAGGAAATGGCTATTCCGATGGGAATGGGCATTCTCATATATATTAATAATAGGTTTCGGAATGGATTTGGGAATGTCCATTTCATTCCCACCTCATTTTTGTATGACAATCATACCATAAGTGCTACTAATTTTATGAAAGAAAATCATGCATCAATTTATTTAGAAGAATCCATCATAAACATAGAATAACGAATTAGTTTATGATTGAATTGTCAAATGAAACATGACCAAAACAAACTTTCTTAAATCCAAAATTAAAACGAAAATCAAAGGGAGAAGAGGAAACTCTATTCCTAGACGAATCTGATCTCCACTTTGTCCTCCTTCGAATCTTGTATTCTTGTGAAACTTCTAATCTCCAAAATAGAAAATCCAAATATCTTCTCAACTAAGTGTCTGAAAGGCCTATTTATAATTGATTAAAAAAGTCTTCTAATTAGAATATGATCGGAATAAATAAAAAAAACTCTTCTACCCATTCTTGATTAGATTAGGAGGTGTCATCCTGCCAGCATTTCCACTAACTTATATCAATTTATCCATTTTTTGTAATTTTTCCATTTGTATTCCTATAATTTCAATTTTTCATCAATAAAAAAGGGAATTATAATATTTCAAATAAGAAAAATAAAAGATTATGTCTGAGGGGAAAGAAAATGAAAAATAAATAAGATTATTAAGTCCATAATTAAATTACATTTTTTTAAAAAATAAATTTGTTAAAAGTGGACATACGGCATAACAAGGGCACCCAAAAGGGCAATGCCGCCACCGGTAGCACTTTTTCCACTTAGCTTAGGAATGAACATTCCTCTCATTACTTGTTTGGCTGGAGGCTTCACATAGCTTAATTCCCCGAAAAGAGTGCTGCCATTATAAATACTAATATTGCTATGAACAGCTCCAGCTTTCTCACCTGCTCCATTTTATTCTTTTAATTTTTCAGAAAATTGGTTAGGATACAAAAAAAAAAAAATATTTTTTTTAATGCTAGACGTATTATTAATGTGTCCTAGCTAATGATCGATATATGTTGGATATTATCAATGAAGATCAAATAATATCTAAAAGAAAAGAATATTAGTGATAATATAAGATTTGTTATAATAATTATGTAAAAACCGTTGTATTGATAATTAATGACCAGAAATTGTATTAAAATTTTTGTGAATATATATACAACTCATTGATATTAAATACATAAAATTGTAGTTACCTTAACAAATTTTAAACGTATGTGTACATATATAAAAAAAATTAATTGTCAACAATAACAATCTGGACACAATAATCAAATATGATAGTATTGCAAAATCTTATTCCCCTCAAACAAGTTGAGAGTTTTAAGACATAATTTTTATAGAAACAATATCTTTTGTCACATGTGCCCGTGGGATAGCCTTGAATCTGCTGCCTGCAGTCATAAATTTCGTTACATCAATATAGTAACAAACAATTTATTAATATTTAATGTTTTGATGGTACATTCTGTACATGTATAAGAACTATAATAGCAGACAAGCCTTTAATGATGACATAAGTAAGGCATTTACTTTTATAAATTATTGGCAAATTGTGCGCTGTTCTCACGATCATGTTGTTTGGCTGTCATTCTGTTGTAATCTTATCATTCTAAAGTTGACCCAGACAACCTAGAAGTTGATCCCATAATTGTTAAAGTCACATGAGTCATCAAATCGCCAACTCCGTACTTTTTAAAAGGAGATTCTAAGAGGTTTAGTTTAAATTATTAGTGGAGTACTTGAGGTTGAAAATATTTCATTTTGCAAAGTCAATGGGCCCAAAAGTGAATAAATAAAATTATTATTCTTTTAAAAAAGAGAACCCTTTAATTAATATAAAGCAAATAGACCTACCACATATTTTTGTTGTCCGAGGAGGAGAAGAGTACTAAAAGTCCAGAATCTTCACCTCCCTCACTTATTACACACAAAGATACATATGAATCGAGTTTCTAAAAATTAAATTATTTTTTTAGTAACGTATATAATTCTTATTTTTATTAATATTATACATCATAGTTGTAAATTTAATTTTTTAACACTACATAATTATTAAGTTACCTTGAATTCAATCTTCAAAGTTTTTTACTTATTTATACACACATACAGTAATAGTTCACTAGATTAGAACTCCCGAAATATGAGATTGATATTATTAGACAAATAATGGTGGTCTTCAAAGTTTTGAGATTAAAATTGAGAATATGAACATTTATGTAGTTCTCTTACTTAAAAAGTCTAGTAAAATGATAATATATACTATAATTTTATTTTATTTTGATAATAAAAATAATAAAATTTAAAAAATATATATTTAAATTCAAATTCGAATAAATCTTATTCAAGTAGGTTCAACTTATCCTTGTATCCAAACAAATTGTGTCAGATAGTAAATGATCAAGAAACGTTAAATGCTGCTGGCTGCTTATTAGTGCTAACTCCAAGATTTGCGGCAAGCGACCGAATTATCAAAGCGAAGAGAAAACCCATAAGAATCACCCACAGCGGCTGTGCAAATTTAAGAAAAATTGTAAAATTGGTCTCGTATTTATATTTTTTTTGGTAATTTAGGATTTTTTATTTTTAAGTCACAAGATTGATACAACAACTCTTAAAATTTGATAATTTGAGAGTAAATTGGGCATAAATTACAATTGCAATTGGCCTACATCTACGTGGCAGTTGATTTGACACCATGTGGTGCTTCGTCATCAAATTTATACTTTCTTTCCTACATGGCGTATGACATGGCAACATACTTGCAACATTAACAAAAAAATAAAATTAAAAATGAAAAAAGTGAAAAATAAATTTATATATAAAGCAATAAAATTAAAATTAAAAATGGCAAAAGAAGGAAAAATAAATTTATATATATAAAGCAATAAAAAAAGACTAACACAAATAAAAATTCATAAAATTTTAAAAATAAAAATAAAAATACAAAAAAATTACACAAAAAAACATAATATTCATCCACTTCTTATATTTTAAATACATAATATATATGCATATATATGCTTTAATACATATATATACACATTTTAAACACATAATATATATGTATACTTTAAATACATAATATTTATGTTTATATATATAATTTCCTATTCCTCCCCCCCAAAACCCTAGCTAGCTAGTTGCCCCCACCCCCTCTATTGCCATGGCAAGTGTGGGGTTGGCCATGGTAGAGCAGGCGGTCGTGGCCAACAGATTTGGCCGCAGTCGTTTGGGTTGGAAAGACGTGGCCAGATTTTCGAGCTGTGACCGCCAAGCCCTATTACCATAGCTAGCAAATCTGGCCACGACTTTCCAACCTGGATGACCACCGGTCATGTTGCTGTTGGCCCATGTGACCACTTAAGGGCCGCTGGCCAACAGCCATTTTGGGGAGGGAACGCCGTTGGCCATGTGGTTGCTTGGGCATGGCGGTCGCTAAGCGGTATGAGAGTTGGGTTTAGAATGTCATGAAATAGTTTGGTCCATATCCGGTGTGGGTGTTAAAGCATTGAGAGGACCTTTTCTTAGTATGAGAGGACTGGGAAGGATGCACCTCTGGTGTACTAGTTATCGTGCCCACGGTAAACGCTGGGTAGCCAAGTGCGGAGCAGATAACTGCTAAAAGCATCTAAGTAGTAAGCCCACCCCAAGATGAGTGCTCTCCTATTCTGACTTCCCTAGAGCTTCCCATAGCATAGCCGAGACACCTCATCAAAGACTTCCTCAAATTGATCCTAGGCATTTGAACCTAGATCCTACTCTTTTCTTTATCAACCGGGAGGGAAGATTCTACACAATAGCTGAGAGAGACGAAAGTGATAGCTGTGCTCAAGCAACTAAAGGGGACGGGCGCAAGCTGGCGATAGTACTATTATCCATTGGCTCCATTTTTAGGGTGTTGGGGGAGGGGTGGTTTAGGGGAGAAGAGAAGGTAGGGGTATTAAATATATATTTTTAAAAAAATTATTATTATTTAAATTAATAAATAAATTTAAATTTATAATTTAAATTATATTTGTAGTAATATTAAGTATATTTAAATTATATAGTTAAGAGCATAGGTTTTTAAATTTTTATTTATTAATTTATTTTATTTTAAATTAATAAATATATTCAATGAATTTTGATAACATTATTTTAGATATGTTTACTACTGTGGACTTATTAAATATGCAATCCAAAATTATTAAGATAAAATAGTTTAGAGTGATAAATAAAATTTTTAGAAAAATTTAAAGTAATAAATTTGTATTAAATAAATTTTTATCAATATAAACTAATAAATCATATTATTAAATTTCTATAATTTTTTGTTT
>JACGDI010005455.1:356579-379945 GCA_014898725.1 Jacaranda copaia | reverse complement strand
AATTTAGAATTAACTTATACACTCTCAATTTTAAACTTTAGACTTGATATATTTGAATTATTGCGATCATTTATAGTATAACTAATGAAATTTGGATTGTAATATTGGACAATATCCTTTAAGCTTTTTATATTTTATATGTTGGTATTTTATTAATTTTTAAGTACTATATATAATATAAATATATATTTCATAATTGTGATGTTACGGTTCAATTACGATCTGATCGACGGTTGAACCAGTAAACCGTGAATCGCTAAGTTTTTCGGTTCAATGAATGGTTCGATTTTTCGAACGCTGCCACCACCACGTTAGGTTGCCATGAGCCAGGTGGCTGGCGAGCTTGCTTGGATCTAGCCATGGCTGAGGCAACCATGGCCAAGCGGCAGCCATGGTGGCTATCTAAGTGCACCATTTTTTTTTTTTTGTTAATTTTCATTTTTAATTTATTTATTTTTAATTTAAATTTAATTTAACTATGTGATTTTTGTTTTTTAATTGATAAATAATTATAAATTATATATAAATATATGTGTGTATATGGCAAGTGAGTTAAAATAATATTATTAATATGGTAGATTAATTTTTTTTATGTTTTAATTAGCAAATAATTATAAATTATATATAAATATGTGTATATGTATGTATGTTTGTTTATGTTGTGGGAAAATATTTTTAACTGTAGAAGTCAAATTAATGCTTTTTTTGTTAAATTTTTGGGGTGATAATGGTATTGAGTAGGGGTGTAAACAAGCCAAGCTGAGCTCGAATCTAGCAGGTTCAAGCTCGACTCGTTCATTAATTTGTGAGCTCAAACTCAAGCCTAGCTTGGTCGAGCCTGAAAAGTTAAGCTGAAGCTCGGCTCGTTGAAATAGACGAATGCTTGGCGAGTTTTATCGAGCTTAACTTGATAAAGCTCATTATAGAAAAGTAGAAAAGCTCAATTCGTTAAGCTTGAATAAGCTCAAACTCAAGTTTGTATATGTTTGAATTAATTAGAGCTCATTTAGACTCAAAACAAAATCTATAATTATAAATTTTTTAAATAATTTTGTTCTATATTTTTCTAAAAATTAAAAACTAAATTATTATTATTATTATTATTATTTTCTTATCTTTATAGATTTTATTATATTGACCTAGATTATAATTATATATGTGTATGTATTTATACAATAAAAAAGCTCGTTTAGGCTCGTGAGCTTTTCGAGCCGAATATTATTGAGCTTAGCTCAACTTGTTTGACTAACGAGCTAGAACTCAGCTCAGCTCGGGCTTAAAAAGATCAAGCCAAATACAAGCTTTCATTGAGTCGAGCCGGAACCATTCTCGAATAATTTCATCTCATTTACACCCCTAGTATTGAGTGATTATAATAAAATATATATGATGTATATATATAATATATGTATGTATATATTGAAAAATGGGAAAGTTTTGGGGATAATGAAGGATAGTAGAAGGAATTTTGGGAAAAAAAATTGTGTTTTGGAGGAAAGATGACGATATGTAATATATAAATATACACATAAATGGATGTGTATGTATATGTGTGTTTATATAAATTATATAATATATTTGAAATTACCAAAAAAAAAGAAAAGAAAAGACATGTATGTTGCCAACTAAGCAAAAAAAAGATAAAAAATGCCTACTAGGCAATCCAATATGGTGAAAACTCCAAGCTGCCACATGCCCGGCGAGCTACGTCAGTTTTTTTAGAGACTTTCCCTAGTTCTGACGAAAAAAGGACTAAAAGTGACAATTTTTTAATATTTATAGGACTAGAATTGCAATTATGCAATTTATAGGACTAAAAATCAAATGATGTAGTTATAGAACTAAAATTATAATTTTACCATGTTTTCCACTCAAACGAGTTGAGAGTTTTGAGACATAATTTTTATGGGAACAAAATCTTTTATCACATTTGCCGATGGGATAGAACCTTAAATCTTTTGCATGCAGTCATAAATTTAGTTTCATCAATATAGTAACAAATAAATTTATTAATATTTAATGTTTTGATCGGTGAAGTATACATTATGTACATATATAAGGACTGTAATAACAAACGAGTCTTTGATAGTGACACAAGTAAGGCATTTACTTTTACAAATTATTTGCAAATTGTGCGTCTGTTCTCACTATTATGCTGTTCGGTGTCATGCTCTTGTAATCTTATCATCCTAAAGTTGACCGAGATAGCAAATAAGTTGATCCAATAATTGTTAAAGTTACACAAGTCATCAAAACCGCCAACTCCATATTTTTTAAAAGGAAATTCTAAGTGCTTTAGTTTAATTATTAGTAGAGTACTTGAGGTTAAAAATAATTAATTTTTTAAAGTCAATGTAAGACCCTAGAAATTTTATAATTGGTGAAATTTATTGTCCTTTTGTTTATTTTCATGAATTTTAATTTATTATGTATTTTTAAAAACTTTGGGGTCAATCTGCAATTTGAGAAAACCTGATGGAACTATATTTGAAAGTTTTGGGCGTTACATGAAATATTTTTAGGTCAAAGGGGCAAATTCCATGCACTCACATTGTCTTGGGACCGAATTGAAGACTATGGAAACCCTAAAGGACTCAATTGGTGGTTGAAGAAAATTTTTGGGGTCAATTTGTGAAACAGAAAAAATTTAATTATATATATATATATATATCTCATTTTCATTTTCCTCCCCCATTTTCCTCTTCCTTCTTCGCTAAAGGCCCCCCCATCACCTCATTGGCAATATTCACCGACGTTCACCATTTCTCACAACTAAAATGTTTAATAGCCTTTTCTCTTTACTAGCATCACATTGATACCACATGCACACATAATTCACTAGTGGACCACTAGAAAACTGAAGTGGAAAGTTGACTGCGGCAACGGGTGAGGGGTGACAGCAAAGTAGTAGAGAAGACCAATTTCTAGGTGGTGAAAATTGAAGCTTTTAGCTCAAGGAACACAGTAGTTCTTTGTATTAGAGTTTAGTGTAGCCGGTGATGGAATTGGAAGAAAACTCCACGATGGCGAGTAGCGGCACTAAGGTTTTGGAGCCTCAATTGAGGGCTTCCTAGTAGCGAATCATGCTATTGAGGTGTGTTTTGGGTAGCTCTAGCTGAATGGCATCTTTTGGTAATGGTTTTAGTGTTTTCTGGCAATGATGGACGCAGTTGGCTATGGTGGCAATGTTGAGACAGAAACTTCTCCTCGACATGATGATGATGACAATGTTCTCAGTTTGTGATTCTGACGCTTTGATAGTCAAATCTTGGGTAAATGGGAGTTTAGGATTTAAAGCTTTATGTACTGTTTATTCTTCCGAACCTTGTATCATGGCAAGCAAATGAGAATTTGACATATGAATTGAGTATATATAAGCTATACATGGATAAATATGTGTGCTTAGTGGACCTGAATATAGTGTATTACTTGGCGCTTTTGGTTAATTAAGGTTAATAAGTAAGAAAGCCCTAATTTTATGAATTTGAGATTGATTGGACCATAGTTATTGATTTAGGATAATGTTACAAGGTTTAATATGTAATTAAGGACTGAATTACATTCTTTTATCGGAATCAATATGAACCTTGTAACTATTTCTGTGATAGAGGCTTAATTATCACCTTTTGTACTGATAGTACTGATCGTACCCTAAAACTACTGTAGTAAGCAGGTAACTAATGATTTTGAGACTATTGGTAGTATAATAGTAATCATTGAGATTGAATGTGGATTTTAACTGTAAATATACTCTTTTGATTAGGTGACGATGAAGTGGGTCTAGTAGACCGGTAAGCTACTGACTGTGACTGTCTTTTTGAGACTTTGGAGATTAGGGTCTTCCATTCTAGCCTTGATTATATTTATCTATTCTTGTTCAATGATCCCTATGAGGATTAAACATGATTGTGTACTGTACTTGCTCTTGTTTATTGGAATCGTAATTACTTGAGATCTTGCTTGCTATCGGTTAACTGATGTGTATACCCCTGTGAGGGTTATTTCTTGATTGTGCTCTATTAAGAGTTCGTTCTTGTTTGATTTGGCACCCAAAACTTCCAATTGTTATCTATTATCGTACTTGTTCTTGATCGGTATTTATTATTGTCTCATTATCCATTAGCGTTCTGTATCATTATCTATCGCCTTATTAGCATACTTGTTCTATTGGGAATCAATGATGTGCTAGGAATTTTCCCCTGGGTATTAGCAATGCACTAGGGATTTTCCCTGGGCATCTGCATATTTGTTTATTGACTTGTTATATGTACAGAAATTGAATAGCCAATGGCCAAAATGAGAGAAATGTTTGGATATGTGGGGCACGCCATACAATCCGAATAGGTGTTAGCAATACGCTAGGGATTTTTTCTTGGGTATTCGCGATATGCTAGGGATTTCTCCCTGTGTATCAATTATGCACTATGGATTTCCTTCTAGGTATCAACGGTGCGCTATATGGTCCGTATGGGCACCTGCCATGTACCAAATTGTCAAACTTGGTAAAAGTACTTGATTGGTTGGAATAAGGTGAATTTGATATGCATGTCTTGTCTTAATCTATTGAAATGCACATGTTGTTTGGGTTTGCATGATCGTACTTGTATCTTGATTGATTGTGATATGTTCTTGGAGCAATAAGGCAGGAGAGACTCCTAATTGCTAAACTTGTTGTTGCTTGAATCGTAACTGTTCATGTATTGATAATTGATTTATGATCTATTGAGATGTTCCTTCTTCAATAGGTCCCTATTGCTTACTATTACTGTTATCCCTCACTAAATCCTCTGAACTTACCCTTTTATACATTCTTTTTATTTTCTCAAATAGGGAATAGGTGATGAACTCGAACCTCAAGCTGGGACATGAACATATTTTGTAATAGATTAGGCATTTGATTGTATATATGGAATCGTTTGAGTGTTAAGCCTGGATTTCAAGATGTTGCGATATGTTAGGACCGATAATGATACCAAAGGCAATGTATATGTTGTTAAGTGTTAAGGATTGAACTATGGCATGTACCTAGTAATTTTGTCAAGGTCTGTTTAAGTTAGATTGCTACTATCTCTGATAAGCTTTAAAAAAAAATAAAAATTTGATTTGTATGGACCTATTGCTTGTTTATGAGTTAAGATTAAGATTGAATTGGATTGACATCTTAGTTTAGGGATTATCTTGAGTGGGGTTGTCACAATCAATGGGTCAAAAAGTGAATAAATAAAATTAATTGTTTTAAAAAAAGAATCCATTAATTAATATAAAGCAAATAGACCTACCCCATATCTTTGGAGTCCGGGAAAGAGAAGAGTACTAAAATTCCAAAATCTTCACCTCCCTCACTTATTACACAAAGATACAGGTGAATCGAGTTTCTAAAAATTAAATTATGTTTTAGTAACATATATAATTCTTATTTTATTAATATCATACATCATAGTTATAAATTCAACTTTTTAACACTACATAATTATTAAGTTACTTTGGATTCAATCTTCAAAGTTTTTTATTTATTTATACACACACATACAGTAACAATTCACTAGATTTGAACTCCCGAAATATGAGATTGATATCATTAAACAAATGATGGTGGTCTTCAAAGTTTTGAGATTAAAATTGAGAATATAAACATTTATGTAGTTCTCTTAGTTAAAAAGTCGAATAAAATAATATATATTATAATTTTATTTTATTTAAATAATAAAAATAATAAAATTTAATATATATATATATATATATATTCAAATTTGATTCGAATAAATCTTACTCCGGTATGCTCAACTTATCCTCATATACCGAACAACTTGTGTCAGATAGTAATGATCAACAAACGTTAAATGCTGCTGGCTGCTTACCAGTGCTAACTCCAAGATTTGCGGCAAGAGAGATTGAATTATCAAAGCGAAAAGAGCAATCCCATAAGAATCATCCACAGCAGCTGTGCAAATTTATATACATACACACAACAAAATTAAATTAAATTAATTAATTCAAAATAATTACTCAACCGCTTAATTAATTATTCTTTAATTTTATTTTATATATAGAGAGATAATTATAATTCGTTTACTTCATATCCATGGTTTGCTCCTGCCTGCAGATCAGTTTCCACTGTAATAATTTAGACACAAAATCAGCATTAGTTTCACATATATATATGTTTACTAAAAACTAACTAAATAAATAAATAAACCCTACATATACAAAAAACACACACACACCCACATGTGTGTGTGTGTCTGGAGGGACATACAGTTTCCAGGATCAAGATACGCCAATGAGACTAGAAAACCACGGCCAACATATCCCAAGAAATTTTTCCATCCAGGCTTCCGGAAAAAAAAAAAATACCAAAAAAATTTTAATATGTTAAACGAAAAATGAAATGGATATTGTTATTAATAATATATATGCAAGAAAAAGTCAGACATATATAGAGATGATCAACCGACATGGTATTGTTGCCCGTAGTCAATATTGTAACAAACAAATTTATTAATAATTTAATATTTTGATTGGTGAAGTACATTCTGTACAGTCTGTAATATCATAGTTATATTTAATTATAATTAGGAAAGGAGCTTATCTACAATGGGGCAGTTGAGGGATTTAAAAATTTCGAGGAGGGAGTAAAAATGTTTCGATAAATGAAAATATTATGAAGTAGACACAACTTGTAATAAATGCATTTGAAGTTCAATATTCTATCCTACTTGCAATGCATATAGGTCATTGATGTGTTAAACCTAATTATCTCAATTACTTTTTCTTAATAATATTTCCCCCGGCCATAATTTACTTTTTGGATTTTGAGGTAAAATATATAAAACTAACTTGTGAAAAGCATAATTATAAAAAATGAGAAAAAATCATTCATTATTCAACTTGAAAATAGAAAAGATAACATATATACACACACATATTATATGTCATATGTCATTATGATGTTTAGATTTGACCCAAACTAAAAACCCAATAATTTCTTGATCTAATATTTTATTTTTAATAGATTGATATTTGTTGTAACGTAAATATAAATTAAAATAAAAATAAAGATAAAACACAAACTCTGCCATCACCAAATTGGACAGTTCCTATTCAGTGTATAACAATAAAAATATCTTAAAGTAAAAGATTGTCATTGATAAGATTTGCAAGACGTGTAGAATTTATTTGGACGAGGAGTACATAAGGTAAAATTTAGCACTGGAATGAGTCTTTAACAGTGACACAAGTAAGCCATTTACTTTTATAAATTATTTGCAAATTATGCGACTCTTCTCACAATCATGCTGTTTGGCATCATTCTCTCGTAATCTTTTCATCTTAAAATTGACCGAGATAGCAACCAAGTTGATTCCATAATTGTTAAAGTTGCGTAAGTCATCAAAACCGCCAACTCCACATTTTATAAAAGGAAATTCTAAGATGTTTAGTTTAAATTATTAGTAGAATAGTTGAGGTTTTTGGGAAGTCAATGGGACAATAAGTGAATAAATAAAATTAATTTTTTCCTTAAAAAAAGAATCCGTTAATTAATGTAAAGCTAATAGACCTACCCCATATCTTTGGAGTCCGAGGAAGAGAAGAGTACTAAAAATCCAAATCTTCACCTCCCTCACTTATTTTACACACAGATACCTTGTTTATTGATTTGCGGCATTATTGTTCGTAGTGGGCCTGCTTGAATTTTTTAAGGTTTGCATAATGGTGTGTAGGATTATAAATGAATATTCAAAAATTCATTTTACCGTTCACATTCGTATTTATTTATACAAAATTTATCCGTATCCATTTAAAGCAGAAATTATCCGTGTTTGATTAGTAAATATCCGATTATAAATGGATATAGATATGGTAAATACGTATCCAATTCGTTTAATATCCTCTCCGAATACATATTTATTAAATAATATATTATTTATATTTTTTAATAAAAATTTCATAATCCATATATGTACATACATAAATTATAATTGAAGAATTGGAAAGAAAAAAGAATAAATTTAAAAAATTATGGTAATATAGAGAAAAAATTGAAGAATAAAATTAATCAACACAATTATTGTTGGTTGACTTTATTATTAATATACTTAAATGCCATTATTATTAATAATAAGTACTAATAGTCAATTATAAAGTTAATTATTAATTAAAAATTATACTATTTGTTTGATTGCTTTCTTTTTAATGAAATTATATAGTTTTTTTTATTAATTAAAATATGTATTTATTTTAGGTTCATAGATTTACATATTTGAATATTTGTAAATAAATATCTAAATAATTATCATCAAATATGAATATAAAAAAATAATTCAAATATGAATAAGTTTAATAAAATATGAATAAATCTGAATAATTATAATTGAATACAGATATATCCAAATTCGACCAATATCTAATTGATACGAATTTGGATATTATTTTTTAATATCTGTCAAATCTGTATCCGTATCTGAATATTCGAAAAGTTAATCGGATACGAATATGAAAATAGTATATCCGATCTGTTTAATATCCGTTTACACCCCCAATTGTGTTGTTGTTCTTTTTTTTTGTTTGGTATACTCTACTTTGTCTTATGTGTTTTTGGTGAGAAGAAACAGTTTAATTGTTAGTTTTTTCCCCACTTGCTGAAAAGAGAATTCCCTTTTTTATTTTCTTTTACAATAGCATATGCTTGGTGTGATGCATTGAAAAAGAATTTTAATATTGAAATAACTTATTTTATCACAATATTTATTTTACTTCATATGATTAAAAATGAAACATGATTATTTTTAGTATTTAAATAAATAAAATCTATAACTAATTAAATAAAATAATATGAATGTTTTAGTTTAAAGATATTATGGTTGAAGATAATTTATACTTAAATAATTTATGGAATATGAAGAATTGTTAGCTCTAAGTTTATAAATTATACAAAAAAAATTTAAATGAAAAAAATTAAAAAAATAAATGAAAGAATTAAGAAAATAAAAGTAGAGCAAAATATTTAACTCAATACATACGCTTTTCAAGTTATTAGATATATATTTATACAAACATATTTTGATATATGATAAGTAAGCAATTTCTTTTTTTAAATATAAAGTCATTTCCATATGAATTCTTAATGATGTTGAAGTCATAGTTATAATTTTCATGACATTTAAATTTAAATTTTACGTATTTTTTGTTATAGTGAATTTGTGAACCTCTTTCTGAATCCAAAAAAAAAAGAATTTGTAAACCTCTTTATACTTTACCTATGAAAATAACTTATATTAGATCATTATTTGATCACTAATTCAATACACAGCTTGTAACATGCAATTTTTATGAACTAAAATATCACTTAGTATTCTATATAACTTTGATAAGCAAAATTTATTTTATATTTATTTAAATATGTAGTATTTTTATTTTTAAAATTATTAAATAACATATATTATATACATGAATAAAATAATATGTAAATTTTCACTATTCAATTCAAGATAAAATATCACTCTCTCATATATTTTTGTTCTTACATCATTAATCCATATAAAAATACTTTTTATGAATTATTATAAGCAAAAATATTAAAATAAAGTAGGCAATAAAATTATAAAATTGTTTAGGTAAATATATTGAAAAATGTAGAATTTGATACTATTTGTTTTTCAAATAGTCATTTATTAAGTTTTTGAAAATTTTCAATTATATCAACAATATATATGTCCCATATAAAAGAACTTATTCCAAATAATTGAAAATGAATTCTCTATTATATTGCTAGAAAATAAAAATCATTAAATTAATAATATAAAAATAAAGTTTAGAGTTTATAATTGTTGCCATAAGTATCTTTTTATATTTAAAATATTCTTCAGATTAAAATATTTGTTATTGTTCTATTTATATAGTTTTATTTAAAAATATTTTAAATATGTAAAAAATATCATTGTAAAATAATTAAATTTTAGCAATTTTGATAAATTGAGCTCTTATGTATCAGTTAAATTATAATTATTCATTTTTCAAACTTCAAGCTCTTTCATAAAGATTATGAAATATTATTAAATATATTTTGAATTTTGGATGAAAGAAAATTATAGATAAGATACAATCACATTGCTTACAGATAATAATCAACAACTTATTAAATTTTTTTTAATTGAATTAAAATTCTCAAAACTGTAAAGGTTTTGGTGGTGTGGTCTTGCAGTCATGTCGTTTGTTTTAAATTTCATTTCTTTTTTTGGTGCTTTATGTTTGGTGCTCTTGTTTATTGTACAACGTGTTTTTCAATTCGTACTATTATGGGTCTTTTTCTAAAATGCAGAAAAACAAGCTTAATACAATGGTCTATGAGGTGTCAATTTTGCCGCCTTTTTTGAGTAGGTTGTGGCTTATTCAAATTGTTTTAGGCCAAAAAAAAAAAACAAAACCGACATTGTGTATGTATTATTTGATGCCAAAATTTTTTTGCCTTCGTTCTTTGTTTTTGGGAATATTTTCGATCCTCTCTCATTTTCTCCATTTCTCTATGTGCTCTTTTTTATATATATATTTTTCTCCTCTCCGCAAGTTTTTGGGGTGTCTTATATGAAATTATCAGAAGGATTGGATTGAAATGGGTTTCTCTTTGTGCATTACATTTCTGCTGGATTTTTCAGTGCCCATACTATTTCCTGAAATTTAGCTGCAAGATAAGTTGCTTAGTACTATTTTTGTGGCTACTTGGTTGCATGTTTTTTATTTTAACCATGGGTTAAGTACTGTTGTAGCTTGGTTTTCAGACTATTTAATTGTGGTCTTTCTGAGAGTTTATATCATTTTGTTTGTGTCATTTGAGATTCTTTCATTTTATTTGTGTTCTTCTAAGGTTGGAGTCTTTTGTTTTCGTTCTTTGTGTATAATGATGCTTTTGTAAAAAGTAATTTTTTTGTTCTTTTTTTGGTTTGTTGTCTTTTTTTATGTTATCGTTTTATGTATATAGTACTTGATAATTTTCTGCTTTTGTTGTTCTTTGGAATTGATTCTTACATTTTTTTTTTTTTTGGTTGTTTGTTCAGCTCATTTAGTTGGATTATATCTTACTTAAATTTTTGTGAATGGAGACTGAATATTTTGCTGCTTGTTGATAAAGGTAAATTTGAAATGATTTTATTTATTTCATAATAAAATGGTTTTTAATTTTCAGAATTTTGATTTAAGTTTTGTGTTTATTTGGATATTTCTTTATCTGTCTTTTGGCAATATATGTTTTCATGCTTTGGTTAATTTTTTTTTTATGTCTTTTCGTTTTGTTGTATTTTTTGTTTAGTGTTGTTTGTTGTATAAATTATATTTTTTTTCATTTGAGCTGTATTTATATTGCTTTATGAGAAACTCTACCTTTACTGTTTAATTTCTTTTTTGTTGCTAATTTGGTTTATATTTTTTCCCTCCCTTTTTGGAGTACGACAGGGGCATTTACAATTCTTGATTGCTTGCTTGTTATAATATGAGTTATTATGTCGTTTGTTATAGGTGTTTCCGCTTATTATCTGTTGTGGAGGGATGTTTTTCTATTTGGTTGTGGTTTTAGAAAAGTGAGTTGTGTTTTTGATTTTCTAAGTTAGTCGTTTGTTAAATTTTTCTCCAATTTTATAATGGTGTGAGCTATTTGTTTCGTTGATTTGTTTATATGTTGTCACCTTTTTGTGATTTGCTTATTTATTTGATGTTCTTATATTTTATGTTTATTAAAGTAAATTAATTATTATCAGTGTTTTCATGTTTGGTTATTTTAATCAATGTGATTATGCAATATATATTTAGTGCGATTGTGCTATTTTTTAATATATTTGTCTTTATTTTGTTGGTTCTTTGAATTTGGTTTTGTATTTTGTCTTTTGTTTTATAATATGTATTTTTGGTAGACTGTACATTTTATTTCAAATTTTTCATTGTCTTATTTGTGCTTTGATATGTGGTATTGTCAATGTAATTATATAAGTGTCTTTTGATGAGTGAAATCAAGGAATGAAAAAAAAAAAAAAAAACACAACACAATAGAGCAAGAAAGCATATCAAAATAATGGCTCCAGGATAAAATAGAAGAAGTTGTTGGAGCATCGTAGCAAGTAATATTGGGATCATTGTAGAAAAATGGTAATCCTGAATAGTCTCCAATTGTCTCTGATCTATTACAACCTTCTTCTGATTCTAATCCTAATATTCTAGTGTAACTTCGCCTTCTATGGAAACAACAGTAGCTCAAAATGAATTTAATGAAATTGGTGGATTTAATAGTTAGTTCAATACATGTTGATAGAACTAATGTAGTAACATTTCCCATGTTGTACAAATCTTATCTTGATTCTCATGTGTTTTTATGGTTTTTACGTGACAAGTAGATGTTTAGGTTGTCTGTGTAGGGGGTAGAATATTGTGTCTTTAGCTATGGGGTCATTTGCTTCAGATGTTGTTGGGATGGAGAATGTAGGTTTGTTATCTAAATATTGTGGATTATTTTAGATTATCCTTCCTTGTCATAATCCTAATATAGTGTTTTTGTGTGTGTTCTGAATGCTGTTTATGTGTGAAACAAGAACAAGAAGGAAAATGTGTCATGTCGTGGATATATTTGTTATAGATGTCAAATTTATTCAAATGAGTTCAATTGTATTGTTCATTTAGGGAGATTGGAACATTAGTATGCTATTGACTCTTATATTAAAATAGAAACATAGTGTTTAGGTTTTTATAAGATGGTGCGGCAATAAAATCATACAAGGACTAAGAGTTTACAAGAGATTGTGGATGCTTTAGGTGTTGATGGATTAAATGATGCATCCTAGATAAGTCAAAGAATTATATTGCCTTCTTCTTTTATGAGAGTCCTAGAGATATGATGAAAAGGTACCTTAATTCTATGGCTTTAGTGTAGAAATATGGAAATTCAGACTTGTTTATAACAATGACACGTAATCCAAAGTTGGAAGGAAATTAAAGATAGTTTGTTACCAATGGAGTCGCCACAGGATAGGCGCATGTTTTTTGAGCTGAATTTGAAGAACTTAAGAATGAATTTATTAAAAAAAAAAGTTATTTGGAGAAGTTGTAGCATAAGTATAAGTTGTTGAGTATCATAAAAGAGGTTTACCTCATGCTCATTGGATATTAATTATGAAACAATGACATAAATTCGTTTCCCCAAAATGTATGATAATATTATTTGTGCTGAAATATCTTTTGATTCTAGTTTTTTATTGTATAGTTATGTAGTTTCACATATGATGCATGGTCCCCATGGTGATGACAATCCAAAGAATATTTGTATGCGAGATGGTATTTGTAAGAATAAATATCCTAAGGAGTTTTCTAAAATGACAACTCAAGGTAGGTCATCTTACCCTAATTATAGAAGGAGAAATGATGGTAGAAAAGTTGTTTTGAGGTGTTGCTTTTGGATAATAGATATGTTGTTCTGTATTGTCCTATTTGTCGGCTAAATTTGGTTGTCATATAAATGTTGAGATTTGTTTAGATTTCAAGCTTGTGAAATATCCTTATAAAGACATCTTCGAGGGTCATGTTAAGATATGTTATAATATAGTTGAAGATTCTTCTGCAAATGTTGTTGATGAAATAAGTGAATATCAGAAGGTAGATGGATTTCTATTGTGGAGGCTTTTTTGTGTATATTTAGTTTTGATATAACTTTGATGTATCCTCCCATTATTATTTTGCCAATTCATTTACCAAATGGTCAGTATGTCTATTTTGGTAGGAAGAGGACTTTAAATGAGGTTCTTTCAAATCCTTTTATAGGTAGAACAATGTTGATAGAATTGTTTTCAATGAATTTAAATGATCCTTCTGTTGTGAAATTATATAGAAAGTTTCCCGAATATTTTGTATGGGAGCATAAATTAGTAGTAGTTGATTCTTCTAAGGGTGAATGATACTTTTTGAAAATTCTTTTATCTAATATCGGAGGTCCAACATCGTTTCAACATTTTTTAACTATTGGGACTAAACAGTATTTGACTTTTCATGCTGTAGCATTACAATGTGGTTAACTTGAGCCAGATGCCTATGTGGAACATTATCTTGAAGAAGCTTCTCATTATCAAATGTCATCTTCTTTGCAAAAACTTTTTGCAATTTTGTTGATCCATAATTCACCACCTAATCCTAGAGAGCTTTTTAATAAATTTTTTAATGTACTTTCCAATGATTTTGCAATAATCCCAGGTTTTACACAATTGGAAATTCAAAGAAAAACTCCACAAAGTATTGATGATTTTTTAATGTCTATGGGTAAGAGTATTCATGATTATGCATTTGTTTGGTTAACAAAAGAGGAAAGGTTCACTAAAGAATTAACTTATGAACAAAGTATTGTGCCGTCTACTACTGGTTTATCTAGCGTCAATAAATTAAATGAAATGAAGAAAATTGCTTTTGTTGTTGTAATAAAAAAGATTAATAATGTAGAAGCTGGAGCATTTTTATTGATGGACCAGAAGGGACAAAAAAGATATTTTTATATAGAGCATTACTTGCATATGTTAGATCTAGAAGTTTCATTGCTTTGGCTGTTGCAAATTTTGGTATTGCTGCATCTCTTTTTCTTGGAGGATGGACTGCTCACTCTAGATTTAAGCTACCAATTGATATAAATGATAAGAGTGATTGATATAAATGATAAGAGTGATGCTGAGATTAGTTAACAATCTAGCTTGGCAAAAATCATTCTTATAGCAAAGTTGATTATTTGGGATGAAGCTTCCATGGCTAATAGAAATTAATGAAAGCATTTGATAAACTTTTGCAAGACATAACTAACAAAAAAAATATACCTTTTGGTGGTAAAGTGGTTGTGTTTGGAGGGAATTTCAAGCAAATATTTCCAATTGTGCCTCATGGCTCTAAGCGACATATGATAGATGCAAGCTTTGTTGCTTTTAGAGTTTGGCCATGTCTTACTAAATTTAAATTGAAAGAAAATAGTTGAGCGAAGGATTGTCTGAATTTCATTTTATTTTTGTTATGAGTTGGTGATGGTGTGGAGCCATATGTATTTAAAGGTAATATTGTAATCCCAAATAATATATTTTTACCATGCATTGATAAAGAAACTTCTTTACAATATTTCATTACTTTTGTGTTTCCATCTATTAATTCATTTGTGTATAATCCTTATGATTTAATTAGTACAACAATTCTCACTCCTAAGAATGGTTGTGTTATTCAAATAAATGATTTGCTTGTAGATAAACTTCCTAGTTGTGCAAAGGAATATATTGCTTACAATAAAGTATCAAATCCAAATGATCAAGGATAACAAGAAGATTTTTTTAGTTATGTAGTTTCTAGCAGCTTACCTCAAAGATTTTTTTAGTTCTGCTGTTTCTAGCATCTTATCTCCACATAAATTAGTTCTTAAAAAAAAATTTCCAATAATGCTACTACAAAATTTAAATCACGTTGAAGGTTTGTGCAATGGAACTAGATTAATTTGTTGTAGATTAGGCGATAGTTTCATTGCAACTCGAATAGCAACAGGCAATCATAGAGGCAAATTAGTTTTTATTTCGAGAATTCCCCTTGAATGTATAGATACAAATAAGTGTCCAATTTCTTTTAAAAGATACCAATTTCATGTAAAGTTGTGATTTGCAATGATAATTAATAAAGCACAAGGCCAAACATTAGAATGTGTTGCTATTTATTTGCCTCAGCCAGGTTTTGCTCATGGACAATTGTATGTTGCTTTATCTCATGCAAAGAAAGTATCTTGTGTAAAGGTTATTATCGAGCCTATGTTAGATGGGAGCACTATGCAACAGTATACAAAAAATATTATGTATGATGAAATATACATGCTAATTGACAAAGGAGCTTCATTTATAGTTTTATATTATTTTTGTGATGGTTGTTTTTGTACTTTACATGTAGTTATTGAATGAATAAAAAAATGTTTTATTGGCTTTTGAAATGTTTGTTTAAGAAAAGTTACTAAAGTTACTATTGATGTGCAAAAGTTAAATTCTAATAAGTTGATGATTGTTGTTGTCAATTCAAATAGAATTTTCTAGAAAAGACTCAGCAACTTCTGCACATTAAGGACATTCATCCAAGTTTAACAAGCTAGAGTGTTAAGGTTCTTATTGAATTAAAGAGTACAAAGCACAATCAAATCGGAGTCCAAAAAGATATCAACATGTAACTCTAGTAGGTGAAACGATTTTATTAGGGTTTTAATATATATTATTTCCATATGTATCTAATGACAATGGACATTATTAAATTTTATCTAGATGTATATTTTACTATTTAGATTACTAAAACACAAATAATAGTTTTTGTGTGAAGTATTAATGTCCTAAACTCATAATTTTGGTCTGATCAGATGACTTCTTATGATATGGTTATATGAAAATTTGTATTACTCATAATGTTTGATAAGTCCAAATTTAAAACTAAAATTATATATATTGTATATTCTGGTATTCTATAATTGAAAAGGTGAATGTTTATTGCTTATAAAAAGCAAGAAATTTTTTAATTTAAAATTTTAGAAATGATTTTATAGCTTTGTTATGGATATAAAAATGTTGCTAACAATAAGAGTTTTCTATATTGTTTTCTCTAGAAAATCTCTTATTTCACTCTATATATTCTTTGCTCTTTTTTAATTTGAATTTGAGGCACCTAAACTTATTATTATCAAGAGTTAATTACATTAAAAACCCCAACCTACGGCCCTCGTTGCACATTGTCCCCTAACCATTGTCCATGTGCAATTTCACCCCTTGAACTAATTAAAACGTTCGTCAACACTACATTTTGCACTATTTTGGTGGAATCTAACAGAATATTCCATTGCCTTCAACCCGCGTGTCGAATGCTCATTGGTTACATTCCATCGGAATAGTACAAATATGGTATTGGCGAACATTTTCATTAGTTCAGGGGGTGAAATTGCACATCAACAACAGTTGAAAGGCAATATGCAATGAGGACCATAAGTTGGGGGGTTTAATGCAATTATCCCTATTATCAATTATAAAGTATTATATATACCATGCTAATAAATGTGTAACTTTTGCAGGGCACAAAGGTTCTTGCAGCAATATTTGATATTGCTATAAGACAATTTGAAAGAACTCTCTCTTCGTTTGATACATATGTAATATCAAATGCTCGAGTGACTCCTACAAATCTTGCATATGATAATTATGGATAGAAGTTTACTTGGACTATTACATAGAGGACAATGATTAGAAAAGAAGTTATGGATGTTATTCCTTTGTCTGTTGCTATGCCTTCTTTCCACCCATTTGTTTCTTTGGTTCCCTCAAAGCAAAGAAATACTGTTGGTAATTTATATTCTAATTTATAAATTATAATACTTAGGTATCTATCATAAAAGTAAAAAAATAAAGTTTTTTGCATTTTTTTTATGATCTACAAATGTACTTGCTATTGTATTAAGGAAAAAAAGAGCAACGAACGATCGGTAGTGCTCCTAAATTATTTGTGATTCATGAATTTGTGCTTTTGAATCAAGCGTAAGTATTTGAGTAGTTGAAATATTAGTCTGATTACTTTGGTTTTTAATTTCATTTCTTATAAAGTTATTGTACTATGTATATGTGGCACCCATTCTTAGGATAACATCTAAGCTGAGATGCCATTTCGATTCAATCTTAAATTGAACCCACAATACAGTTAATAGGCCCATAAGAAAATTTTCAAACCTTTTAAAGATAGCATCAAACTAGAACTTAAACAGACATTGACAAAAACACTAAGTACATGCTATAGTTCATTCCCTAACATTTAACAAAACATATACATGCCTCAGGTCATCAATTTAGTCTTGACATATCGCAACATCTCTAAATTTAGGCTTAACATTCGAGTGATCTTGTATATACATATAAACACATGTTCTATTACAAGACATATTCATCGGTCCAAGCCTAAGGTCTATGTTCATCGCCTATTCTTGTTTGAGAAAAACAAAATAATATAGGAGGGTAAGTTCAAAGGACTTAGTGAGAGGTGATATTAACGACAAGCAGTAGGGACCTATCGAGGAAGGGACTTCTCAACAGATCATAAATCAACCATCAGGATATGAACAATCAAGATCCAGGCAGTAACAAATTTATCAAATAGGAATCTCTCATGCTTTATTGCTCTATGAACATATTACAAACATTCAGGATACAATTACAGTCAAGCAAATCTGAATAACATATGCATTCCAACAAATCAAAACATGACATACATATCATATTCTCCTTATTCTAGTCAGTCAATCAGTTTTACCAAAGTGTGATAGCTTGGTACATGGCAAATGCCTATACATACCGTATGATGCACCACAATACCTAAGGGAAAATCCCTAGCACATCGCTAATAAGCGAGGGAAAATCCTTGGTGTACCGTTGACAACCAAGCGAACTGCTGACACCCAAGTGAACTACGTGGCATGTCCCACATATCTAAACATCTCGCAAGGATTGGCCCTTGGCCCAATGAATCTTCGTACATATAACCAATATCAATTAACAAATTGCCGACAAGGTGAGATAATAACAATTAATTGATTTTAATAAGCTAACATGGCCACATAATGATGTACGGATAAACAAGTGCGCCGGCAAGGCAATAGATAATAATACATAACGGTAATAGATAATAGGATAGTAATAGATAACAAAACAATAATCAATAATAGATTCAGTAACAGATAATAGTAGAAAGTTCTGGGTACTAGAACAGACAAGACAAACTATTATTAGAGCAAAATCAATAAATAACCCTCACATGGGAAAACACATCAATTAACAAACAACGAATGAGATCTCAAGCAATTTACAAATTTCAATAACAAAGAGCAGGTACAATACAAAAACATGTTTAACCCTTACAAAGGTTTTTCCACAAGAACAAATAGGTATAATCAATGCTAGATTAGCAAACCCCTACCTCCGTAGTCTTGGATATGTAGTCACAGTTAGTAGCCTACTGGTCCGCAAGACCCAATTCTTCGTCACCTAATCAAAGGAGTAAATTTACTATCAACATTCACATTCAACCCTAATAATTATAATTATACTATTAACAGTCTAAAATCACCAATTACTCGACTAATATGGTAATTATCTATTGGTACCATCATTATGGAATTGCTAATTATGATGGTATTGAAAAAGGATAATATAATAAGGTCCTTAATTACATATTTAATCCTACAAAGTTACACCAAATCCATAACAACAATCCAATAATTTGTTTTTAACTTAATTTTGCCACTTTGGTTTCAAATTCATAAAATTAGGAATTTATCGCTTAATTAACTCAATTAATCAAAACTTAACATATAATAATATAATCCAGGTCCACTAACTTATATAAGGCCCATGCATGTTTATTTCCATTATTCCATATACATTTCTTAACAATTTTTCCAAAATACAAAATCACAACAATTTAACGGTACAAAGCTTAAACCCAATTTCCCAGTTATTACCCAAAACTTCTTATTGAAATGTTGAAACAACAAACTAACTTTTCCTTTACGATCGTCACATTGAAGAGAATAATTTGTCTCTCCGCCGCCACCGCCGTGTACCTTTGTCGGAAGTGGCCAACACCACCAACAAAATATGCCTTTCAAATCGCCCAACCAAACCCCCAACTTAATTTTACCAATCGCCGCCAAATTGGGGTTCAATTAACACCTTGAAGCTTTAGTGCCATCACTTGCCTCCGTGTCGATTTTCTTCAATTCCGCCACCCACAATAGCTCAAACTCAAAACCCAATATACCAACTTATTTCTTGATCTTAGCCCTACAAAAATCTCCACCTATAACTCAATTTTTATCGCCTGTGAAGTTGCACCACCACCTCTATCGTGACTATGGCTTCGAACACAAATTTTGGCCAATAGACTAGTGGGTTTTGCAAGAAAAAGGTATAGCTGGGTTCATTGTGAAGAGAGGAAGAGAATGGTACCAAATTTGCTAAGGTTCAGGTTGCTGGAGAAAGTCGTCGGTGAGAAGAAGAGCTCCGTGGTGTATGGAGTAAAAATGAAGAATAAAGGGGTTGTAAGCTATATATATTTATACACTTTTGAAAACTAGATTTCGACCCCCAAAATTTCCCTCTTGCCTGCAATTAAGCCCTCCAAGGTTTGCCAACTATTCAATTCGGACCCTCCATTAATCGAGTGCCTAACATTAGCCTATTTGACCTAGATTATTCTTGTTTTAACCCACTAAGCTTTTAAAATGTTGAAAAATCAAGTTTCTTCAAATTACAAATTAACGCCAAAACGTTTAAAAATAAATAATTAATTAAAATTCATGAAATAGAAATAACGGAAAATAAAATCCACCAATCATAAAATGTTTAGGGGTGTTATAGTATAAATGTCTATGCTTTGCCAAATTTGAAATTAAATAGGAAGAGACCTTTAATCATGACCCTTTGGAATAACATAGCAACATCTGAAGGTGTTATGATTATGTCTGCTTCTGAACAGATGCTAGTGATTAGTACAACAAAGTTAGCTATTTCACATCATTATGGTATATTATTGAATCACATTATTGTATGCTACGATAAAGTATATTTTAAACATTAGAAAAAATTTTCCTTAAATATTTACAAGAGTATAGAGAACATTGGTGCATGGTTGATGATGAGAGTGTAGAAATTGTTTATTGGTAGGTCTATCACTAGGGCCAATTCCATTGACTACTATCACTGTGGATGCTACTATACTAGATGTTCAGTGACTTAAGACTTTGTTTGAGCTTTGAATTTTTAGATTTTATATCATGAGATATAATAAAAATTATCAGTGTATAGATATTGCATGTGCATCATTATTTTTAGTGAAAATGTTAGTCGCTTAAATAATTTTTATAAATTTTGTATCTAGTGAGAGGTTTGACTTACCATAAATTTCTACTATTATATGTATAAAGAAATTTTTTATATAGTCTTATATTTGGTTTAAAATTTGGCAATTATTCTTCAAATGTTGAGTATTGTGCATACATTCAAGGAAAAATGAATTGTTCATTTTATCCAAACTGTTTTATTAAAATTAATAAAAATAATACCTGAGAATTAGCAGAAATAAAGGAAGTCTATTTAATATATTGATTTTAGATTTTACAATAACAATATATCTAGATTATATAATCCAAATGTTTATGTTTATTTTTGTAAGCCAACCATATACAATAAATATTACTCTCATCATAATGTAATTCAGTTATAAAAACTCAAGACTATATATTAATAGAACAACAATATGTTCATTATCATCATACGTTATTATATGTATAGATTTCAACTGAAATTGTACACTATCTATAAAAGTTCCTCCAATTGGTTGAGCCAACTAAATAAATAAATAAATATATTATTTCAGACATATTATTATTCAAAAATATATTTCTCAAATTAAAAAAATTGATCATTCTTTACAATATTTATTACAGCTATTAATTAATTATAAATAGAAGTATAATTTAATATATGAATAATATAAACCATGAGGAACAAAAAATAAGCAATAAAAATAATAAAGGCTACCAATTTGAGATTAACAAACTATTAAAAACTCATTAAAGAAAGTAGAAATTTATTGCAAAACAGTCAATTAAATATTGGAATTCTAAGATTATTTTTATAAATTAAAATTTTTAAAATGAAGCATTTCATCATAAAAATTAGGTATTGATTACGCTAACCTCATATAATTTTCAATTCTTACTGACCCAATTTGTTTTTGAAATTCATTCAGGCTTAAAAAGCCTAGCCACTAGAAATCAAACCCACCAGAAATCTGTGCCTTTTACAAACTAGGGTATATTAATAACTACAGGCAGAAAAAAATTAAAAAATAAAAAAAGATTTAGAGAAAACGCTTGTCATAAAATAGCGTCTCTTATGCTCTCCTATTAAAAATTCTTTAAAGAGTAGTCAAAAAGTTGAGTGTCATTTGCAGCATTTCCGATCAAACTCAACACTTTCTTATTCCTTCCGATGAAAAATCTGTGGTAGACTTCTTGTATAAAAATCTGTGGTTTAATCTTCATTTATATATTTTTTTAAAAATTAAATATATAACTGATAAAGCCCATTGACTGTAATTCAAAATATTCTATTTTTAAAAGAAATCTAATAAAAGATTCAAAAATAATTATATATATTTAAGATATTTTACTGATATTTATCCAAATCCTTATAGTATGTGCACAAATGAAAATCTTTTCTTCCATACACACATCAAAAAGTATTAAAGAGTTTGGGGAAAAAAAAATTCATTCATGCCATAATTTATATTTGTATATTAATTTTTTCAGATGTAATTAAAAAAATTAGGGTTCTGGGAATATTTTATATTAAATATTTCTGCACTTTATATATTATAATTATTTATAAGAATCTTTTTTTTTTTCTTTAAATAAAAATCTTATTTCCCATTGTGTGTATACAACTATGAAAAATTGAAATTTTTTTTGTTTCTAATGTAATAAAATAAACTGTGGGTTCATACTATCAAAATATCCTCAATGGCTCAAGACATTTTGCAAGCTTCATTATAGATAGTAATTATAAAACTATAAAAAAAATTTATATTTGTTTACAAACTATATATAATTTAAAATTGCTAAACTTTCTTACATATAATACAAGTACAAATGGAAGAGATGCTGAACATTAAATTTCGAAGTAAAATGAAGATGCCAAAAAAGAACAAACTAGGAGAAATTATGAAAATCAATTATTATCTAGAAACTACAAATGGAGATTATATTTTAATAATCACCAATCCAGTTTGCACCCCACATCGTGGAAAGAAATGCATCTTGTTTAACATTGGCTTGAGACAAACCTTTTTAGATCACTTGCCTGGATATTTTAAACTTATACACAATATCTTCTTTTTACGTCACAAAATGTTATTAGTAGTTTCAATTTATTACTCATTAAAATACTTTTGTTTCATTACAATTTTCAATTATTTTACATATTTAAACACAGAAATAGAAGAATATCCTATTCACGTTCTGGATAGTGATACTGGTAAGTATTTTCAGTGATTCTGTTAAATATTCTATTGAATGTTCCTATTTTTAAAAGCTCAATTTTTATAATCTTATGCCGAAAATCATTATTTTTGGATCTATTGAAATTGAGTCGGGAGAAGTAATCTTTGAATTTCAAGGTACATATAAAATTTAAATGTAACAAAGATTATATGTTCAATTTTTTTATCCATTTGCACCATTAGGACAATCTATTTTAATGATTTTTTTTGTTCATTTTTTGGAGTGAGTTTCTATGTTTTTTTTTTTT
>JACGDI010005455.1:334431-356479 GCA_014898725.1 Jacaranda copaia | reverse complement strand
AATTGGTATAAAATATGTATTCTTTTTTCCTTTTTTTCTTTATTTACAATTTTAAATAATCACAATTATACTGCAACAACCAAGTTTTAGGCCCCCTTCAGATAAAGAGAAAAATATCAGAAGGATGAAGAGAAAAATATTAAAGTACCCTTTGGCCAGAATGAATTCAATGTTACTGTTGCTGCTCTGTTTGATGATCATATTTGGTAGTAGAAATTTGGTGATGTTCTTGGAGAAAGATATCAAAAAATTGCAAAAAGAATACTTTGGGCTGAGCTCTCTTCTGATGTCTATACTTTGCGTATCTTTGGTCCAAGAGGAATTGAATTACGTCGCAACTCGCCTCCTTTTGTTCTTCGGAACATGGGACTGTTAAAGGATTAAGCATGTTATTTCATCTTTGATCTACTATTTAAGTCAATTGTAAAAAAGTTGCTGCCATTTATGCTGGGAATTGTATTACTATGACAAAAATATGCTACTGTGTTGTTTAGTGTTTTTTAATATCTAAACTAACCAATTTTTATTGGTGCTGTTATTGAATTGTACAATTTTTTATTGATGAAAATTATCTTGTTTCTTGTAATCACATATAAAATTGATTTAACTAAAGAAATTAACTATTTGTACCTATATATTTAAGAAAAAAAAATTAAACATTTTCAATATTACTACGTAACAATTTTTTTTTTGAATTATATAATTATGATTCATTATTAATTTAAAAAAATTTACAATATAACATCATAGGCAAGGCACCGCACCTTGCGTGGTGCACCTCCACTAGTATGTGTGTATTTATATATATTCAAATTTGAATTCGAATGAGTCTTACTCAAGCCCACTCAACTTATCCTCATATACTAACAAATTGTGTCAGATAGTTCCCACAATGAACGAAATTATTCACTGCTAATTACTAATTTATCACACATTTGTTTTATTCAAACAAAAATCAATCATGTAGTAGTTAAAACTAAACTAATGAAAATAAGAAAAAGTGTATTGATTAAGATTTCTACCAAGATATAGAAGTTTAGAATTATGATTTCATCAATCCAATGAGTTGATTACATAATTTTCTCCCTATAAAATTAATAACATGTTATTAGTCTTGAGTCTGATGCAATTACGGGGTTCTTCAGAATTGTCCACAAACAAATCCCTAATTTATTTGGTTTACTATATTCCTATGTTAATTAACTAAATTATGGATAAGATTGTACCACTCAACTAACTACTTAGGCCAAGCAAGTATATTCTTATCCTGCTCACAAATTAATTAATTTATCAATTTGAATAATTAATCCTAAACTCTTCTATTGTCAATCAATCCCTAGATTTTATTTTTCAATATTCTTCTAGAGTTTAAAGATGCACTTAACTGTTAATCACGCAACCAAATAGAAAAAGCACACAATAGAAGAAATAACCTTAAATGCTACTAAGTTCATGGAAGAAAACATGGATCGATTTATTCAAAAGAATTCATCATAATCCTAGAATAATGAATTAGTTCATGATTGAATTGTCAAACGAAACATGAACAAAGCAAAACATCATCTCAAATCTAGAATTAAAAAGAAAATTAAAGGGATAAGAGGAAACTCTATTCTTAGATGAATCTGATCTCCACTTTGTCCTCTTTTGAGTCCCATATTCTCATGAAATTTCTAATTTCCAAAATAGAAAATCCAAAATCTCTTGTCCTCAACTAAGTGTTTGAAAAGCCTATTTATAATTGATTAAAAGAGTCTTCTAATTAAAATAGGAATCAAATAAATAAGAAGAGTCTTCTATCCATCCTTAATCAGATCATGAGGTGTCATCTTTCCAATATTCCCACCAACTTGCATCAATTTGTCCCTTTTTTGTAATTTTTCCATTTGCATTCTTGCAATTCCAAATTTTCATGAATGAGAAAGAGAATTATATATTTTAAACAAAAAAATTATTTATTTAGTCCTAAATATGGTATTATAATTAATACTAATAGGAACTTAATAGGAAGAAAAGGGAGTTTGAATCAAAAGGTGATCATAATATAAAAATATTAGTAGCTAATCCATCATTTACCTATTAATTTTTATTCAATTAACCTAAAATATCAATACTCAAGCCCAAC
Source organism: Jacaranda copaia (assembly GCA_014898725.1). Classification (NCBI taxonomy): domain Eukaryota; kingdom Viridiplantae; phylum Streptophyta; class Magnoliopsida; order Lamiales; family Bignoniaceae; genus Jacaranda; species Jacaranda copaia. The sequence continues at coordinate 354,354 of JACGDI010005455.1, read as the reverse complement.
AACAAACTATTAAAATTTTTTTAAAGTAAATCTTTAATTTAAAAAAGTTATAAAAATAATTTGTAATCTATAAACTTATTCCATTCACTTTTTATTCTGAAAAAAATTGGTTCGGCTAAATTCACCTTAACTTCTCAAATTAGAAAATCTAACGAATTAGTTTTTATATAGACTTTTTAGAATAAAAAATTGACAGAATTAATATTTTAGACTAAAAACCACTTCATTGATATTCTATATATAAAAAATTTAAACCATTTTTGTTTACAATTTTTCTCTAAAATAAATTATCCCTGTAAAGAACAAAAAAGAAAAAAAAATATCCATGAACAGTCAAGATAATTATTGTATTATTAAAATATAGGGCAATTTTATTTTTTTTTCTCATTGTTAATAATTAATACCAGGGCCAGCATTTTGCTGTCTTGAGCATTTGGTTGAATATGACTGCCTAGCAAAAAACAGTCATTGCCATTTTAAATTCTTGCCCCAAAAGTATTATCACAAGAAAAACCTTCAATCTGGCATGAACTTAGGCTGCTCAGTTCTGCCACTTGGATGCAAGATTTTATTTATTTATTTATTTATACACGTATATTAATAATTTATTAAGATTTGAATTTTAAATTCTATATATATTAATGTGACGGTGATATTATTAATTAACCATTGAACTGATAATTTTTTGGATGAACATTAATACTCAATACTCAACCTTTTGGTGGTGAATTAATCAGCTACAATTTTTCAACTTTGATGACTTTTAAGTGTAATTTCTGTATTTAATGACTTTTATTTGCCTGCTATTGTTCATAGTTGTAAACCATGTAATATCAATTTACTAAAATAATAAAGATCATAATAATTAGAAAATACGTGCATCATGTTGTTGACCACATTTATTATAGATTCATCTTGAATTATTCAGGTCACATGTTTCATTCTTATGGATTAGGAGGCGAAGTGGTCATTTGGTCCAATAATATTATTGCCACGTATATGAGTGTTAAGTTAGGATTCGAATTCTAGTAAATAATGTGTGTATACATATATAAAAAAAAATTCCTATGAATTAGGAGTGATATCCGTAATATATAGATTATATATTGGCTCATGATTTATTCCTATGGATTAGTAGTGAATCATCTCTTTAAAAAGTTTAATTTCATACCCCCTCAAGATATCAAAAGGGATTGTTTTCCTATTAGAATTGTAAATTCCATAGTATTTTACTTTAAAAATATGGGTTAAATCCTCTATTTTTATTCTATCTCGTGCTCCACTTCATAAATATATGATCTATATATATAATAAAAATATTTTTTTTGTAAAAATAATTAATTAAAAATTAAATACACTTGAAATAAATACAACAAATTGAAATGCAATAGAGGATTCAAAAATTACAATAAAAACTTGCCCTTTTTGTTCAACCAAACGGTAATGGAAACACATTGCTTTCTTTTATTAATACTTTTCTCCTCTCCCAAATTAAAGGTGAAAAATACGATATTACATACATGGAAACAACACTTTCTAGCAATTTTGTTATTACCAATTGATAATACAGTACGGTACAACTCCTATATGCAGTGCTGGTACGTACAACTTTTCCCTGCAGAAAAGGGAAACATGAAGGGGAAAAGTCACTGTATGCAATATATATAATTCTAACTGGGCAATGGGATATTAGCAAGATCCTTTCTACATGGAGCATTATGCAATTCAAGCTCACCTTCACTTCCACTCTACATTGGGGTTGCATAAATTGCCATGAGAGGAAATACTATGATTTCATTGAAAATGATGCCTACTTTTGGCAAGTTGTTGTGTATTAGCCAACCGACAAATTCAATGCTTAGATAGTACACGTTGATGTCTATGACTCCCAGCTCCATTATCCAAGAAATCACGATGATCGATATATTCAAACATGCAAGTATTTAATTTGATCAACTAAAAAATTATGTATGGGGAGTAATTAACATAAATGATATGACAAGAATATGACTAAAGGGTAATTTAGTAAATTTATTATCAAGAAGGCGTATCATTATACCATGAACCTTCACATATAAGAACACATTAATGAGGTAGATATAGGTTTAAGTCTAAAATTCTAATGGGAGCCTACAAATACTTTCAAGGTTGACTTACGTGGAGGTTTGTAACCTGTCTCTATCCTTTGTCTGTAAAATTCAACCGCACAGCTATGAGATGCCATCAATGCAGCAATAGCTCAAGAGCTATCAAACCATAAAAAATGATCAAGAAAAGCATAAAAGATGGGTAATATAACTACAAAATCAAGCACAAACACATGATAGGATTAAAAATATAAGTATTTACATGGCAAGTACATGTTTTTTCCAAAATAAAAACTTAAATTTAATCTGCTTCAAGGCATTAGTAACAGTAATAACAAGAAACCCTTCATTCCACTGGCCAAAAAATCACAAAAAAAAAGAAAAAATATAAAGAAAAATCCAACAAATAACATTTTAATTCTTGTAAGAAACCAAGTCCTATGAGCTATAACCTCAGAAATTCCCATAATAAAGAGAAAAAAAAAAATCAAATCTTGCTAACGCAACACACAGTAACAATTTGAAGCATTCGGATGACTAAATATATGCGTGTATTTGTGAAATTGATAGATAAAATAAATAACAATTAAGAAGAATTACAAGAGAAATTCGAGCACCTTCGTGAGAGAGAAGAGGCGGCCGCCGCGAGCGATGGAGGCCGTAAGAAAGCCCAATAATATAAGGAAAATCCTTTCTGTTATTGCTACAAGTTTAGGGTTAATTACATTTTAACCCCTGAAGTATTGTTTATAATGCATATGCCTATTAAGCAAATGTCTGATTATGATTGGTTTGTTGAGGATTTGTTAAAACATTTTCATGAACAAATCCAATCAATTAATATTCAATTGGTTTTCCATGTACCTATTTCATTCTATTTTTTTTAAAACATTTTAACATTTTTTAATACATTGAGCTGCCAAATCGATCAAGCAATATGAATGAAAGTACGAGCATCTAAGGATAGGGGTTCGAGAGGCTGAAGTTGGAGTTCTCTATTTTTTATGACCTAAAACCAATATTTCCTTTAAAGGTTGCTTTTGATTAATGAAGTTGGTGATACTCTAATTTTCCAAAGGAGAAGTCAACATAAGAGTGATCAAACTTAAGCATAATTATAGCATTGGGACTAGAAAAAAAGGGTGTTTGCTAAGTTTATTTAAAATATCTTATTAGCTCCTATATCATGTCTGTCTGTATGTATGTATGTGTATGTATATATTTTTAGAACACTTTTAGATTAATCTTGCTATTAGTACTTGATAAGATAGTCAAGAAAACCTAATCATAACATTTTATTTCCTTAAACAAGGGAAAACATTTAGGGCTTGTTTGGTTGAAATGATAAGGTGGGATACATCATTGTTATCCTACATTATTATTCATTTGATTAGAGTGATAATAAATACTCAAACCCGCATGAATATCGAAAGCCCGTGTTCATTGGTGCAACTCACATGATAACTTAACCTACCACTCTTGAGGAATTTATTTATCATCATGCCAATCAAATCATATTACAATGATAAAAAAATTTATACAAATTATCATATGATAAATAATCATGAGATAACTTAAAAATTTAACCAAACTAGCCCTTACACATTTAAGGAGCCAAAAAGAGATGAAAGAAAGAAATAAACTTCTTCAACATCAGAGTACAACTGCCATTTGCAAGGCTGGGGTACAACTTTTAGTTCCTAAAACTACTTACTTTTCCTTGCAAAAGTACATTTCTTGAAAGGAAAAGAAGAAGAAAAAAACCCTACAACTCTAATGGGGCAGTGAGATATTAGCATGATCCTCTCTATATGGTACATGTGCCAATTCAAGCCCATCTCCATTGCCAACACTCTCCATTCGGGTTCGGGCAATCGGGTCAGACTTTGTCGGTTGAAAAATGTGACAACCTTATCTTTTCAAAGCATGAGATAGATCACTAATCCCACATAAATTGTCATGAGAGAAAATACTATGATTTCAATGAAAACATTCCCACTTTTTGGCAAATTGTTATGTATTAGCCAGTCGACAAATCCAATGCTCAGATAGTACATATTGATGCCTATGATTCCCATCCTCAATATCCAAAAAACCACAATGATCTATATATTCAAACATGTAAGTATTTAATTTGATCAGTTGAAAAAATATATATGTGCGGACTAATATAAATGATATGACAAGAACATAACTAAAGGGTAATTTAGTAAATTCATCATTAAGAAGGCGTACTATAATACCATGGAACTTCACATATAACAACACACTAATGAGTTGGATGACCTAAAACCCTAATCAAAGTCTATAAATACTTTTAAGGTTGACTAAAGTACGTGGAATATTTAATCATTTTCTTGCTCAAGCTATATTTTAGAATTGGAGATTCACAACTTTCACTCTTTAGCACAAAAATCTAAAGAAAAACTTTGAATCGGAACTGATCCACATCAATAAAGAAGTTCTAATCTATTCAAAAATTGAAATAACTATGTAGATTGAGTGCTTGTGGGGTCTCAATTTGGTGGAGCTACTGCTAAATTTGAGAAGTGAGATTAGGGCAAATGGCAGTTTGAAAAATAGTATCATCTACAAAAGAACAATCAATTTTAGAACTTAATATTTTTTTGTATCGAAAATCATAAATTATGTGTGCGTAAGTTCTTAGATAAGTAGTTAAATAAGGATTAAAGATGTATGTATATATATACATGAGCCGATGCTATGATGATTAGTCAACCGGCTGCTGATGATCCTCCAATGGTTGAAACTATAAGACTAGTTGTGATGGCAATGCACCTCATTATCAAGTTTCTAAGCCATTTTCTATCTTGAGATTCAAGAAACCCTACATTATGTACATACATGATGATCAAAAGGATGAAATTATTTAGTATGTAATTTGTTTTACCTATTACCAATTAAAGTTCTTTTTTTTGTCAATATCATTAAAAAGTAATTCATTTATATTTTTGAATTTGTATTTTTTTCGTAGATTAAGTGGACTTATAATGAGCTTTGAACATGACTGCTATCTAAGTGATTAGTTAGAGACATGTAGCATCCACTTTAAAAAGCTAGCGAGTTTGAAAGCATAGACTCAATTCAATAATCTTATATAAATATATATCCTCATTTATGTAAGGAAAAAATGTAAAATTGGTCCTTTAACTTATACTCACTGGCAAATAGAACTTTAACCTTTTGGATCACAAAATTAGTACACCAACTTTTGAATTTTGGCAATTTGAAGACAAATTAGGCCCGAATTTCATTTTTCCTCCAGCCCGATCCTATGTGGCAATTGATTTGGAGCCTTGTCTGCAAGCTCTTCCCTCTTCTGCTTGTGTGGTGGTTGACATGGCATATTTATTTGCCACATCAACAAAATAAAATTAAAAAAAATATAAATTTTAAAAGATATTTATATTCATATATACACATACACATCAGACATATAAACACATACAAATATATATAACTATATATACATATACATACACCGCCAAACGGCGGCAGCGAGGCGGCCATTGCCATGGCCACCAGCCAAATTACTTGGGGGTGGCGGGTGTGTGGGAAGGGAAAGGGAATGGAGAGAGCGGGGCTACCACCATGGGGAAGGGGAAAGGGAAAGGGAAAGGAAAAAGTAATTGGGGGGAAGGTGGGCTAATGGCGGGGAAGAAGATATATATCTACCACCATGAATTATATTTTCGAAAAAACATATAATATATAGATAATATAAAATTATCTCTTGATCAAATAGTGATAATTAATATTATATATATTGTAGATACTCTATATTTTTGGGGAGTATAAGTTATAATTCTACTTGAATTAATATTATATTATTACTAGAAATTAATAATTGAGATCTTAGAAATTAGTAATAGAGACGTAGATTTATTATAGGGTTATCGTAATCCTAGAAAATATATAATTAGAGTTCTAGTTGATGTAAAACACTTCTCTCATATGTATAATCCCTATAATTCAAAATCCTAGTATCACAAATCAAAAAACAGAAGAAGAAAGAGGGAGGAAAAAAAACAGCTGAAGAAGGAAAATAGCGGAAGAGAAAAAAAAAAAGAAGAAGGGGGAAGAAATAGAGAACCGGCGGCGGTTGAGCAACCTTTTACTGAGAACATTAAGCTTTTCCATGAAGTAAAGCTTCAAGATTTGGTAAGAATTACACATCACCTCCCTATTAAGCCTTAGACCATCATGAGTACATTTTTTCCAGTTTTGTTACTTGCCATGTGAGCCAGTAGAATTTTTAAGGTAGGTGTAGTTTTCTTCTTATCCATTATTATGCTCTTGGTGCCCATGAATAGCTATGTAGATGGTGGGTTCAAGGATTGGGAATAATCATGGGTGCCTTTGACTAATTGTGTTTGTGTTGTGCAGTGCTGTTTACATTTTTTCTGGAAAAATTTCAATGTAAATAAAAAAAAATGAAAATTAACCTATCATAGAAGATATTGTCAAGTTGATAAATGTGGACTCGAGAACTTTCATACACTATTAGATTTGAGATTTAGATGCCCTCCCGATTTCGACCGTTTTCTCGTCCATCTGCCATAGCTAAGCATACTGTATTGTACCTTTACACTGTTGAAGACTTGATATAGATGTTAGATGTGTCAAGGTTTGGTCCCATCAAATTCATAATTTTCTTTCCTTTCTTTCCTTTTATGGAAATTAATTCTTGCAACTGCAAGATGACAGTAGAGATATATGTATTTGTGGTCATATATATTTAAGTGTGGAAATTGGGCGGTTGCTTAGTAAGTAAGGGGATATATATTTATGTATAAGGATCATGGTAGACGATTTGGTGGGTGTGTAATAGTGTAAATATAAATATAGCTATTCTGATCAACTTTGTTTATGCATCGGGTTAAAATTTTAATTTAAGGGTATGGAATTCTATAAGGAATGTTAATTGAAGGAATATATATATATATATATATATAGAGAGAGAGAGAGAGAGAGAGAGAGAGAACGAACCCAATTGATTGAATATATTAAGAATCAATTTTTTTTTTTTTTTGAATGCACATTGGAGTTAGTTTAATTATTTTGGAACTAAGGCTAGTTGGTATATAAAACAAAAAGAGAGAAAAGTTTAATTTTTATAGTCCTATAGTTAGAGTATAATTGAGGTTTTGTGATTAGATATTGATTAAGTTGAATATTATTAATATTTCAATAGGTGGTTAAGGATTTGATACGACTAATAAGTACAGTGAGTGCCCAAACCTATAACTATTATATGATGTTACTTTTCAAAACCCAAAAGGATATATGTCATATAATGCATGCTATGAAACTTTTTTTGAATATATACTGCACTATAACTGTATTCCACTGCGTACAAAAAGCAATATTTTTCCTTTTTTATTTTTGGATAAAAGAAAACCTATGCTTTTATGATTTTTTTTTAAGCTTATATTACTATTACTGCTACTATTGCTATTAGTTGGACCAACTTGATCTAAGTGTATGAAGGACTTCACTAGACGGCAGCGAGCTTGCCGGTTGAACCCTGAGCCCCCATGTCCTAATTCCCTTAGCGCACAACAGAAGTCATTTGTGGCTGAGGTGGGTCGTAGGAATTTCCAAGGATGCTCAAACACTGTTTGGTAAGGCCACACCTTGCTTGGAGCGATAAGGGACTGTTACGGTGAGAGTCATAAGGTTGATTAGCTACAACAAACACTATCTGGTTATCGTTTTTAAGTTGTTAGTTTAGGAAACCATTTATCAAACTCTTGGCTTGTTGCTACTTGACTATTTATAAACTTTTCAACTTGTTACTGCTTGACTATTTATAAAATTCTTGATTTGTTACTGCTTGATTATTTAAGAAATTTTCACTTATGTTTTTTTCAAATATTTTCACTATACAAATTCTCGAATATTTTCACTGTACAAATGATTTTAATTCATGAACTCACATTGCACACACTAGGCATTCACTGAGTCTTTTACTCACACTAGTTTTCTTTTTTAACTTCCTTCTGGTAGACCTAAATCCTAGCCTTAGTGAGGAAATAGATCCTGTATATGATGGGAATCAAGATTGCAGACTTAGTTTTGAATTTTGCAATAGACTAGTATATTTCTCCTAGGTTTATTAATTCTGTTTTGTTTGTTATGGATTTCATTTTGCTTTAGTTCCGAAAATTTTTTGATACTTCAAATTTTATGTTATGAGTTTAGCTTGGATTGGTTGGAGTTCTTGTTTAACCTAATGATTTTAGATTGTTAGTATCGTTTATTTGGGATAGAGTTTCATTCCTCGAGACTAAACTGTATGATTAGAATTTTGGTGTAACAAAATGGTTTTAGAGCCCAAGTTTTGAACTTAGGCTACGTTGGGATAAGATCCTCAAACTATAGAATTTGGGCATAGAACTTTTAGGAATTGATTTGAGTATTTAGGTTCAACCACCAAAATGATTGATCGAATTTTACTTAGTATTGAGGTTGTGGAGGATAGTTATTAGGTTTGCCAATTGATACGATTGAACACTTTTGGTACTTGATGATAGAATTCATGATATATTATGAAACTTAGCTAGGAAGTACTTTAGGATTTGATAGTTTTCTTCCCTTTGAGAATTGTGAACGCTTGCTATCTTCTTTTTGAATGACTACTTAGCGTACTTGGATATTTTCTTTTATTGACCTTAGGCTTATTTTGATAAATGGTGAGTCAAAGCCACATGAATTGGTTGATTTAGATGTTTCACTTTGACAATGAAGGTTAATTTTCAAGAGCTTAGGTTACGATTTTAGATATGAAATAACCATATGATATTGGGATAAAAACATTAAGTCAATACTTGAAACTTGTTTGGATTTATGAGAAAATTATTTTATTAGAACGAGGAGGATTTGAAAAATGAAAGGAAAGAAGTGAGAATCTTTATCACAAAGAGTGGCATCTATTTAGGAAGCAAGAGCGAAGACAATAGAATCTGAATTGTAAAACTTGGTGCACAAATCCATACATATTGTTATATAAATTAGATATATTGCCACCAAGGGTTGAGGGTTTCAATAGGAATTGACAGGATAAGGATGTGTATGTATATACAACTTTTTGAAAGTTAACAAGGTATAGTAAACATGGTGCAAAAGATTGAACCTTATGTTACTTATGGCTACCCCTATAATGAAAGCGTGAGAGAGTCAATTTACAAATAGGAAAGGCATACATCAATAAACTCATAGGAGGATGAACCTTGCAAATCCATTTCAGTAGGATTTGATTTATTAAAATTTTGAGACTTCTTGGAGATTTAAGTCACTAGAAATATATATATATATATATATATATAATAATTGGACCTAAATATTTTTGTGGTCCCTATTTTGAGATATGAATAAACTAGGACTCTAGATGAACTTAAGATGTCGAATAAGAAGATTTTGGATATATTTTAGCATAGAGGACAACTGTTTGACTTTTGGAAAAGAATGCTCCCCTAGGATCCTAGTTTTACATGACCAGTTTTTCTAATAGATTTTTCTCACAGTTACTAATTGAATCTGGAAAGATTCCAAACATAAGAATTGTGGGTCTATTTGTTCGGTGTTTATAGCTACTTGAATCATCTCAATATGATAGATATGGAGTAAGTTATCACCAAAATACTAAGATGTGTCCAGCAAGAAGATATAGGACTTAGATTTCTCGAAAATGGATATTAGTGACATCTTTACTACTTCGTCTCGATAGAATTAAGCAAAATGATCAACATAAAAATTTCAGGTCTATTTCTTAGGTTTCCAATACACCTAAATCACTTCAATCTAATATACAGGAAAAGTTATGATCAAAATACTAAGATATATCAAGTCTGAAAATACAGGATTTTGATTTTTCCAAAAATAAATAGTTTTGACTCTTTTACTACTTGATCTCAATAGAATTAAGTGACATGATCAACACAAGATTTGTAATTCTATCTCTTATATATTTATATCCAATTAAATCACTTCAATTCAATATATAGAGAGAAAGTTATGAGTAAAATACAAAGGTGTGGCATGACAAAAAATACAGGGCTTCGATTTTCCTAGAATAGAATATAGTGATGCCTTTTACTACTTGATTTTGATTTGATTTGGTGTGATGGTCAATTTAATAATTGAAGATCTGTTTCTTAGAATTTTACAGCCACTTGAATCACTTCAATCCAATACATAGGGAGAAAGTTATGACTAAAATGATAAGATGTGTTAAGGTAGAAAATACAGACTTTGATTTTTCGATAGCAGATATTTGTGATGCTTTTTATGACTTGATCCTGATGGAATTAAGAAAAGTGGTCAACATATGATTTGTAGCTCTATCTATTAGGTTTCTATAGCAACTTGAATCATCTTAATCCAGTACACATGAAAGGAGTTATAGCAAGAATACTAAGATATGGCAAATTAGAGGCCTTCTAGACTTCAATATATCACCATCTGAATTTTCTTCACATTTATGAACCTAAGGCTCAATTTTACACCTCGATGTCAGCTTACTTAGACTGCGATATCGACATGAAAGTGTTTGATCTTTCTCTTCATTTTCCAATACCTCAAGAAAATCAAAACTATATAAGCTAAACTATCTGACTCATGACTTAGAGTTAAGCAGATGATAGAAGAAGATTTTTGAAATTTAGTGATTGAGATATGAAGCTTCTAAATTGTCACTCAGAAAAGGATCTGCGATGATTGGAGTAGTAGCTTATCAACTTATTTCACTATCAAACTTTATGAAAATACATAATATCTTCTATGTGTCACAACTATGTAGGTATCAAGAGGATCTTTAGCATATCACAGGATATAAGAATTTGTCTCTTCAAGAAGAGTTGACATACGAAAAGCTACCAATCCAAATCCTAGATTAAGAATACAAATATTATGCACAAAAGAGTATCATACTACTATGGAGATGCCATAAGATAGTGAGCATGACTTGGGAAAATAAGGAGAAATGCAAAAGTATCACCAAGACTCTGCCCTAACTTAGATTAGAATTTGGGGACCAAATTCCTTTAAGGATGTGGGATGTAATGCCCCAAAATTTTATTTCGTATTTAATCATTACTATACCTTATTTTATTTTATTTATTATTTCAATTAAATTTGTACTATGCCATGAACTATATTTTTGGAAAAATACATATAATATATATAATGTTAAATTATCTCTTGTTCAAATAGTGATAATTAATATTATATATATTGTAGATACTCTATATTTTGAGGACTATAAGTTTTAATTCTACTTTAATTAATATTATATTGTTACTAGAAATTAATGATTGAGACCTTAGGAATTAGTAATAAAGACATCAAATTTATTATATGATTATCTTAGTCTTAGAAAATATATAATTAGAATTCTAGTTGATGTAAAACACTTCCCATGTCTATAATCCTTATAATTCAAAACCCTAGTCTCATAAATTCAAAAGAAGAAGAAGAAGAACAGAGGGAAAGAAAAAAAAGGCCGAAAAAGGAAAACAGCGAAAGAGGAAAAAAAAAAGAAAGAAAAGGAGAGGGAACAAACAGAGGACCGGCGGCGGTTATGCAAGCTTTTACCAGAAACATTAAGCTGGATTGGTTGTATTTTCATCCCATTTTTTGTTTTTATTGTTCTAGAATGTGTTTTCATTATATCATTGTTTTGCGTGTGGAAATGAAAATGTAATTGGTTGTGAATTGTAAAAATTTTGAAAAAAAAGTAGATTAAAAATAATATTTTAATGTAATAGTATTAATTATTATTATTTAATTGAGTGTGGGCCTCATTTTCTTGAAAAGATAGAAAAAGAAATAATTATTTAATAAGTTAGTGGATGATGATGTGATAAAAATTAGTATTAAATTTTTATGTGAGTCCCATTATCTTGGAATGATGAAAAAAATTAATATTTAATTATTGGTGGATTTTAATTATTTTTAAAATAGTAGGTAATATAGGTTTTTTTTAAGGTATGAAAATGAAAATGAATAGTATTTTCATTCTAGATTCAACAAACAATGATGTTTTTTGTTTTCGAAATAATGTAAAATGAGAATATGATTGTGTAGAATACAACCAATCCAGCTCTAAGCCTCTCCTTGAAATAAAGCTTCAAGATTTGGTAAGAATTACACATCACCTCCCTATTAAACCTTAGATCATCATGAGTATATCTTTTTTAGTTTTGTTACTTGCCATGTGAGCCAGTAGACTTTTCAGGTAGGAGTAGTTTTCTTCTTATCCACTAATGCTCTTGATGCCCATGAATAACTATGTAGATGGTGGATTCAAGGATTGGGAATAATCATGGGTGCCTTTGACTAATTTTGTTTGTGTTGTGTAGTGCTGATTACATATTTTCTGGAAAAATTTCAATGTAAATAAAAAAAAATTGAAAATGAACACATCATAGAAGATACTGTCAAGTTGATCAATGTGAATCGGAGAACCTTCATGCATTAGATTTGAGATTTAGATGCCGTCCCGAATTCGTCCGTTTCAACGTCAATCTGCCATAGCTAAGCATACTGTATTGTAACTTTCCACTATTGAAGACTTGATTGTTTGTAATATAGATATTAGATGTGTCAAGGTTTGGTCCCATCAAATTCACAGTTTTCTTTCCTTTCTTTCCTTTTCATGGAAATTAATTCTTGCACCTGCAAGATGACAACAGAGATATATGTATTTGTGGTCGTATATATTTAAGTGTGGAAATTGGGCCGTTGCTTAGTAAGTATGGGGAGATATATATATATATATATATATATATATGTATAAGGAATTTGGTAGACGGTTTGGTGTCTGTGTAATTGTGTAAATATAAATATAGCTATTCCGATCAACTTTGTTTGTGCATGGGATTGAAATTTTAATTTAAGGGTATGGGATTTTATAAGGAATGGTAATTGAAGGAATATATATATATATATATATATATATAGAATGAAACAAATTGATTGAGTATATTAGAATCAAGTTTTTTTTTTTTTTAGTGCACACTGGAGTTAGTTTAATTATTTTGGAACTAAGGTTAGTTGGTATATGATACAATGAGAGAGAAAAGTTTAATTTTTATAATCCTATAGTTAGAGTATAATTGAGATTCTATGATTAGATATTGATTAAGTTCAACATTATTAATATTTCAACATGTGGTTTGATACGATAAAAGCTATTTTGATATGACTAATAAGTACAGTGAGTGACTAAACTTATAACTATTATATAATGTTACTTTTTAAAACTCAGAAAGACATATGTATAGTAATGCATGCTATAAAACTTCTTTTTAAATATACACTGCACTATAACTGTATTCCACTGGGCACGAAAAGAAATATTTTTCTTGTTTTATTTCTAGATAAAAGAAAATCTATGCTTTTATAACTTTTTTTAGTGCTTCTAAACTAGCTAATTAAACTCGATGACCAACTTATTACTATTACTGTTACTATTAGTTGAATTCAACTTGGTCTGAGTGTGTAAGGGACTTCGCCGGGCAGGTTGAATCCCAAGCTCCCATGGCCTAATCCCCCTAAAGCAAAATAGAAGCTGTTTGTGGTTGAGGTGGGTCGTAGGAATTCCTGAGGATGCTTAGGCACTATTTTGATCAGGTCGCACCTTTCCAGGAGCAATAAAAGACTATTATGGTGGGAGTTATAAGGTTGATAGGTTACAACAAACGTTGTCTGATTATCACATTTGAGTTGTTAGTCTAGAAAACAGTTTATTAAATTCTTGGCTTGTTATTGTTTGACTATTTATAAAATTCTTGATTTGTTACTGCAAGACTGTTTAAAAAATTTTCACTTATGTTTTTCTCAAATATTTTCACTATACAAATTCTCGAATATTTTCACCGTACAAATGATTTTAATTCATGAATTATCATTGCACACACTTGACATTCATTGAGTTTTTTACTCACACTCGTTTTCTTTTTTAACTTCCTTCTGATAGATCTAGATCCTAACCCTTGTGAGGAGGTGGACCCTACATATGATGGGATTCAAGATTGAAGACTTAGTTTTGAATTTTGCAGTATGCTAGTATATTTCTCTTAAGTTTATTAGTTATGTTTTGTTTATTATGGATTTGATTTTGTTTTAGCTCCCGAAAGGTTTTGATAATTTGAGTTTTGTGTTATGAGTCTAGCTTGGATTGGTTGGAGTTCTTGTTTAACCATATGATTTTGGATAGTTAGTATCATTTATTTGTGACTGAGTTTCATGCCTCGAGACTAAACTGTATAGTTAGAATTTGCGGTGTGATAATTCTACTTAAAAATAGAAAAGATAACATATATATACACACATATATGTCATATGTCATTATTATGTTTAGATTTGACCCAAACTAAAAACACGATAATTTATTGATCTAACATTTTATTTTTAATAAATTGATATGCTATGTAAAGTAAATATAAATCAAAATAAAAATAAAGATAAATAAATTCCGCCATCATCAAATTGGTCAAAGTTCCCATTTGGTGAATAAAAATAAAAATATCTTAGGTTAAAAATTGTCATTGATAAGATTCGCAAGACGTCTGAGTGTAGAATTTATATGCACAAGGAGGAGATAAGGTGAAATTTAGCACTAGAATGAGTCTTTGATATTGACAAAATTAAGGAATTTACTTTTACAAGTTATTCATAAACTTTGCGTCTATTCTGATGATCATGTTATTTGGCGTCATCCTCTCGAAATCTTATCATCCTAAAGTTGATTGAGATAGCAAACAACATCATATTTAAAAAAAAAATCTAAGAGGTTTAGCTTAAATTATTAGTAGAGTGACTGAGGTTAGAAGGATATGCTCGTAAAGTCAATGGGCCAAAAAAGAAATAAATAAAATTTTAAAAAAATCTGTTGATTAATATAAAGCAAATATACTTTCCCCATATCTTTGGAGTCCCAACAAGAGTAGAGTACTAAAACCAGTGCAAAGGACCCCAACCCAAACGGGGATGTGGAATGCAGTCCCAATAGCTGTCACAAATAGATAAATAAATAAGTATAAAACTTATTATTTTGTAAAATTTATTTTAAATTTATAAGTTAATAATAATGATAATTTAATAATTAATATGATTAAAATGATATTTATATGCATATAGTGTAATAGTAAAATACCCTCAGGAATGTCTACAGCTATAATGGCTACTTCAACCAGCAACCACAGACCTTATCTCACAATTATTGGGTACGCCAATGAGACTAGAAAACCAGGGCCAACATGTGCCAAGAAATTTCTCCATATACCCTATCAATTTTTATTCAACTAACCTGAAAATATCAATACTCATGCCCACGATAAACTGTTAAAAAAAATTTTAAGTTAAATTTTTATATTTAAAAAAAGTTATAAAAATATTTTGAGATCTATAAACTTATCTCATTCACTTTTTATTCTGAAAAACGATTGGTTCGGCTAAATTAGCCTTAACTTCTCAAATTAGAAAATTTAAAGAATTAGTTTTATATATAGACATTTTAGAATAAAAAATTGACAGAATAAATATTTTAAACTGAAAATCGCTTCATTGATATTCTATATATAAATATTTTTAAACTATTTTTTTAACAGTTGTTTTCTAAAATAAATTACCCCTGAAAAGAAAAAAAAATGCATGCATGAACAGTCAAGATAATTATTGTTTTATTAAAATATTGGACGAAAACTTTTTCTTCATTGTTAATAATTAATACCTCGGCTGGCATTTTGCTGTATTGGCCTCTTGGGCATTTGGTTGAATAGGTTTGTGTTAGCGATGGCATTTTGAATCCGATTCGTGGGTATTCAATTTTATTCGGTTTGACTGAGACGGGTTAGGTCTGGTTTGAATTTATGATAAATTCGCTCCATCTTAATTCAAAATATTTATTTATATATTATTTATATATTTTTAAAATTTTAACAAAATTATATACATAAAACATCTAATTTTAAACGTAATTTTTTAGTCTCATAACTTGTTACTTAGTAATATTCATTCTTCTATCACAACTTAATGTGTAATCTGGGGAATTTTAACTTTTTTATTGTTTAATTTAGCTAAGTTAATTTTTAATATTATGCAACTTTGACTTGAATTAATTTTTCATATTAATTTTATTTTGAAAGAATATATATTTTAAAAGTAAATTATATAATGGTCTAATTAAATTATAGCATTTTTTTAACTATATATTACATAATATTTAATAAAATTTATAATTAGGTGTGAATAAAATCCAGTAGAATTCGAGTTCTATATATACATTGTGGATAGTGTGTGAATTTTTACTTCTAAAATCGTGGGACGAATAAAAGTGGATTGTAAAATTATAAAACATATGTAGGGTGGGTTCGAGTTGAGTGAAAACCCACTCCAACCCGCCCATTGTCATTCCTAAATTGTCTAACAAAAAACAATCATTGCCATTTTAAAATCTTGCCCCAAAGTACTATTACTATAAGAAAACTCTTCAAAGTGGCATGAACTTGGGCTGCTCTAGTTCTGTCATTTGGGATGCAAGATTATATATATATATATATATATATATATATGTTTACTAATAATTTATTAAAATTTAAATTCTACTTTTTATGTATACAGATGTGATGGTGATATATATTATTGGGCTAATTAACTATTCAACTGATAATTTTTTAAATGAACATTAATACTAAATACTCAAACTTTTGGTGGTGAATTAATTAGCTACAATTTTTCAACTTTGATTACTTTCAAGTGTAATTTCTTTATTTGATGACTTTTATTTGCCTGCTATCATTGCAAACCTTTTTATATCAATTTACTAAAATAATAAAGATCATAATAATTAGAAAATACATACATCATGTTGTTGACCACATTTATTATATATTCATTCTAAATGTATTCATGTTACATGCTTCATTTTTATGGATTAGGAAGCGACGTGGTCAATTGGCCCAATAGCATTACCGTCCAATATATAAGCGTGTTAGGTTAGGATTGAAATTCTAATAAATTTTTAATATGTGTGTATATACAAATAACAAAAAATTGGTATAAATTAGGAGTGAAGCCTGTAACAGATTATATATCGGCTCATACTCTATTCCTATGGATTAGTAGCGAATCATCTCCTTAGAAATTTTAATTTTATACGCCTTCAAGATATCAAAAGGGATTTTTCCCCATTAAAAATAAATTCCATAGTATTTTACTTTAAAATTTTGATTTAAATTCTCTATTTCATTTTCTATTCTATCTCATATTCTACTTCATGAATGTATTATATATATTAAATATTTCCTTATAAGAATAATTGATTGAGAATTAGATACACTTGATATAAATACAATAAGTTGAAATAAAAGATGTAATAAAGAATCGAATAAATGATTAGGGGCATAAATGAATCGAGTTCTAAAAAAATTTTGGGTTCAAGCTCAAGCTCGAGCTTGCGAGCTCAGTATCAATTGAGCTTAAGCTTAGCTCTGCTCAACTCAATAAAATTTAATTATGAATATATAATAATCATTTAATATTATATAAAATATTTAAAATTAAAAACAAGTAAATTATTAATATATAATAGTTATTTAGTTAATATATAAAATATTTAAAAATAGAAAAAAAAACTCACATACCAGTTCATGAGCTTTTAAACAACTAAATTAAGGCTTAAGATTGAGCTCAAGTCAAGCTATAATTGAGCCGGCTCAACTCATCTTACACCCCTACAAAGAATCCAAAAGTTTTACAATAAAAACTTGCCATTTTTATTCAACCAAATGGTATTAGAAACACATTGCTTTCTTGTTATCAATCCTCTTCTCCTCTCCCAAATTAAAGGTGAAAAAAACTATATTACATATATGGTACAACATTGTCTAGCTGCATGTTGTTATTAGCCCTTGACGGTACATTACATCAAAGTACGGTACAACTCAAATATGCAGTGTTGGTATGTACAACTTTTCCCTGCAGAAAAGGAAAATATGAAGGAATAAAACTCTGTATATACATAACCCTAATGGAGCAGTGGGATATCAGCAAGATCCTCTCTAAATGGAGCGTTCTGCAATTCAAGCCCACCTCCATTTCCACTCTCCATTTGGGTTTGGGCAACCGGGTCGAATGTCTAGGCTATATGAATGTTTCAATCTTATCTTTTCGAAACATAAGATAAATCACTGATCCCACATAGATTGCCATGAGAGGAAATATTATGATTCCAATGAACACGTTGCCTACTTTCGGCAAGTTGTTGTGTATTAGCCAGCCAACAAATCTAGTGCTTAGATAGTAAACGTTGATGCCTATGATTCCCAATCCCAGTATCCAAGAAATCACAATGATCTATACAAGTAAGAAACAAAAAATTATTTGATCAATGTAGACTATAAAAAAATAATATTAGTAAAAGAAAAAAAATAACTAGCATCATAAGGGCATACACTAATTAATTAAGGGACAATAATTTTTATTATGTTACTAACTTTCTTTAATGTTAATTTTCAAGAGACAATAACTTTTGTTTTGTTAAAATTTAGCTTAATAGTGACAAAAACTAGTGTTTTAAGTTGTTACCTCCATTGACATTTAGTGCCATTAACATTGACAATCTAGCACAATTGAAATTACCCTTATGAGCTGTACTAAAATTTTCATTGTTACCAGAATTTTAAGTAATGTGGGTCTGTCGCTAATTGTCAATGAAAACAATTTAGCACAATTTTATCATTATTTAATTTGTAAAATTCATTATTTTGCAAAAAATATATGTTGTCACTTGATATATGATTTGAATGTAATTTTCACATTATGATTGTCTATTATTTTGTCGCTACTTTTCATATTTTCATATTGTGAAAATATGTGGACTACCAGCTAGTCCAATAATGATGTAAGAAAGATAAACTCATTGAGGAAATACTTACAAATATTGAGCTCTTGTAGGGTCCCATCTTGGTGGAGCTACTACTAAATTTAAGAAGTGGAATTAAGGCAAATGGCAATTCGAAAGATAGTATCATCTGCAGAAAAGAAATAATTTTAGAACAACTTAAAAATTTTTGTCATTAATTATATATCAATCATCATTTGTGTACTAAAGTTTTCAAATAAGTATATATTAAGGATATATTACAAACCGATGCAATGATGATTAATTGACCAGCTGCTGATGATCCTCCAATAATTGAAACTATTAGACTAGGTGTGATGGCGATGCAGCGTGTCATCAAATTTCTAAGCCATTTTCTCATATTGAGATCCAAAAAACCCTACATATATGATCAAAGGATGAAACTATTTAGTATATATGCATGTAAGTAACAACTTTTAATCTTTTCAAGTAGCATATGTCCAGCCTATAATTTGACATGGAATTGACGAAAAGTCTATTTATTTTGCTTGAGATATTAAAGAGTTATTAGATTTTTCATATTTTATATATCGGTATGTCTTCTTAATCATTATGGCTATCCTAAAATGTCACTTAAATTTAAAAGAATAAGTTTTGGCCTTTTCATTTTACTGATTTAAACTTTGTAGTATTTTGATAAAATTCTTTAAGAATCCCAATTCTATAGTAATTTCAGGTTCAATTTTAAATTCACAAAACGATGATGGATCAATAAACAATAAATAACTAACTAAACTTTAATTAAATTTATTTGGACCACATCGAATCACAATTCTATAAATATTACGTACTTCTTGTCATGCCCAAACCTACGAGCCCATTGCTGTTTAGAATTGCCTCAAATACTGAAACTACTATGAAATATATATATATATATATATATATATA
>JACGDI010005455.1:309809-326283 GCA_014898725.1 Jacaranda copaia | reverse complement strand
TTTTTTTGCATTGATTATTTTCTTGTGAACTAGTAAATCAAAATTCCACTAATAATATCCTAGACTAGTCAAGCAAGGTTTATTATAGCCAAATAGGAATCTCCTACAAACAACAGGAATCTATCACTATTTATTACGTAATATAACGTTCTAAATGATATGTACCCAAATCAAGTATTATTTCACATAAAAGACACCCCAATTCAAAATTTTTCCATGACATCATAAACATGCATACTTGTTTCTATTTGGTGTGGTAAGTAAAGCACACGTACAATGCTTTCTTGCCGCAAATAAACCATTTTTAGTTGAAAATTTTGATTCTTTTCACACCCCATCTTTTGATGACATCATCTCTCTCTTTTTTCCCTTGTTTTTTCATCATGCTATGTAAGACCATCTTCAAGCCTCTGCAGCCTTCCTTGCCGCTATTACATACATGTATGAACATAATTTTCTTGTTCTCTTGTGATATACTTAGTTGTCCTGAGTTCAAGGTTTGAAGATTTGAGATAATTTATATGTTAGTCTTTTCTTTTATTCTTTTAGATGTCTTTTTAAAATAATTTTTTATAAATATGCATTGACGTGATAATATCTCAAAGCAGCCAACTTCTACAGTAACAAATCTGACCGCCATCTCCTAAAACGTAGGTTGATTTCTGTAAGCATTTATGATATAATTCATTTGTGTTTTCGAACAGAAAAAAGAAGTTTCTTGCATTTATCATGGCATGTTTTAAGCCAAGATTTCACGCATATATCTAACCCTATTTTACTTGCTAAGCCACATCACTTACCTTCTCATTCAATTTAAAACTTCTTTTTCTTTGCTTGTACGTTTGAATCACTAAGACAATTTCATGCATAAAATGTGCTTGTTGCCAAGAAAAATAAGACAGTGAATGGAATTCTTGCCATTTTGTTGTATATGTGAAGAGAGGGATAGGATTAAGGAAATAAAGCAAGAGAGGGTCTTTTTTGTCTTTTCTTTTTCTTTTTCTTTCTCTCTTGAACAAAGACACAGTGGGTTGGCGGCGGCGGGTGGTGCAAGTGGTGGCGATGTGACCTATGATGGGAGGTCTTTGACTATTGATGGGCAAAGGAAGATTGTGTTATGTGGTTCAATTCACTATCCAAGAAGTAGTCCTATGTAAGCCTTTCTCTCACTTCACCTTTTGTGTGTGTAAAAAAAAAAAAAAAGGGATAATTGCATTAAGTCCCATAACCTATAATCCTTATTGCACATTATTTTCTAACTATTATTGATATACAATTTCACCCCATAAACTAATAAAAATGTTTGTCAATACCATATTTGCATTATTCCGGTGGAATATAACCAATGAGCATTGGACACGTGAGCTAGAGGTAACGAAATATTCTTATTAGATTCCATCAAAATGGTGTAAAATATGATGTTAGCAAATATTTTAATTAATTCAGGAGGTGAAATTACACATTTTAATTAGTTCATAGGGTGAAATTATACATCGACAACGGTTAGAAAGCAATGCACAACGAGGGTCATAAGTTGGATTCTTGTTAATTATGATGGGGTGGTGGATTTTGAATTTTTGATGAAGAGATTAATGTGGGCATTAAAGTTGTTTTGCTTTACATTTTAGTATAAACTTAAAGAAAATAAGAAAATAAGAAAATAAGATGAAGGGATTGAGAGGATATTTGATTAAGTTTATTTAAAACTTCTTATAAGTTTTTACTTATAATATATTTTTGGAGTTTATAAGATGTTAGATTTTATTTTTAAAATAAGTTGTTGAAGTGTTTGGATAAAATAAAATCTTGGAGCTCATAAGATGTTAATAATGGTAATTTTGTAATTAAAATGGTTAAAAATAAAGAAACTTGTTAAGATTTCAAAAATAAGTTGGGATCTCCTTACTTTTTTAAAAAAACATTTATAAGCTCCTAATATTTTATATTAGAATCTTATAAATTCTTTTATAAAAAAATTAGAAAAAATTATTTATTAACTTATAAGTCCTTAAACATCTTATAAAATATTTTATAGAGCTTATAAACTCACCCAAACACTCTCTTAATCGAAAAGAATGGAATTATGTTTGAAGTGATGTTCACTTAATTTGGCATGGTAGAGGTTGATTCTAACTTGAAAAAGATAAGGAAAAAAATTGGGATGCATAATTAATTATTCGTCAATTATATTTAATAAAAATAGTTTAAAATATACAAATTTTATGAAATATTTAAAAATAAATGTTATTTTAATAATTTAATAAGCAAGATATCGGCTCGGTTATTTCTCTTTTATGCGAAGAAGTTCAGTAACAATGTACTCCATTATTTGATAAAAATATGTATAAAATCGTTGTAAAAATCACAAGATTTTTTTTTTTTTTTTTTTTTGTGATTTCCACATTAATTGCCATGAAAGCAAAAAATCTATCGTACTTGCTCAATTTCCACATTAAATGAAAACGTGATGATATTGTAAAATGAAATAATACAATTTGGCATAGACATACTTGCGCATGTATGTGTGCAATTTCATATGTACGTATATGTTGATTTTTCTTGACATACATGTATATGTATGTGTAATTTTATATATACATATGTATTGATTTTTACAATAAAATATATCAGTATAATTTTAATGGAAGACGGAATATTGTGAGATTTATCAAATAAGTGTAGACTCAAAGCTTATATGTTTGCCTTCATATCGTGTCCTTTATTGAGAACGAATGGTCTTATGGGTATCTAAATAAACATACTTTTTATTCACATTAAAAGAATTAACTCATCAAGTAATAATTTGAAGATACTTTTTATGCATATAATGCAGTGGCCTTCCATTTTGGCTCCATGATGTCCCCGACATTGTATTTCGAACAGATAATGAACCATTTAAGGTAATATTCTTGAATTATCTGGGATTTGATTGCCAAGAGTTTAAGAATAGGAGCCTACACCTTCAAATATGACCAAGGTTTTATGCCCTTTTTTCAGTTTTAAATGAGAAATTTTACAACGAAAATAGTGACCATGTTGCAGTCGGAAAAGCTATTCGCCTCACAAGGAGGTCCTATTATACTTTCTCAGGTACGATCTTTTTCAAGCATTCCCCTATTTTACTTCACGTATTCATGTATTATAAATATTTGTTTTAACAAAAATCAAATGATGAAAACTTATGCAAATTGTGAATGAGTATCAAAATATAGAAAATGCATTCGGTGACACCGGTCCAGGGTACGTCCGTTGGGCTGCAGAGATGACTCTGGGCCTCGAGACTAGTGTGCCTTGGGTTCTGTGCAAGCAAAAAGATGCTCCTGATCATGTGGTAATACACTATTCCCTCAAATTTAGGCTAGAAGTGCAATTCAGTTGAGTTAATTTTGAGAAAAAATTTTAAATTTAAACTCAATTCGACTTTATTAAGCTTGAACTTTTAAATGATCGTTTAATCACTACAAGTTCAAGCTCATAAGTCCCTCTCTCTCTCTCTAAAAATAGTATTACAATTACACACAAGTTCAAATTGACTCATGAGCCTTGAATTTAGGTACAAACAATTTGAGTTTTAGAGGTCAAAATAGCTTGACTAATTAGACTTGCAAAGCTATCAAGTTAACTCAACTTATTTCAGACCACTAATTTGGGCCACAGTGGTCCAATGCTAAAACGTAGGAAAAGTAAGTTAATATATATCATTTGCAGATCAATGCCTGCAATGGGATGAGATGTGGAGAAACATTTGCAGGACCAAATTCACCAAATAAGCCAGCAATTTGGACAGAAAACTGGATACACTTGTAAGATAATGCCCAAAACTCATGTTTGCATAAATAAATCAAATTTCAAACTCCCCATGCACACTGGCCGGCCCCAAATGCCTCCATTTGCAAGCATTAAGCAAACACCAAAACAGTAGAACAAACGAAAGAAACAAATATCAAATGAAAATGAAATTCAAGTACCATTTTACTACGTTGATCCACTTGCTTCTCTTCATTCAGTATCATGGAGGAGCCAATTTTGGAAGGACGGTCTCCGCATTTGTAATAACAAGTTATTATGATCAAGCTCCCCTGGATGAGTATGTGTTAATGGCACGATATACCAACATGCAGCAACATGCAACGCAATAATTAAATATTGCAAGTTAGATTACCAAAAATTGAAACAGATAATCATAATTATGGCAATACGTGCATTTTTATCAATTTGAAATTCAAATAAAGCATGTGTGATCAGAATTATATATATAGCACGCGAGATCAGAATAAACATACAACATATTCAAGGCAAAACAGAATTTAGGCATATATTTAATTAGATACGAGTCCAGAAAAAATCAAAATTATATATATATATATATATATCAACCGAGGCATAAAAAGCAGTAAAGCATGCTGTCAGTATAATTTAAACAAGATACAAAATTTAATAGAAAACTTAGCTTAAGGATTCTGTATCATAACAAAATCAATCAAACGACCAAATCACATAATTCTGTTTGCCTTAAATAAACGAGCACCCCAACTCACAAGTGCAATAGGTATACCGCTGCTCCTTCCAGGATGAGATGGTCGAGAACGATCAAGTGCAGTCCGTCTCGTTTACCACGAACCGCACTCAGTCGCCAAATCAGAATAAGATAGTTGTATATCAAAAATTCGGGAAAGGGATATATAGGATTGGATAATTATATCTGTAGGGAGAATATCAAAATAAAAGGAGGGAAGGAAATTGAGAGAGTAAGAACGTGTGCTAAAGTGCTTTGGCATGAATATAGTGTATTCTCAAGATTGCCAAAGGCAGCCTATTTATAGATGGGGTTACGGTTAGAGTCTTCCAGTTAATTGCCTCTAACATGTCACCCCAGCCAATGACATTCCGCCACATCACCCACACACATCACACATCCAACAGCGTCACACCACGTGTCCCACATCGCCTCTGCCAAATCCCAGCTTAATCTCCAATGGTTTGACCTCATCCGATCATAATAGGCTAATCCAATGGATCTTGACTTAGTCAACCCTTATCCAATTGTCTGCTTATTTGATCAAGCCAACGGTTAAGCAATGTTTGAAATTTAAAATTTCAAATAAATTTTATCCAAAAAATTAAAACTGAGACTTTCACTCTAATGCTCACGACCGAAGCCAAGCCAAGCAACGGTGATGCACATGTGATCCACTTATATGAACCCCTTAAAAAATGCTTGATACTTGAGTCTAACATAAACTAGTATATCCACTTATATGAACCCCTTAAAAAATACTTTATCAAGTATTTTTACTTGAGTTTAACATAAACTAGTCCATACTAGTTTACAAAACCAATGTGGGACAAGTGAAAGGTTAAATAACCCTTCAACTTTTCCACTTGGTTTTATAATTCACAAGCAAGTTACCCTTTTCTCAATTTATCTATATGGGACAATACAACACTTAACCTTTTTATTCTTCCTCCATTTTAACCCATTAATTATCTTTGAATTCCAACTATAATTAGCATCCATCCAAATAATAATCAAACATGTAATTAGGCCATGATTATGCCAATTACAACAATATGGTAATAATATTACACAAATATGCATCAAATCTCTAGTTTCCAATGCATTTCTAACATCTAAAGAAGTTAAATCTAGGAAACTTACAGGTTTGATCAGACAGCCAAAATGGGGTCATCCCAAGGAGTTGTATGCAGCATCAAAGCTATGCTCAGAGACTCTACTTTATGGGCTACAAACTAACTTCACTTTGGAGGCACTGCAAGAGTTAATGTTCTCAAGAATCCTATTTGTTCTTTCATTCATGGAATATTCACTTTCCTCGATTTTCATATATACACACAAAAAACCAGAACCGGTTATTTAACAGTCTAATCTTAAACCAGGCCTATGTATATTCTGGAGATAATGAAGAATGTGCAGTATTTCTCGTGAACACAGATGATGCAAATGACGCAGAGGTCCTATTTCAAAACCAAACATACCAACTTCCTCGTAAATCAATTAGCATCTTGCCGGACTGCAAAAATGTGGCATTTAACACAGCCAAGGCATGTATCAGGCTATTGTGTGAAAAAAGTTCATGTAGATCCTTTGACACAAAATGCATAAAATGGAACCTTCTTTCCTCATCCTCGTCTCCAACAGGTAAGCACCCAATTCAGCACAAGAACAAGGGAACCAGCAACGAAGCTGGACTCACCAGAGAGATGGGAAGAATTCAGTGAAGTTATTCCAGTATTTGATGATACCTTATTGAGGTCAGAATTATTGTTAGAGCAGATGAACACTACAAAAGATATATCTGATTATCTATGGTACATTGCCAGGTAAGTCAATATCCATTAATGTGTTTGAACAATCTTTTGCCTGGATCTAATCATCAGACTTCAACTTAGAATTTTGTTCCTACAATCTCCTAAAATATGATTTAAGAAATGTCCTCTTCTCCACTTGAACACACAATATATTGACTTTTGATAAAAGAGAGGCTCAAGATATCAAAATATCTACCCAAGTTCGACCTGATTATCTTTAAAAATAAGCATTAAAATAGAAATCCTTGTAAAATTTTATGCCAGAAATTACTTTCTCTACTTTTCCTTCCAACAAGTGCAAACAATCTAAAAGATACACTTGTGATAGCAACATTGATCATACTCCTAATTTCTATAATTACTGGTGTGAACTACTAACTGCAGCATGCATACTGTAGTTATCAGCAATCCGAGGACTCGCAGTCCATGATCACTGTAAATTCTCGTGGGCATGTATTGCGCGCATTTGTCAATGGAGTACTTATTGGCAAGATAACATTGAGGTTATAATATGACTCATAAACCCAAACATGGTGTGCTTTATCACTAACAACAACTAGTTATTCATAAAGAGCTTTAAATGCAACTGAACGTGAATGAGATAATGATAATTCGTTTACTTCAAGTCTGTCCTTCGGAATTTCCATTTAAGTGGACATACGGCATAACAAGGGCACCCAAAAGTGCAATGGCATCACCAGTAGCACCTTTGCCACTTAGCTTAGGAACAAACATTCCTTTCATTACTTGTTTTGCTGGAGGCTTCACATAGCTTAGTTCTCCAAAAAACCAAGCTGTTAACTCTGTTTATTTCTGCATTTTCCTTGTGAATATAGGCACCCTTTTGTTAAGTTAGCTGAAAACTAAGTTTTTTTTATACCACAGATGTAGCTATCAAACTCATTTACCAAGGTAGAGGTTTTTGGAATATGAATGCCCTTAATTTGCGGAGGCAATTGGGAAATTATATAGCAAGCATTTTCTAAAAAACTGTAGCAATTGTTTTCGTTCATAGTGATCATTTGTATAATTAAACTGAAGAAGTTTGAATTATGATTTGTTTCCTTTTTTGTTTTTTCGTTTCTTTTTCACTCCTGCTAAGCTGCAAGAGCAAGGGGGAAGAAGCGGAAAAGAGAGTATCAGGCTGCGCGTAAATCTAAACTGGAAGAAGCTGAGAATGATGACACATTTTATCAGCCAGAACGGGGGGATTGGAACTAGATCGGTCATGGGAGTTTTGTCGAACCAGCATGGAATGGGGATGCGGTTGGGATAGCGAAAAGCAGCCGATTTATCATTGAAACACCATTCCGGACTGATAAATCGGTCCGACAAGGTGGAATGAAACATAAACGGAGAATGCTTTGGGAATGCATCATCACACATAATTTAATTTCGCTTTTTGCAGTGATCTTCTGTCCGTCCGAATGTAGTGGCGGCGCAGGATGGGTCCAGGAACTACCGGACTATTAAGGCCACCCGGGATGCGGCGGCGAGGAGAAGTAGGAGCGGGAGGTTTGTTATTCATGTGGAGAGGGGTTCGGGGATGGGTCATCACACATTCACATAATCTGATTTTGCTTTCTGCACATAAAATCTTGTGGGCTTTGAGAGTTGAAGAGGAGGTGGCTGCTTTCGCTATAGCAAAAGCTGATGAATTGATGACGCGGGCTGTGATTCACAGCCTGTGAACCGGCAATCCCATGGAAAGCGGTGATTGGATGAATAATTTTGGCTCAATTGTTTTGATTATTGTAATATTTCAATTGTGTATTATCTTTATTATATTGTATAATAATTTTTTTAATATTTATGAGTTTCGCTAAACTAATTTAGTTTATAACATTAATTTATGATATTTAAAATTATATTAATTATTTTATATAAATAAAAAATAGAGTTTTAAATATTTTTATAATTTATTTGAATTTTTTGAATAATTTAACAAAAATATGTGGAACCCTGCGATCATTTTGCGACCGTTCCTCGATATTACAATGAAATTGGAAACTCACCCTCTACTCCGGTCCCTATGACCATTCCTGCGAACCATGACCTATACTTGGCTAGAGATGCTAAACCAATCCCCTTTTTCCCATAAGTCATTTCTAGCAAGAACATCACAAGATTTTTGTATGATGGTAGACACTCGAAAATGTAAGATTTTATAGAATTTATTTTTATGGAAATAATATAGCCCTGCTTCAGTATTTATATTGTATTAATATTGAAGCTCCTATTTCTTATGTCCTGATACCCATTGTCTTCAGATGCCCTTTTCTTCATTTTTGAACTATGGAAGTTATCTTACAGACTACTTCATTTCATGACATTTCCACTTCCCCTACATGTTCTTATAAAGTCTCCCTGATGTTGTTTCCAGGTAGCCTTTCTCGCTTTTGCACTTGGGCCTAGAGTGGCTGCCACCTGTGCTCATGCATGCTTGGCGTCATTATCTAAGGCTGGTTGTAAGGAAGGCAATCCTCATGGAGAGATTGTGAATCCTAGTAAAAAAGGTATAACGTACATTATGTTGTCATTCTTCAGATTGCTTCTGTTTACATCTCTGAGTAGCATTCTCTGAAGGTCCTCGGATCCAAAATGATGATGAGGCGTAGTGTTATCTAAATTGGTTCGCTGTTCGAAATATTGAATGAGTCAATTGCCGTTACTTCCTACCTGGAACCACTCCCACCATTCCCACTTTTAAACATCTTTTTACACCACCACCGCTATCAGCATCTTCTAGACAGGATCTGGGAAACTTTATTCCTCAGTAGGCATTAGCATTTGATAATTCAATTGACACATGACTTGTTTGGTTCTGCTTCCACTATTCTTTCAGTTGAAGAGACTGGAGCTGAAGCTGACGCAGTTTGCAGAAGTGGAGACTTTGTTAATGAGAGAGATGGAAAGGACGAGGCAAAGGTTTTCTTCAGGGCAGGCACTCTATGGCATTAGCACAGTTTGGATCTTCTGGCGTATCTCGACCGATGGGCCCACCGGTTGTTGGTGCTGCTATTGCAGCTAGTACAGGAAATAGCAGACAGAAAGTTTCAGCTCTCAACAGCCTTTTATTTCTGGGCATGGCAATAACTAACCCATCCATCCCCACATGTTGCCCATCCAACAACGGGGGATATATGGGCTGGGTACAAGACTTCACTTTTCAGCCATATAACCATCTTCGTCACCCTCTAATTCCATTTTTAGCCCTACATCAAATTCCCCGTCGTCTCTTGGTAATCCGATGCTGAGACCTGTTACCGGCACTAAATCTGGCTTAGGTTAGTCAAAGCAAGTAATTCAACTTATGAGTTTGCTTGGATCAATTTGTTCAGCTCTTGCTTACTGCATGCAAGAAGGCAACGAAGGAGTTGACCGGGGCTATGCTGGGTGACTTGATACAGCTTCGGCCCATGGATCTGACTTCCTCCCTAGCGAATGAAT
Organism: Jacaranda copaia; assembly: GCA_014898725.1. Classification (NCBI taxonomy): domain Eukaryota; kingdom Viridiplantae; phylum Streptophyta; class Magnoliopsida; order Lamiales; family Bignoniaceae; genus Jacaranda; species Jacaranda copaia. Next base: position 316,503 of record JACGDI010005455.1, on the reverse strand, counting down.
CAATTGCTTGTTTGCTAAATGCAGCAGTTTTCATTGTTAGAATTTTATTTCTACGACCAATTTTATTGCAACGGATAACTAATTGGACGAGGAAAACAAGTTGATTTTAGAAATGTATTGTTGAGATGTACAGATAATGAAATGCCGCAAAACAGAATCAACGAATAGGGTTAAATGGATCTAATCGATATCCTTGTTTCAAGTCTCGTGGTAACTTCTTGCTTTGCTTTTCATTTGTTCTTGTTTGTTGTTGATGATTATTGTAACAACTTGAGCCCATCTTAAGATTGACCCGCCAGAACTATGAAGTTGGTAATTTTTCCAAATGCTCTGAAAAGAAGGTTATTGCTAGTTCTTCTATCATGTAGGGCTATGTTGGAAAGTAGTGCAGTTGTTGAAATTCTACTATTTTTAATCAAAAAAATGAATTGCACTGGTTAAATTGCCACCAATTTCTAATTAACAAATAACTATTCATTAAGATACGCAATGAGATCAACAATAAGTAGGCTATTGATGTGAGGTGAATCCAAAAATAAGAAGGTTCTGGTTATAATTTAGAAACAATATATATTTCACAGAGATGTGAGGTTAAAATAAATGATAACAAAATTGGAGGACGCAGAAATAAAGATATTATTTCCAAAATTTTGCTTAAACGACACAAGGCACCCAGACAAGATATGCCTTACTCGTAAGATGGAAGGCCTATGGATATGATTTCATCCGATTAGAAACACCTACATGAATGAATAAATGCTAGATCTTTGAATGTCCGCTCAGATATAGCCACATATGAGTTGCAGGGTACACGATCAAATCTACCTTCAAAATCGGGCCGAGAGACACGTATATGTATATATGTGGATGCAGTTCAAATCTGGCTTCAACTTTCACTTCTCTTTTTCTTTGATTTTTTCTCCTGAGAATGCTCCAAGGACCCAGTGGACGTAACAGAACTATTTCCTTTCATGAATCTTGGTTAGAATGACTAGCAGATCTACCCTGCTCATGCTCACGTTTTCTCTTCGGAGGCTTTGAAGGCTCCCAGGTCCAGACACATTACTCTTGTTTCTGCTACTAGGTGTGGAATAACCACTCATTGTTTGAGAATTTTCCTAGGTCTTATACTTCGTGTAGTAGTTGCAAAGCAACAGCCAGACATGCTTCAGGTAGCAGGAGAAGATCGTTGAGACTGACCAGAGTGAAGATTGCTGCGTTTTTTACGTTCACTAGGCTGCAGGCAATGGATCAAAGAAACGTGTCTGGAGATTTCCCAGCTGTCATCATACAAGCAATAATATGAGACCAATTACCTTATACATTTCAGGAAAATACTAGTTTGGAGAAATTTATATAATAGAGGTCAACAACATTTGTGTAAACAAAGATATGTCCTTTATTCGGTCTCCATTTGGACAAGGGATCTCGTCTACTTTTTACAATCAAATATACCTAATAGTTCAAATCATGCCGACTTTTTTACAATACGAGCACAACTAAGTCGTAACATATAACCTGCGAAGTAATTGGTGGATACATATTACAAACAATGGTGAATTACCTCCAGAATCCAATCATGCATGGAATTCTGATCAGTCAAAAAATGGTAGGAAAAGCTCCATGACTGGCAACATTTTCTAGGAAAGATCAATATAAATACAAGCAGCACAATTCATTTCAAGTTAAAGAAATCCTAGTTTCTTTCTTTAGCTCATCTTTGAAGATAACTATTTCTTAGTTCACTTCTATCGGCATGTATCTGAAAAGGGCATCAGCTGGAACTATCATTGCCGGGCAAAAATTGCAAGCGACTGTAACAGAATATTAACATCAACAGCAAAAGAAACTAAGTATTAACAAAGAACGAGTAGTAGCAGAAGTTGATACCAATTTTAGCTTCTGATGCCGAAGACAAGAAAACTGTAGCTTCCGGACCTTGGGATTTGAAACTGACCACCTCATACAATTTTCCTGTACAATGAGCCGACACCAAAAAATTGAACAGACTGGACACAACCAAACACATCAGAGCTTAACCATATTACCAGAAGAGCCCTCAAAGGTGCCCAGAGAACCATCCTTTTTAAGGTTCAATGAGACCTGTTGCCCATCGAAATCCGAAGGCTGTAACAAATAATAGATCAATAAGATTACATCAAATCAATGCCATTGTGAAATTAAAGAAACAACAAAGACTCTTCCACATCAAAATCCAGCCTTTCCACATTATTCTTCTCGCATGGTTTCATTCCAAATGAAACCTAACGTCACTCAACGGAATCTTGAAAATTTGAAGGTCAAATTTTACTTCTCTGGTACAAAAGTCAAAAATATTATTATTATGGCACCATTTATGTACGTCCTCCATTTCAAAAATCAGTTAAGCTGACAAAAAAGATTGCATCCGGCAAGTCTTGGCAATGCATATGTAAAGGAGACTATACTTGATTAATGGGCCATTGGATAAGCCATAGCTCAGTTGAATCCGTCAAGTTGAGATCGACAAGTGGATCCTTCTTATCCTGGTGGAGGCTTGTAACCTGTCTCTATGGAAACCTCCATTGTCTGTATAATTCAACCGCACAGCTATGCGATGCCATCAATGCTGCAAAAACTCAAGAACTATCAAACCATAAAAAATGATCAAGAAAAGCATAAAAAATGGGAAATATAACTACAAAATCAAGCACAAACACATGACCAGCAAATAACATTTTAATTCTTTTAAGAAACTAAGTCCAATAAGCAATAACCTCAGAAATTCCCATAATAATGAGGGGGGAAAAAATCAAATCTTACTGACTCACCGCACAGTAACAATTTGAAGCATTCGGATAACTAAGTATATGTGTGTATTTGTGAAATTGATAGATAAAATAAATAACAATTAAGAAGAATTATAAGAGAAATTCGAGCACCTTAGTGAGAGAGGAGGCCGCTGCCGCAAGCAATAGAGGCCGTAAGGAAGACCAACACTAGAAAATCCTTTTTGTTATTCCCATAAGTTTAGGGTTAATTATATTTTGACCCCTGAAGTATTGTTTATAATGCATATGCCTATTAAGCAAATGTCGGATTATAATTGGTTTGATGAGGATTTGTTAAAACATTTTCATGAATAAATTCAATCAATTAATATTCAATTTGTTTCCATGTACCTTTTTCATTTTTTTTTTTTTGAAATATTTTAATATTTTTTGATACATTAAGCTGCGAAATCGACCAAGCAATACTAACGAAAGTAAGAGTATCTAAGGAAAAGGGTTTGAGAGTTCTCTATTTTTTTTACCTAAATCCAACATTTCCTTTAAAGGTTGCTTTTGATTAATGAAGCAAATGATACTCTAGTTTTGCCAGTATGGTTGATTGAAAGGAGAAGTTGTCATAAGAGTGATCAAACTTAAGCATAATTATAGCATTGGGACTACAATAAGAGGGTGTTTGGCTAAATTTATTTAAAACATGTTATAAGCTTTTATATCTTATAAGATGTTTTTGTAGTTTATAAAATGTTAGATCTTATTTTTAAAATAAATTGTTGAAATGTTTAGATAAAATAAGATTTTTGAGCTTATAAGATATTAGTAATAATAATTTTGTAATGTTATAAATAAATGAGCTTGTTAAAATTTTAGAAATAAGTTAAGGCATCCTCTCATTTTTAAAAGAACTTATAAAATCCTAACATCTTATTTTATGACCTTATAAGTTCATTTTTTAAAAAATTTACAAAACACTTTTTGTCATCTTATAAGCTCTTAATATCTTATAAAATGTTTTGAGTTGCTTATAACCTCACCCAAACACCCTCTAAATTATACTAAACCTAGTCATTTTAAGTGCTTCTTAAAAGATTATTACAACACAAAACATGTAATATACATAGAAAGAAGTTTTATGTGGTTATACATGTGTATGTATGTATGTATGTATGTGCGCATGTATATTTCTAAAACACTTTTAGATTAATCTTGCTATTAGTACTTGATAAGATAGTCAAGAAAACCTACTCATAACATTTTATTTCCTTAAACAAGGGAAAACATTTACACATTTAAGGAGCCAAAAAGAGAAGAAAAAATGAAATAAACTTCTTCAACATCAGAGTACAACTGCTATCTGCAGGTTGGGGTACAACTTTTAGTTCCTAAAACTACTTACTTTTTCCTGCAGATCACTTCTTGAAAGGAAAAGAAGAAGAAAGAAATCTAATGGGGCAGTGGGATATCAGCAAGATCCTCTCTGTATGATACATGCTCCAATTCAAGCCCATCTCCATTGCCACCGCTCTCCATTCGAGTTTGGGCAATCGGTTCAAACTTTGTGGGCTGAACAAATGTGACAACCTTATCTTTTCGAAACATGAGATAGATTACTGATCCTATATAGACTGTCATGAGAGGAAATACTATGATTCCGATGAAAATATTGCCTCCTTTTGGCAAATTGTTGTGTATTAGCCAGTTGACAAATCCAGTGCTCAGATAATACACATTGATGCCTATGATTCCTAGCCCCAACATCCAAGAAACCACAATGATCTATATATTCAAACATGTAAGTATTTAATTTGATTAGTTGAAAATATAATGTGTGTGTGTGGACTAATATAAATGATATGACAAGAATATGGCCAAAGGACAATTTAATAAATTCATTGTTAAGAAGGCATGCCATAATGCAATGGACCTTCATATATAAGAACATATTAATGAGGTGAATATGGACTTGGGCCTAGAACCCTAATCAAAACCTATAAATACTTTGAGGTTGACTAAAGAGGGGCATCTAACCATATCTCGCTTGAGCTATTTTAAAATTAGGGATCCACAATTTTCACCTTTTGACATGAAATCTCAAGAAAACCTTTGAACTGGAACTACTCTACATCAATAAGGAAGTTTTAATCAGTTGAAGAATTAAATGCTTACATAAATTGAGTTCTTGTGGGGTCCCATTTTGATGGAGCTACAGCTAAATTTGAGAAGTGGGATTAGGGCAAATGGTAGTTCGAAGGATAGTATCATCTACAAAAGAAAAGACAATTTTAGAACAACTTAAATTTTTTTTTCTCATTGAAGATCATAAATCATAGGTACATGAGTACTTAAATAAGTTGTTAGAAGAGATTAAGGATGTATATGTATACAAACCGATGAGATGATGATTAGTCGACCGGCTGCTGATGATCCTCCGATGGTTGCAACGATAAGACTAGGTGTGATGGCGATGCACCTTGTCATCAAGTTTCTAAGCCATTTTCTCATATTGAGATTCAAGAAACCCTACATTATGTACATACATGATGATCGAAAGGATGAAATTATTTAGTATGAAATTGCCTCAAATTCACGAAATGCAGCCGAAATGAACACCAAGTTCAAGAAGAAATAATCAAATAAATTAATACTATTTTTATTTATTACCTGCATGATATATTGGCCTGCGTAGGTGCCAGTTATGGTGGAGCTTTGGCCCGAGGCTAACAATGCAATGGCATAAACAGTAGAACTTGATCTTCCCAAAATATTCTGCCATCACATAATTTTTTAAAAAGATGGAGAAATAATTAATTTAAATTAATAAACAGAAATTGATAAAAAATTGAACCTTCAGGAGGAAAGAGGCAGAATTCAATGTCAAATCACTGCAACGCTCTGTGTCTTCCTTCGAGAGACCATTTGCAAAGCAAACAGTTCCGGACACAGAAACAACCGCGACATTGATCAAGAAGGCTATAAACAGTGCAAATCCACTCTCAATCAAGAAGTATCGACAAGCATCCTGAAATAAAATTAAATGTCAGAAAAAATTACACTAAAACGCCAAGGATAAATATAATGATATGTCAGCACAATATATAGGTTAGTTGATTACTAATGTGCCGTGATTTTCATTTTTGAAGTGCCTGTTTCATCCTAATTCCTGCAATGTACTTCATTCTTTGAGCGGCGACGAATAAACATTTTACTTGAAATTTCTAATGTATCATTCTATAATTAGTATTATACCGTATACTTTGAGTCGGATGCAAGAAGATGATTTTGTTGGAAATCAATGCGCAGCAGGATATATCAACATGCAAATAAATATACAAATCAAATTATCAAGAATTAGAACAGATAATCACAATAAGTCAGTACATGCGTTTTTATCAATATGAAATTCAAATCAAGCATGCGATATCAGATTTAACATGCATCGTCAGAATTAAACATACAGTATGTGTGTTCAAATATATATATATATATATATATATATCAAATTCAAGGCAAATCAGAATTTTAGCAATTATTTAATCAGATATGAGTTCAGGAAAAGCCAAAATTCATACATCAACCTAGGCAATAAAACAAGAAAGTGAGCAGAAGTCGAATGCTTAGGCGTGTTGAGAGAAAATGTAGTGTATTTGAAGACTGCCAGAGTTAGTCTATTTATAAGCAAGATTAGGGTTAGAGTCCACCAGTTAATGGCCTCTAACACATCACCCAACCAAAAATATTATGCCACGTCAACCACACACGTCCACCAATTTTTCGCCATGTGTTCCACACACGTCACACATCCATCAGTGTGACGCCATGTGTCCCACGTCCTTTTGATAAATCCTACTTGATTCTATCAATCCGACCAAATCTCATCTTAATCTTCAAAGATTTGATTTAATCTGATCAGATTAGACTAATCTAAC